>CM060247.1:61852010-62452010 GCA_030684275.1 Acipenser oxyrinchus oxyrinchus | reverse complement strand
TTGTGTGTGGAGAAAAGGAGTGAGGAGGAAGAAGGATGGGAGGAAAGAGGAGGATGAGAAGGCAGCAGCTACAACACCAGCCGGAGGAACAGCAGCCCGGGTGTTACTGCTGCGCTAAGCCTGGGCATAGCCTGGCCAGAACCAACTGCCCCTGGTACCCCCTCGGACAGCTACCCCAACTATGCCCCATCTGCGGAGGTAAGTTTGGACCCCCGGACTGGGCAGCTGAACAGGAGCAGTGGAGGAAGGAGGGGGCTCCCATGTGCGGCGCCTGTGTCGAGTTTGGGCACGTCAGGGAGGACTGCCCTTATGGGGACCCCCAGTTTGAAGAGGCGTTGAACCAGGGTCTGGTGGGGGACGCTGCAGAGTGGTTCTGGGCAGTGGACCAGACCCGGTCATCTCCAGCACCCAAGAGGGAGGAGCCCGAACGTCCTATGCCTGAAAGGGAGAAGCCCGAACGTCCTGCGCCTGAAAGGGAGGAGCCCGAACGTCCTGCGCCTGAAAGGGAGGAGCCCGAACGTCCTGCGCCTAAAAGGGAGGAGCCCGAATGTCCACAGCCCAAGAGGAGGGAGTCGGTGCGTCCACAGCCCAAGAGGGGGGAGTCGGTGCGCCCACAGCCCAAGAGGGGGGAGTCGGTGCGTCCACAGCCCAAAAGGGGGAAGGCCGAACATCCACAGCCCAGGTACTTGCCAGCAGAGGGAGAGTTCCTGCTGGTTCCACTTCCACCGCCCTGGGAGGACTGTGGGTCACTCCCACCTCCGCCAGCAGAGGGTGAGTGTCTGCTGGTTCCGCCTCCACCGCACTTGGAGGACTGTGTGTCGCTCCCACCTCCGCCAGCAGAGGGTGAGTGCCTGCTGGTTCCGCCTCTGTCGCCGCCACCAGCAGAGGGAGCATGCCTGCTGGTTCCGCCTCCACCGCACTGGGAGGACTGTGTGTCGCTCCCACCTCCGCCAGCAGAAGGTGAGTGCCTGCTGGTTCCGCCTCCGTCGCCGCCACCAGCAGAGGGAGCATACCTGCTGGTTCCGCCTCCATTGCCGCCACCAGCAGAGGGAGCATGCCTGCTGGTTCCGCCTCCATCGTACTGGGAGGACTGTGTGTCGCTCCCACCTCCACTAGCAGAGGGAGCATGCCTGCTGGTTTCACCTCCATCGCCGCCACCAGCAGAGGGAGCATGCCTGCTGGTTCCGCCTCCACCGCACTGGGAGGACTGTGTGTCGCTCCCACCTCCGCCAGCAGAAGGTGAGTTCCTGCTGGTGCCACCTCCACCTCCATGGGAGGACGACTTGTTGCTCCCACCGCCACCAGCCGAGGGAGCATGCCTGCTGGTTCCGCCTCCATCCCTGCCACCAGCACGGGGAGCATGCCTGCTGGTTTCACGGCTGCAGCCAGAAGGGGAGGAGGCCCTGCCGCCTTCGCAGCCAGAAGGGGAGGAGGCCCTGCCACCTTCGCAGCCAGAAGGGGAGGAGCAGGAGCTGCCTCCTTCGCAGCCAGAAGGGGAGGAGCAGGAGCTGGCTCCTTCGCAGCCAGAAGGGTAGGAGCAGGGGCTGCCTCCTTCGCAGCCAGAAGGGGAGGAACGGGAGCTGCCGCCACCACCACCACCTGAGGGAGAGCAGCAGGAGCTGCCTCTTTCTCCTCCACCACCACCCGAGGGAGAGGAGCAGGAGCTGCCTCTCCCATCACGACAGGATGGACCGAAACAGAAGGCTGGCAGTTCGCAGCTGCCCTTGCACAGGCTGCTAAAACAAGCAAGGGGGAAAACCGCCGGGTCGCAGCGGCTGAGAAGAGGGCCAACCCTAGCACCGCCGCTGGTCCTGGTTCCCCTCCTGCAGTCGCCTCCCGAGGGTCCGCTGCCACATCGTCTCCTGAGGGACCGCTGCCGCCCTGTCGTGCATCGCTGCCTGTTGCTCCGCATCGCCTGGGGCTGCCTGTTGCTCCGCATCGCCTGGGGCTGCCTGTTGCTCCGCATCGCCTGGGGCTGCCTGTTACTCCGCATCGCCTGGGGCTGCCTTTTGCTCCACACAGGGTACAGGGAGAAGTGGAGCTCCCGCTGCTGCCTCCATGGCCTGGGGCTCCCCTCCCGTGTTCGCCACCCGAGGGTCCGCTGCTGCTGCCGTCACCTCCCGAGGGTCCGCTGCTGCTGCCGTCGCCTCCCGAGGGTCCGCTGCTGCTGCCGTCGCCTCCCGAGGGTCCGCTGCTGCTGCCGTCGCCTCCCGAGGGTCCGCTGATGCTGCCGTCGCCGGGGGTTGCCAGGGATCCTGCTTCGCCTGGGGTCGCTACACTGTGGCCGGAGTTCCATGAAGGGGAGCTGCCTGACATGAAGAAAGGGGAGGGGGTCAGGAGACCAGCTCCCCTCGCAGCAGGTTCGCTGCCAGAGATCGTATGGTCGGAGCCCCACGGAGGGGAAATGCCGGCCATGAAGAAAGGGGGGGAGGTCAGGAGACCAGCTTCCCCAGCCGCACTTTCGCGGCAGGATAGTGTGTGGCGGGAGCCCCAGAAGAGGAGCTGCCGCCACGAAGAATTGGGGGTGCCGGACCTCCCACCATGGCCACCCCATGGACACTGTGCTTCCCCCTCTTCCGGGACTTTGAGACTGAGGGGGGAGGTGGCCGTTGGGGCCATGTGTGCATTGCACAAGGGTGGGGATATGTAACAGGGCGAGGTGCCCTGTACATTGTTTTGTTTGTTTTCTTTTAGATCGGGTCTCCCCTCCGCCCTGTGCAGTGTATTTTGTATTTGTTTTGTTATTATTTAGTAGCGTGGATGGGTAGCCCCATCCACAACACAATTAGTGAACTCGTGCAGAAGGTGGCCATCTCCCGAATTAATTAGGTGATTTAATTTGTTGCTAATCGGGAGATGGTCACCTGTTATAAAAAGCCTGCAGCTCTCCAGCTCGGGGTGGGTGTCGTAGGAGCGGAGAGAGCGAGAGTGGAGAGAACTGAGAGAGAGAGAGAGAGAGAGAGAGAGAGAGAGAGAGAGAGAAACAGTAAACGGTAAAACGGATAGGAACAGTGAAGGCGATAGCCCAGCCTGACCTATTCCGTGTGTATTTCTGTGTTCGTGATTTGTTTATGTTTAAACCTTTTATTTCACTCGGTGAGCAAAGTGTGGTTTTTTGTTTAAATATTTTATTTATGTTGTTGTGCTGAATAAAAACGGCACAGCCTTTACCTGCAGTACTTCCCTGGTGTCAGTTTTCCTTCCTGCGTCTGCCTGATGTCAGACCACTCAGTCACCCTGTCACATCGCTGTATGACATTTGTGGAGCACGAAAATACAAACCAAAAAACCAAATATCAGAAGCGCAGCAATGTCCTATTGGCGCACAGAAAAGAAAATAAGTTTTCTGACAAGGAGCTGAGAGTCCTTACGACTGACGTCACTCAGCACGAAACAGCATTTTGAGTTGTTTGGGAAAACCTCAGCCAACATCAGTGATGCAAGTAGCCTTAGGAAATGATATGTATTGGCCTGACGTTTTTAGCATGACATCCAGAAATCTGCCTAGCACTGGAAAAGCTGGATTGGGCTATCCCTCCAGACATTCCAACTGTGGTCTGAAAGGAAGCCGAGGCTAAATAGTGCAGAGAACACAGCACTTTCACATGTGCAGGGATAGCGGTCCCTGGATTGATGCTGGGGTCTAGCTCATCCCTCAATAACTCTAACCCTAACCATACCAAACAAAGTGACCCTGGGATTGAATATGCAAGGTCTTCATCGTCTTGCCCTTCTCCGAACATATTCCTGTTTCTCTTCAACAAGAGCTGTGTTGCCGCATCAGGAAGTGTACCACAGCAACCATCCTGAAGTCAATGACAGGTCTCTGCAGGTGTGTGCTTTTATACACCTCTTAATTGCATGCTTCTACAATGGTTTGCACCTTGTAAAAAGAGGTGTGATGTTTTTGGAGGGTCAGCACATTATAACGTCTGTGCCCGCTTAGTATCCAGATCCCGCCAATTTCCATGCTCTTTTCTTCATTTGAATGCATTTTAATATCATTTTAATGGATTCATGATGGCAAAGTGCAAATTTAATAGCAGGTGCACAACGCCAGTTGAACACCATTCTTTACATACACCACATTTTTAGCAGCCGGTAAAACCAAACTTTACAACTGCTAAACACAATTTACGACAGCATTATGTGGGTTTTGCACACACAAATCACTTTGCTCGTATCCTTATGTCACCCTCTAAATGCTGTATTCTTATATAATTTGATAAAGAAATAAGGCTGTTACTGTATTGCAGTCATTGTGTGAAGATAATAAACTCCAAGTGAGATACAAAGAGTTTAAGGATACTTAAAACATTTCTTTGATGTCTCTATGATAGAGTGTATTCCAGCTAAGCACGCACTCATCACTGTTTACTGTTCCTGTGCCTGGTTAACAAACAGAATTAAATTAACTGTATTGACTGCCATTTTATATATAATATTTGGTTGAGCTACATATTAGTGTGTTTTAAAATGATTAATAAATGTACTCACTGCTATATTTACCTGCAATAGAGCAGGGTGATTTCAGCCTGTGGATATAGAGTCAGGTTAGAAAAAAAAAATCATGCAGAGTTTTAAACGCGGTATCTATTTTATGTGTACTGCGAGTGATTGGTGCACATATTATTTGCCAGCACATGAAATAGCTATCAGAGAGACCTTTTTAAATATTTAGTCGGTATTAAAAGATTTAAATAGTATAACATTTTTCCTTATCTGGTTTTTATGCGGTTGTGTTTACGAGCCGGTGTGGTCCTGGGCGCAGCCACGGTTAGAGGAGTGCATGCGCAGAAACTAGTTGCTGTATAGCAAGGGATGCACTCATTGTTGTCAATGGGGGGAGCCAGTTTACATGGCAAATGATTTATTCTTTGTTTAGAATATAGAATAAATGTGGCTCCCGAGTGGCGCATCCAGTAAAGGCGCTCCACGTGGAGTGCAGGATGTGCCCTATAGTCTGGACATCGCGAGTTCAAGTCCAGGCTATTCCTTTGCCGACCGAGGACGGGAGCTTCCAGGGGGCAGCGCTCAATTGGCCGCGTGCCACCTGGGGGGAGGGAGGGTTAGGTCGGCCAGGGTGTCCTCGGCTCACCGCACACCAGCGACCCCTGTAGTCTGGCTGAGCGCCTGCGGGCTTGCCTGTAAGCTGCCCGAGAGCTGCGTTGTCCTCCGACGCTGTAGCTCTTGGGTGGCTGCATGGTGAGTCCGCAGTGTGAAAAAAAGCGGTCGGCTGACGGCACACGCTTCGGAGGACAGTGTGTTCGTCTTCGCCATCCTGAGTCAGCGCAGGGGTGGTAGCGGTGAGCTGAGCCTAAAAATAATTGGACATTTCAAATTGGGAGAAAATAATAAAAAAAATAATTGGCAACGACTACATTAAAAAAAAGAATATAGAATAAATGAAGACTTGTTATATTTAATGTGTTTAGGCCAATAGGGGTCATTGTAATAAGTACATTTATTTCGTTAATATAGATACTGAACTTGGTTTAGTCCACGGGAGGGGCTGGAGGGGAAAGTGATATACCTGGGGTTATATACCTCAGTCAAGGGACAGGAGGGCTAGGAGGTAAGAGGGAGCGGAGTAGATGAGTACTGTGTACATTAATCTGTGACTGTAAAAGCAAAACATTGATTTTGTTTAAAAAATGTTCTTTTATAAAACATTTTTTAACAGTTTTATTAATTTTTTCATTGAATATTGCAAAGTATTTTTTCTGTTTTCTTTATTGAATTATTTGTTTGATTTTATTATTTTCAATACCAATTTGAAGGCCTCAAATAAACTCTTATCTTTTTTGGACATTTGATTCCTTTGATTGTTTGCTGCACTCTACATTAGCCCCTTGACCTGATACATTACAGTCACCCTTTGATATTTTGATTGATTAATTCTACAAATCTATTAACTAAAAGTGGCTGAGTGGCTTTGAAGAGAAAGGGAGTGTGGGCCAGATATATAGTTGATAAACTTTATCTGAGGTATCGATACTCGGAAAACGTTTTAACAAAACATTTGTTTACAAACCTAGGTTTATTTTAGTATAAACTATTATTTATTTACTTATTTATTTATTTTTAAATTTAGTAGTCGGCAATTGATTTTTACCCTGTTTTTCTCCCAATTTGAAATAGCCAATTGTATTATTTTAGGCTCAGCTCACCGCTACCACCTCCGCGCTGACTTGGGCGCAGCGAAGATGAACACAACGCTGTCCTCTGAAATGTGTGCTGTCAGCTGACAGCTTTTTTTCACTCTGTAGGCCCACCATGCAGCCACCTCAGAGCTTCAGCGTCGGAGGACAACGCAGCTCTGGGCAGCTTATAGGCAAGCCCGCAGGCGCCCGGTTAGTCTACAGGGGTCACTGGTGTGCAGTGAGCCGAGGACACCCTGGCTGACCTAAGCCCTCCCCACCCGGGCGACGCTCGGCCAATAGTGTGCCGTCCATTGGGAGCTCTTGTCCATGGTCGGCAGTGGAATAGCCTGGACTCGAACTGGCAACCTCCAGGCTATAGGGCACATCCTGTGCTCCATGCAGAGCTCCTTTACCAGACGCGCCACTTGGGAGCCCCCATATAAACTATTATTTTATGCAATGCACTGCACTCAATAAAGAGCTCTGGGCCACAGCTCACCAGATGCAAAACTGTGATATTGTATTTATTTTGAAGGAACATTTACAAAACATACATAAATATGTCACCTTCCAAATCCTATTTCCAGTCTGAGAATACACTCATTAAACAGTAAAATCTACCATATAACTTTTTCATAATGCACAGTACTGTCACCATATGACATAACATAAAAACACTACAAAACAAATATCCCAAATCAGGAGAAACCAAACTAATATTACAAAGCACTACACCAATAAACAGCAGATGCAATATCTCAAATTAATTCATTTACAGAAAAATAAAATGAAAATAATCAAGTCTCTGAAACATTGCATTGTATTACAAGGCAGATACACATACCTTCAAAATATAAAGAACTAAATATAAAAATGATGTTCTTTTATTCCGAGAAAAAGGAATCACAATAATAAACAACCCCCTCTCTCTACATGTGGAAGTGCAACATTTAGCAACCCTACACCACAAACTCTTTGTTAAAAGTATATATTTCAAAAATGGAACCACTCTAGGGCATACAAGACTGTTTCCAAGCATTACTAAAATATTATTACTAATTATATATGATATTTTAGCAATGTTTATGCATTTTAAAACTTTTAAAACAATCTAAAGAGGAGTCCCAAAAACTTGATTCTTACCTATTTTCAGTCTGACTGGAAACAAAAAAAGAGCTTAGCATAAAAATATATATATATAATAAGTATTGAAGGAGGCTACCACAAGTACACAAATCATTGCCTGGGGCTAGGGTTTTGGTGGAATACATTTAAGAAATTAGCATTATTTGCTACACGACCACAGCTGTGCTTCCCATGAATTCCCAGTAACTGTTGGTGTCCTATGCTCCTAGTCGCAGTAAGTAAATGTTGAACAATTGGTGGTTCCCAGGAGTCGCTTAAAATCAGGATGGACAAGGGCTTTTAGTTGTTATACCCCGTGCCTCTGGACACTCTGTCCCAATTTCTATCAGAAATGCTGGCACAGTTGAATCTTTTAAATCAGTTTTAAAGACGTATTAGTTATCATTTGCTTATTTTTGAGCTGGATGGATTGGCCAATGGCTTTTATTATTTTTAGAGTTTTTACTGTAAAGCGCCCTGGGATGCTAGAGTAAACTTTTTAATGGGTTTATTAGACATTACTTGACAAGTGAACCCCACTGCCCCCGTGGGTTACAGGGTTTCCAAATGATTTAATAATAACATAATAACAGAAGTTTTGATAGAATGTCACACAGGCTCACACCAAGTACAGCCGACCAAACATGACACAGTGATAGATAGGCCTACTAAAAAGTAGCCTAAAGAAAAGCCTGAAATAATGGAGAAAAAAATGTTAAAGAAATGATGTGTCATTTTTTTCATTGAATTTATGGGACTATTTTTAAGCCAGTGTCTGCTGGTATATTATAATTGAGACAAAACAGAGCTGTATTAAAGATATACACCAATTATCTTAACAGGGATCTGTTTGGCAGCTGCCATCGATAGATATTAAATAGATAGGTTGGCAACAAGAAACATACTGTTGCACAAATGTTTTAGGAGTTTATGTTGACTCAAAAATGTCTTCCTCTATACAATGTGGGGAAGCTATAAAAAAGGCCAACAAGATGCTTGGATATATTGTGAGGAGTGTTGAATTTAAATCAAGGGAAGTAATGTTAAAACTTTACAATGCATTAGTAAGACCTCACCTAGAATATTGTGTTCAGTTCTGGTCACCTCGTTACAAAAAGGATATTGCTGCTCTAGAAAGAGTACAAAGAAGAGCAACCAGAATTATCCCGGGTTTAAAAGGCATGTCATATGCAGACAGGCTAAAAGAATTGAATCTATTCAGTCTTGAACAAAGAAGACTACGCAGCTGATTCAAACATTCAAAATCCTAAAAGGTATAGACAATGTCGACCCAGGGGATTTCTTTGACCTGAAAAAAGAAACAAGGACCAGGGGTCACAAATGGAGATTAGATAAAGGGGCATTTAGAACAGAAAATAGGAGGCACTGTGGCAGGCTGGCTTGCAGTGGTGACGTCACGGACCAGGAAGTAACTGAATCACAAACAGTGGATGGGCGGGTGAAGCTGAATGCTATGGCATTCAGCGTGTTTATTAATAATTAAACAAAAACAAAAGATTTAAACAAAACACAAACCAAAGGGCACGAGGGCCAAACGAATAAACAGACAAACAAGTAAGTGGCGTGCTGGCTAAACCAGCACGTTTTAGCAATTGTTTTATGTCGTCTCTCCGCTCTCTCTCCGCTCTCTACTCCAAAACTCCACACCGCAGCACAGACAGCTGTCGGTTCTTATACTCTGGCCGAGGGGTTAACTAGCTATTAATTATCTTATTACCCCTCGGCCACAGTCTGCACGCGTTTGGTAAGGATGCATGACTGTCAGCTAGTTAAATAATCAGTAGCTGATCAGTCATGCATCCTCACGGGGTTTTTAAATATAAATATAAAAAGACGCGGCGCTTTTACCCGCGCCGCAAACAAAAATACAAATAATAATACATAGGGGCGGGACACTCCGCCACAGGCACTTTTTTACACAGAGAATTGTGAGGGTCTGGAACCAACTCCCCAGTAATGTTGTTGAAGCTGACACCCTGGGATCCTTCAAGAAGCTGCTTGATGAGATTCTGGGATCAATAAGCTACTAACAACCAAACGAGCAAGATGGGCTGAATGGCCTCCTCTCGTTTGTAAACTTTCTTCTTCTTCTTCTTCTTCTAGTCCATCCTAGTGTAATCAAGTCTAGGTATAGGGCTCCTGCCTTGTTCTCTCCCCGCCAATAATATTTGCCAAATCTATCTATTTAAACCCCAAGTCCTTGATTTCTTCTTGCCTTTTTTGTTTTCCACCATCCTCCCCTCCTCTACGTCTTCCTCCTCCACTATGCTGCTGCACATCTACAACGGTCTCGCTCTGGGGGAAAGTGAAGCTCAGTTCCCAACCATAGAGGCTCAGCAGCACTGACCTTGTCCTCTGCGAGCCAGAGGGGACCCCCAGTCAAATCTATCCTAACTCTCAGTTTCCCAGGTTTCCATTCTCTACCCTCTGGGTTCCCTTTGGGGGAAGTAACGCTTGCTTCCCAGCCTTGGAGGCTGAGCGATTCAGTCTCACCTCCACGAGGGCGGCTCTCCGCGAGCCAAGGGGAAACCCTGTACTCCCTGAACCTTTTGTATAGAGGTGCTTATCTAACCCTGGTAAAAAACACAAACAAATTGTCCAAGCAGAAATGCCTATTTGTAATCCCACGTCCCCATGGAAAAAAACAAACACATCAGCAAAACAAAGCCAGCACAAGTGTGAGTATGAAAACTGCTTTGATCTCACACAGCGTTCTGAAACCTGTCCACCGCCACAACTCTCAGAAACTGGTCACTCCAGACAAACAAATCCCCAGCATGGAAATGAAGAAAACTGACTTCTTTGTTCTTACATTGGCATTTAACTGAAGTTTTCTGTAAACTCGAAACACCCCAAATTTTCAATATCTTAAATTGGACTGCAAATACTCACTCAAGAAAACAGTAAAACAAACCAAAGATAATCTTCAGTTAAACTGGTTTTATTTTCAGAGTTTGTTTGTTCAGCAGTAGCTTAGAAAGACACGTGACTCTAACAAGCCCAGAATCAGCCAGAACCAAAAAAAAAAAAACAGGAAAAAAGAGAGTATTTAAAGAGAATTGATCCCCCACCCTTAATGAGATAGCTAAATAGCTTAACACCCATTTAGATAATAGCTAAAAAAAGAAAAAAAAGAAAACAATTACTGTTTCATTAGACACCCTTTCACAAATTCCTTAAAGGATAATGCTAGGGACAATTAATATATTTAACTAGCAATCTCAGAGGACCAATGCAGATATACCAGTAACGTGCATATAGGAAACTAAACAGCACTAATTGAAGTGTTTGGTAAGTGGAATAATTTACAGTGACAATTATTATTATTATTATTATTAGTTTATTTAGCAGACTCCTTTATCCAAGGCGACTTACAGAGACTAGGGTGTGTGAACTATGCATCAGCTGCAGAGTCACTTACAATTACGTCTCACCCGAAAGACAGATCACAAGGAGGTTAAGTGACTTGCTCAGGGTCACACAATTAGTCAGTGGCTGAGGTGGGATATGAACTGGGGACCTCCTGGTTTCAAGCCCCTTTCTTTAACCTCTGGACCACACAGCCTCCTCTGCCTCTTCAATACAATTAAAAATTACTGAGAACAATACGATTGGCTGGCCAGAGGTGAGACACACTTCTCACTCTCTGATCAGACATTTTATAGACTGACCAACAATAGTTGAGAACAAAGCTTTTAAGAGTTTGGATGTTGGTCGCATGACTCTGAATTTCTCTCAATTCAATAGTTCTGAGCAATTACATGGTGACCCCAACAAAAGTGTCACCAAAAAGCTGTAGGCACCTCTAACGGGAGATCTGGACTGACTATCTGACACATGCGTGGGACTGCAGGTAGAGAGCAGCAGTCTCGTAGGATCCGCCTGTCGGTCATGGCGATGACACGGAGAGGTGGGGAAGAGGGTGTGTGTGCTTTCCCTCTCTCTGAGTGGCTGAGAGGCAGGCCTTGGGAGACTGCTCGGCCCATAAGAACTGCGCTTGGTTGTGCACTCGGGTGGCCGTGTTCGGGGATATACAGTGGCGCTGAAGAGTGAAAAAAGGATCAGACGAGCCCGGCTGAGGGAGACAGCCTTCCTTAAAAACTAATTTACAAAGTAAAAGAAATAATTACGAACCCAAGGGGACGCGTTTAGATATACGTGGAACTCTGGCCAACCCCAGTGTATACGAACAACTGAGCGTGGGATCGGAGGCCCGTTCTGACCGGCTTAGCGGCAGTGGGGGCACTGCGTAAGCAGCACTTTTGTTTGTAGTTTTATAACTGTGTTTTATTTTCCCTTTTTCCCTACCCTACTCTTGTACCTTACTCTTTACCTGAATTAAATAAATAATTTTAGCACTGCCATTTATGTAAATACAAGAACAGATATTTTCAATCTACTGGAGTATAATTTACAAAAACATTATCTCCTGTCACCAGATGCTTAATTAATAAACACCGCAAAATGGACTAAAATTAATAAAAAAAAGAGGGCTTAAAGTAAGTAAAAGACAGACCTGGAATAAGCAGCCACTGGAAAAAAAACAGTCAAATTCAGCCTATTTTGCAACCTGTTTTACTGACACTGAAAGAGAGTTGTCTTCCCTTTTTGAAATGTGTACTATATGTAAGCACACGTTAGTGCCAATTATGTCATTTTAACCAGGCTCTTTTTGTAGATAGCAACATCTTTATACAGTAATTCTTTTTTTAAGGATGTCACATGTTTGTACTCCAGATTTTTGTACATTTGTGTTTTGTCAGCTGTATACAAAAAACACATGTAAAATGTCTCACTACTGATGACCATTTTATTAATACTACTGAATTAGGCCCCTTTCACAATGACACTCCTACCTGGGTCCTGGGTACCCGGGTCAGATTCCCACATAGTGTGAAACCACGTACCTGGGTCATACTCGGGTTAACCCAGGTCCCAGCTTTGACCCGGGTTGAGCGAGACAAAATGCTTGACGGCCGTTCGTGAGCCGGTGCAATAACAAACAGCCAAGCCTGTTTGAAGGTTTCACTTCCACAAGGAACTTTTCTGTTTAGCCATATTTTTGTTGATTGAGACACAGCACGAGCCAGATTGCAGCAGGGATGAAGAAACATTTGCTCTAATCAAATTTGGGCCGACTGTTCAATCAAGAGCAGCTTGGATGGAATCATCAATGACAAGCTGCTTCTGTGGCACTGATACACATATTGCACTTGCATCTGTCACCCAGGTCAACCCTGCTTTATCAAAAGCAGTGTGATATCATGTACCTGACCCACATGACACCAGGTCCTGATATGTAGAGCATGCCAATGTGAAAGGGGCTTTAGAAGTCGTTTTACATGGAGGTGAAAATAACAATATTAGTATATTGTCGTCTATTTATTTATTTGCGCTGTTAATTATAGTCTTTTTAATATTAAAACTCAAGCACTATGAGTGTGTGTGTAAAATCACTAATGAGTTGACATGCACATACAACTGAGCCCTCATTTTAAATGCTGAACACAAATATTCTTGTTTGTAGGGGCTTTTTTTCTTCTTCTATGCATATCTTGTTAGATCTAGACATGTTTCTATGGAAACTAGATAATTGCAAAGGAAAACCATAAGGGGGACTTACAGATGCTTAGTTTACTTGTTTTCGAAGAAAAAAACAGTGAGTAGGCCCTAGCTGGACGAGAGAGCCCAGGTAATGTCTGTTCCTTTTAAAATGAGTCATTTTAGAATGAAAATTACCACAGCCTTCATCCCCTGGGTTATAATATTGTTTATGTTGCAAGTTAAACTGAGTTTGAGTTTGTTGCTGCTTCCTAGTCGTCACCTCATAAGCTTGTGTTGCAAATGTTAGTCCTGCAGGGTTCCCAGACAGTTATATTTTGGCTGTAGAATTTCTACAGCACTCAACATTTGAAGCACCTTAAACTCTTGTGGTGTTTGGTATACGCTAGAGTCAATGGGAGTGAATTGCCTAGCAACAATGTTACGTAGAATATGCAGGAAGGGCTCAAATATATACAACTAACCAAGTTTTTTTTTTTATAGTTATTTAAAGTCAGAACAATTAACTGAAACACATCTAAGCAAGGTGTTTATAGTTATTTAAAGTCTTTATCAAAAAAAAATATATTCCTTTTACTGAAAAAAATGAAAATGTTTTACTTGAATATTATTTTTAGTTTATTGGGACTATTTTCTGTTGTGAGTTCTAAAATGCCCTGAGTTTTTTTTTTTTCTGTCTTCTGCATGCGCTTGATTATTACGAGTACAGCGTACAAACAAGCTGAAAGCTATACTATATGTTTGTTTGTATGTAATGAATACTGTCGAAATACAGACAAATAATTTTTACCGTAAATAAATAAAACAAATAAATATAATGTTTTATTTTGTCATAGAGAAAGGTTTTGACTAAAAAATAACAGGTAGACAATAAACAATAAACAACGGGGTGGAACAGCACAACAACACATCCTAACAAAAGCAAGAAAGAGAGAGAGACACGAATGAATCATATCCGGGTAAACAGGTGGTGGGGGCGGAGTGAGTGTCTAATGCTTCAGGTTATGATACTCCTTGAAGCATGGAGCAACGCACAGAGCTTGGCGCCGCCTCTTCGCTTTCACTTGATGTTGATAGTAAATATTCTTCACTTATGTCTTCACTGACACACTCGCTGACATCCGATTCAGTGGAAGAAATGTATGTATTTGAATTTAAATCTGAATCTGAATTCAGTATTATTACTAATACTTCTTTCTCACTGAGCAATTTTCACCGGTTTACAGACATTGTTGACAATTTTGTGACTGTGTTTATTGTATGTAATTCATTCAATATCTGGCAGAGGGCACAAGAGACTAATAAAAGGAGTTACAGAAACCTAGTGTTACAATATTGTGTTATTAGGAGTTTTGTAGACTCAGTAATTCAAGTTTAAAGTTGCAGAACGTACCGGTACGTTCGTACTTCCTGGGGACCAGACAGCAGTGAATGTACCAGTTCATACTACTCAAAGGGTGCTTTGTTGGGATGAAGATTATTAATTATTAAGGAATTCATTTAAAGTCAATTTTTTTTAGAAAGTCAGTAATTTAAGCATTTAACAGCCGAAGTTGTTTGTTTTGTAATTTCATTTCAAATTTTTTTTCTAGCACGTCAATGTTACCTGTACCTGTAAAGAGAGTGAGTGCAAGAGTCGAATGGTTAAGACATCGGTTGTCGCAGGTCACATACATCACTTCCTGCCTCAACAACTAAATAATGCGTATTAACGAGATCAAGAAAAATGAATGGAAGCATATTTCGCTGTTATAGAAACTACTACAGCGAGACGGCTTTCTCATCTGCGAACAGCAGCCAAATGGAAATGAAATAAAAAATAATGGGAATATCCATTTTGTGAATAATTTGTAAACTTAATTTAAAAAATGTGCAATTGGTCATGCAGAATGTAAATTTATCTAGATAACTTCACATATACAATGCTGATTTACGATTATCTGGAGTGTGGGTAAAAATCAGACGGCACAAAAATAGGAGGAGTGGCAAACACTGTTGCAGCAGCAAAGGTCATTCAAAATGATCTAGACAGCATTCAGAACTGGGCAGATACATGGCAAATTACATTTAATAGGGAAAAGTGTAAGGTACTGCATGCAGGCAATAAAAATGTGCATTATAAATATCATATGGGAGATAGTGAAATTGAAGAAGGAGTCTATGAAAAAGACCTAGGAGTTTATGTTGACTTAGAAATGTCTTCATCTAGACAATGTGGGGAAGCTATAAAAAGGTTATTACTATTACTGGGTGGTTATGGCGCTTGTGGTAAAAGAATAGTTTCATTGAAGTCATAGGGTGGATGTTCAAAGACCTACAGTACATAATTCAAGTTTAGTTAACGCCATCTTGATTGACGAGGGAGAATTACTGAATGAGACACTAAAGGAACTGAACTACGCTCAGTCGGGTATATCTTTGTTTTACTAGCTTTAAGGAACAGCTTTTTTTCCCAAATGGGGGTTAAGCTTTGTTCCCACAAGCACAAGTCCATAAAATATGAAGTTCTATACAATACAAGAAATACATTCATGAAATTTGATGGAAAGTATTACTCCTGTTTTTGTAAAGCAGAATTCTTACCCCACTTATATTTATTCCTAATTTCAAGGCCTATATCCTTGACTGCCTAGCCGTGAGATATGAGCGGCATTCTCTACCATAGAAGTACAGGGTCCTGTGGGTTCTTTTTTTAGCTAGCATGGAATCAGGCAGCTTTCTCTGACTTGAGGCAAGGTTATAAAAGGACAATTTCTATCAAGAACATGAAGCATGTATGGATATCTACTGAAGTTACAGTGGCACTGCAGCTGTCTGCCTTCATGGGAATACATATCCTTTCATTATGCAAGAATCTATGAGGGCTAGGGACTGAATAGCATAGGTCAAATGCCCCATCTTTCACATCCAGACAAAATTAAATGAATTTGGTTCTGAAATTCCTTCAATGGTCTTGGTTCCCTGCTGACCTGAGATTAGGGCTTGAACGTTTTGTTTTTGTTTTATCTCTACCTGCCTGTAACAGGGCAGATGTGTGCTGACTGTCTGATGTATGTATGGTGCTGCAGGAGGAGGGTAGCAGCCTCGTAAGATCCGCCTGTCAGTCATGGCAATGACACAGAGAGGTGGGGAAGAGGGTGTGTTGGCTTTCCCTCTCTCTGAGTGGCTGAGAGGCGGGCCTTGGGGGATTGCGGGGCCTATAAAATAATGCTCTGTTATACACTGAAGAGTGCAGCGTCTTTATTTTGTAGTTTTGATTACTTGTGTTTTATTTTCTCTTTTTCTTTGTACCTTCTGTTTTTGATTATTATTTTATGCACCTGCGTGTGCAATGAAGGTGATCTGTTAGTCGCTTATACCATTGCTGGTAACAACAGTACCACCTTGTGGCCACAACAAATCGTGCACCCGAGTGATGTTTAGAAACTCCAATTTTCTGTCTCCTGTGTCAGTGAATTCCTCACCCTTCCACACTGCCTTTAAATGTTAATTAGTGGTTGTTAAGCTGTCTCTACATCCTAATAAAGAGACAACTAGTAATTAAAGACTGGGTTTAAGATTTTTTTTTTTTGTTACAAAATCAAGGAGCTTTAAAATGATGGACTTGCTATCAGTGTACACTCCATACTGGGTATTTTATGCTGAAAAGAAAATCTGTCAGGACAACTCTATTCAACGAGTGAAAATAACAAAAGCACAACGATAAACTAGGCGACTGCAAGAATGAAATGCAATTAGGATAATCGATGAGCAATTAACGTAATTTGTCTTGTCTGTTTGAAATAAAAATTAAGCAAAACAAGATATGAAGGTAAAAACAAGTGACATTGTTTTGTAATTAACAGCTTTTTCTGAGTTTAATTAGGAAACAGAAATCGGCTCAAAATAAGTTTAAAGGGATCAAAAATAAAACCTGAAAACTTCAAGCCCTACCTGAGATTAACATAAAAAAGAGCATCCGTACAGTACCTAATACAAATCATTAGTAGCCATGTTCTTAGTGGGACACACTGTACTAAACTACACTTTGAATTTTACAGAGAATGATGTCACTGAGAAACCCATTTTCTCTTACTGTGTACTTAGTTTTTACAACAATTACAACAACAACACAAAAATGTCTTCATGTTTTTGTTCATGTTAAGAACAGTTTCTTTAGAATCCACTAAACATTTGTAAATGTCTTGGATATCTGCAGTATCTCTGGTCCATTGAGGACTTGGGTTAAAAGAAGCATGTAGTCTAAGGCTGAAGTAGCACAGCATCCCACCTGACTCTGCTGAAATGACGGAGCGCTTCAGTGCAGTAAACACCTTCATCTTAACTCAAGCTGTGAGTATTTCATTTAAAAAGTCATCTTGTTCTTTTTCTGGGCCAATAATTTCTCAAATTGACTATGTCCGTCGGGAACACTTTTGGTTGACATATGATTAAATTGTTTTTGATTTCCCTAAAGCTTTTTTTTTAAGAAACTTAACAGCAACAACAAATTATGTGCAGCTTTTAATGAATGACTTACATATTTTAATACTTTATTTTTAATTATTATTTACTTATTTTAGTCAACGTTAATATAATTATTCATTAACAGCTTTCTTGCAACATGTATGTAGAAAAAAAATCTCCTACCTTTGAGAAAATATCTCTCTATAGGGACTGCCATGTTGTAGGGCAATTCCATATCCTCTGTCAACCACTCTATTCCACACTGTGTAAAAAGAGCAGTCTGCATCATTGATGGCCACATATTCCAAAACTGCTGCATCCCATATAAAGGCGAAGTTTCCATATCTCACCTGTAAAAAATACAGACAAGGAGTTAAAGACTAATTCATAGAGTGGGTCTATTTTATTGCAATAAAAAGACCACACCCTCAGTATATGGTGAAAAATAATTCTGCATAACTTCATATGCACTGTTCTGGCCAAAACAGCTTGCACAATACCTGCTCATTTACATTGGTTTGTGGTTACACAGCTGGCAGAGATTGAGTCTCTAAGGAGTGGCGAGAGATGCTCAAGGGTCACCTAGTTAATCAGAAGCTAAAAGTTTCAATGAGGAATTCCCCGTTTACAAGCCATTAGTTCTGAACCTAAATTAGAATTCATGGTTTGTTTTCTTTTTTTAATGGCAACAGTTAAAACAACAATATCAAATCCCAGCAATAAAATGCAAAACATCACCACTGAACCTGATAATGACTAGAGGAGAGTGTTCTCTTGAAATACATCTTCCTACGAAAAGGGCACACTAACATAATTGAAAAGAGCAATTCTCTGAGCCTAATAGTACCAGGCTTAAGAAAGCGCTGTGTACTATCCTTGTAGTATTTGCTAAACATTTTTGACTGCATATATATTTATTATAAACCTATTATACACGTACATTTATAATACATATAAGTTTTCCTACAGAACAGTAGCTTCAGCAACTCTGATCCGTGTAGTCTATGAACAGGGATAAAACCAGCACTTTAGGTTAATGATATAAAAATTATCCAGTCAAAATGTTTAGTACAGTACATTTTTTAAATATTGGTAGTACATCTACAATAGGCTACCCTACTTGTATGCATTTCCCACCAGGGCCGGCGTCAGAGGGATGCAAGGGACGCAACGTTAAGTTATTATCATAACCCTGGTTCCCTGAAATAGAAATGCAACCATTACCATATGGGTATTCACCTCCTAAAGACCCGAAACCTGAATATTGTATACCAAAGCTGCTCTGCGAGCCTGTGATGCAGTCGTGGCCCACCCCAGAGGGCACAAAGGCACTGCGCTCACAGATCTCAGTGTCATTTTTCCTTCAAGCCTGCTACAATCATGGACATGAAAGTTAATGGTTACATTTCTATTTCAGGGAACCGGGTTAAATGCTTAAATTACTGACTTTCTAAAAAAATAATCTAACATTCCCTTTCAAGTACGAAACCATTACCGTATGGGTGAGTGTACCAAAGCCGTCGCAAGGGCAATATTGCAGAATGACTGGTAGGCTAAAAGGTTAAGCCGAGAGGCTGCCTTGTGCATTACCATACGAAACCCCAGTAACAAATAGCTAGGGTGAAAAAAATTGAGGGACAAACTCACCTTTATCCCTGGGAAGTCGGCCCTAACACTCTAGTTCCAAAACCAGGGTTTTGAGGTTCCACGCCATTCAGCCTGTAGAACCTAGTGAAGGTATGGGGAGTAGCTAACACAGCCGCATTCCATATGTCCTTGACTGGTGTACCCTGGAATAGAGCCCAAGAAGTTGCCATGCCCCTGGTGGAATGGGCAGTGAGCTTTTCTGGAGGGAACAAGTTGGCCAGCTCATAGGCTGTCCTGACCGTATCTGCTATGCACTTAGCTGCTTAGACAGGGCTTGACAATGGTACTTCGCCCCATAGCAGACAAAAAATTGTTCGGACTGCCTCCAACTTTTCATCCTGTCAACGTAGTATGCCAGGGCCTCCACTGAGCAGTGCGTATAGAGCTGCCACTCTCTGTCAGACTGCAAAGAAGCTGGGTGGACAGCCTCCAGTTCCAGAGACTGGTTGACATGCAATGCTGAGATTGTTTTCGTCAGAAAGGCAGGATTGGTGTGGAGCGTGACATTTGTCCTGGCCTCTGTAAAAATTAGGCAGGCTTACTCTATAGACAATGCCTGCATCTCACTCACCTGTATTGCAGAGGTGATAGCAACCAAGAAAGCCGCTTTAAGCGATAAAAATTTCAGCTCAGCTGAATACATGAGCTCAAATAGATACTTCATGCATAAAGCACCAAGTTTACCCTCCAGCGAGGAAAAATGTCCTTTATAGACGACCGAAGTCGCTGAGCCCCTTTCAAACATTGTCCCACCAGGAAGTGAGCTCCTGGGGAGACCGAGTCAATTTTGACATGGCAAGCCGAAATGGCTGCCAGATATACTTTTAACATGGAGGGGGATTTCCCTTCGTCGAAAAGGTCCTGCAAACATTGCAGTAGTTCTGCAAACATTGCGTCAGCAGTCTCCATGTCTGGCCGCTCAGGAGCTGCATCTGGGATGAAAATCAGTCTCCTGGGCCAATAAGGGGCTACTAGAAGCACCTTGGCCCGGTCCTGTCTGATTTTCTCCAGACACAGCAGGAGCAGGGCGAGTGGTGGGAAGGCATGTAACAGTTGCCTTGTCCACTGGTGTGCCAAGACAACTATTGCCAGTGGGTCCCTGCCTTCTATTACAGAGAACCAGAGGGGAGAGTGGGTTGATTCCTAGGAGGCGAAGAGATCTATCTCTGCTCTCCTGATCCTCTTCCAAATGAGGCTCAGCACCTCTGAGCTGCTGGGGACCCTCCTTGAGAGGAGGTTCATGCCCTGTTTGTCACCCCAAGCAGATGTACTGCCCGCAGTGAGAGGAGGTTCTCGTGTGCCCAGAGCAAAAGTATGCGGGCCACACAATGGAGACTGCCATAGTGGTTGATGTAGCCACCACTGTTGTGTTGTCTGTACTCTCAAACCTCCTGAAAAAAATTCTGCAAGGCCAGGTAAACTGCCTGCAGTTCCAACACATTGATGTGGAGACCCTGCCAAGGTGGATTCCACACACCTTGCAGACTGGACGCATCCGTGGTGACGACCTCTCTTCTGGGGAAACTGCCCAGTGCGTATATGGGCTGGCTGTTTCTATCAAGAGAGTGCCTTTAGACAGTGATGAGACACATGTCAAGAGGCTGTCGAGGTTCAACGAGGGCTGAAAAACCCTGCTGTTGAACCAGGCCAGAGGGCGCATTTGCAGGAGACCCAATGGAAGGGCCTGGGAAGCTGCTGCCATCAAGCCTAGAAGTTTCTGGAATGTCAATACCGTGAGCGCTCTGTTGAGCTGAAAGAGCTCCAAACAGATGGCTATTCTCTGCACTCTGCCATCTGACTGTGGACAGCATGACCCTGGAGTCCAAGCACACTCCTAGATAGGAGGCTGTCTGAGAACATTTGAGCTGGCTCTTCGCATGATTCACCATACCCAACCATCGAAGGTGGCCGGTGACAAGTTCCGTGTGGGCCACTGCCTGTGCTGGAGACTGATCACAAATGAGCCAGTCGTCCAGATAATTGAGCAGTCTGATGTCTTTGCATCTCAATAGGGCCAGGATAGCCTCCATGCACTTTGAAAAGGCACCGGGAGCTACAGAGAGGTCAAATGGCAAGACACGGAACTCGTACGCTGTTTCCTGAAAGGCGAACCGCAGGTACTTCCTGTGCGCTGGTCTTATGGGGATGTGGAAATAGGCATCTTTGAGGTCCATCGTGGTGAACCAGTCACCTGGTCTGATTGACTGCATCGTCAACATTTTGAACCTCCTTTGGCTCAGATGCAGGTTGACCTGTCTGAGGTCCAGGCCACCATCCCACTTTGGTACTAGGAAGCTGTGGGTCGGTTCCCCTCCTGCAGCAGACGTCCAACAGCAATGCTTTGTCCCCATCAGGCATGTGTTACCTGGGAAAGCCAAAGCTGCCTATGTGCAGCTTGCAGCGCAGCCATGTTCCTACCCACAGCCTGCCCATTGAGTTTGGAGGCACGGAGCAGGTTCTTGTTAACCAGGTGCAGCTCATCCAACTGTTGTGGTGAGGACCTGTCGCTCTCAGAAAGGGACCTCAGCAAATGGTACTGGTAGGCTACCAGGATGCTATTATAGTTGCCTAGCCTCAGCGGCCCGGCACTGCTTGTTCAGGTCCTTAGACAGGAGTGCTAAATTAGGCGCCTGGACAAAGGTGGCAATAGAAGCCTCAGCCGGCAGATAATGGGCCAGGCTCAGCTTCTCCTCGTCATGCACCCTATATAGGGCGTTCATCGACTTGGAAACAGCAGGAGCTGGGGTGAACTGGGGTAATACGGAAGATGTGGTAGGCTCATCATTGAAAATTGACTGCCTTGTTTTGCCTTCTGTAGGACAGGGCACTATTGCAGTGGCCCTCCTGATCAGCGGCAGAAGCTCTGTCGACAGGGAGAGCTTAACTGCAGGAGATGCACTGTTAGACTCCACGTCCTCAGACAGGAATGCCAGCTCCTGTTCGCCCACCTGTGGCCAATCTGCACTCGTAATCCCTGGGACAGACGGGGCATGCAGTGCCGAATGTTCCCACAGTAATTCTGCGCAGAACAGTTCCTTGGTGGGAAACAGCTGCCCAGAGCTTTTCCATTTGTTCCGAGTCTGCAGATCGCTTGGAACGGCGAATTTTCTTCCTCCTCGGCCGAGAATTAGAAGGAGAAGGAGTGCATCGTCCGCTCTCCCTTGAAACAAAAGGGTGCTGGGGAAGAGCACTGAGCAGGCGTAAGAGACACAGAGCACTCCGTAGAGCTGCGGGATAGCCGCTTTTCAAGCATGCGCTTGGGGAAAGGTGCACAAAACTTGCAGAAGCTGCGATTAGCCAGTACCTTCTTGGCGTGTCCTGGCCACAGGCAGGAAGAGCATCTGCCATGCTTGTCTTCAATAGGCAGACTGGCCTTGCATGTCTCACATTGTGGAAAGCAATGCAGTGTACTAGGGCTGCTACGATTAAATCGAAAATTGATTTTTCAGTCGATTCCATTCCTCATTATATACATCAATGTAAATACCGGATAATCAATTATATAATACAATTTTTGTAACGTGCATAGTTAATAACTATTAAGTTTATCAACGAAACTGCACTGAACACCCTGCCTTGCTATTTACAGTATTTCTGCCAAAAACAAGAAGTAGGCGTGCTCTTCTTTTCCTGCTTAACTAGCATCTGATTTGCTGGTCCCATCCTACCAGCGAATCAGTTTTGAAAATGTTTTGTAAGTACGCACCCACTGTGTATTCGTTGTAAACAAAAAGCACGCCACCTTGGATCCAGAGCAGGACAACAGGTTTGTATTCCTGGCAAACAACATGTAAATAAATTGTGCATATTGAAGAAAACTGACTGTATATAATTTGCGCTTCTTTGAAGTTTCTGTTAAACCTGGGAATAAAACTGCTTATGTTTTTTTATGATGTATTTTTCAAACTGGGCTATATGCTCTGTCTGCATTTCCTGATTGATGACTGCATCTACTGTAGTTGATGTAAGTACAATCAGTGCCGCCCACAGCCGATAAAACTAATGATGTGCATTCAAGGAGATTTTTGGAATCGGGTCTGAACCGGGTATCTGTCATTGGAACTGGGTATTTTGAGTCGGATTCCGGTTCCTAAATTATTTAGAAAAACATGTCTGTATGTGAATGTGTGAGAAGAAGGGGGGGGGGGGGGAACCGGTTTGCACATCTCTTGATAAAACATTTTTATGCCGGTACTCCTACAGTACCACGCGCAAAGCTATACTGATGCACAAAAGAAGCACTCAAGTCTACTGGATTTAATCAAATATTTTAAACATACATATCAAACAAAATCACAGAAAATATGAACAAAAATACAGGTCAAAGAATCATGATAAGTTTTCAGTATGAAACGTGACACACTGTCAAAATGAAAACATTACAAAGTTAGTATCGGGTATGACCTCCCTGAGCATTAACACAATTCATTGACGTATAGACCTGATCAGCCTCTGGATAGACTGCTGTGGGATGTTTTCAGAAACTCTGATAGGGGATAACAACCCCAGTGTTTGCCTTGGTGTGGGAGTGTGCAGCGTAAGACGTCTAGAATCCTAAAAGTACTTGGAATCAAATCTCTAACTTAGCCCTGATTGATCACCAGAGGAATAGTTGGACATATCATTTGAAGTCGACAGAGATTGAAATATATCTTTTATTAAGCTAACAATGCCGGAGTTTTTGGTGGAATATCCCAGACATAACCGGACAAAGAGTGCACATATCGGTGGAGGAATTGCTGTTTCAGTGGAATACCTAATAGTTAATGACTCTTGTTTTTGCAAAAACATCTATTTCGTCCCCTGGTGTGCAGACACAATGCAAGTATGACTGACCTTGGAACCTGGACTTTCTTTGTCGGCAGGAGAGCCTTTGAGCGACTGTTTTGGATGACGTACAGATCAGCTGGAAGAGGCAGCAAAAGTTTGTTAAGTATTCAGCACATAGTGTTTTTATCCTCTTATGAACTCGAGAATAAGCAGACCTTAAAGTAAAATTAACGTTTTGTTAGAGGTAGAATGTAAGAAAAGTATTATTGCTTTCAATTCATGCTTTGAGTTAATGAACACTATAGTAACTGTTTTGTTGTATGTGAATCACACAAATTGATGTGGGTTTTACAAGGCTATTATCATTCTGCATTTAAAGCTAGAATCCAAATTAGCTGTCTTGATAATAGATCATTCTCGTAAGGTTGTCTGGATGCAAAGAGCGTCTTTATCTCGCAAGAGTGAGAGCTGCCTTCTGAAACAAAACATCTATATGTGACTGATTTAACAATGCTTTGATGATCAAATATTAATGAAAGTAAATATTTGTGTTACTAACGATACCCCTGTTAAGACTAACCTTCGTCTTAAGTAACTGTCAGGAATGTGGTTGTAACCTTTAAAGGAATCTGCCATAGATTGCTCTGGATCGCTAATTAGTTACCGGGAGTGGGGTGTCGTTTATATTTTCCTTTCTGTATTACTTTAGTTTAGTTATTGCACCTTTAATGTGTCCTTTATTTAGTTTTATTTCCAATAAAACTGTTCCTTTGTATTCACTAGAAGTGGTGTCCAGTCTGATTATTTCAATAGAGGTGGGTCCTACATGATTTTGAATTCAAATAAGGTATTATTTGGTTACAACTCAAAATAGTCCAAATAAAAATATACCTTGCACACTACACTGTGCAGCTACAGCCAGCTGTTGAAGGTTGGCTGGTTGCAGTTGTTTCCTGTGGATGGCACTGGTGATTTGGTCCCACAGATGTTCTATTGGACTCAGGTCAGGAGATAAATCTGGCCACGACAAGACCTCGACATTGTTTCCTTGAAGTCAGCAAATTGTAATCCTAGCACTGTGTGTTCTTGCATTGTCCTAGAAAGTCGACACTTCCAGATTGGCTTGCAGGAACAGAAAAAACTGTTGCCACAAGGACTTCGTCAATGTATCACTGAGCAGTAAGGTTGCCCTCAATCTGCACCAAAGGCATTTTTGTGTTAAAGGAGATTCCTCCCCACATCATCACACTTCCACCGCCCCACCGGTTGGCTTGAACAACGCAACAGTCAGCATAACGCTCACCACGACGTCTCCACACACGTTGCCTTCCATCAGGGCTGTCAAGGGCAAAACGGCATTCAATGGTGAGTAAAACACTCCACCACTCTCTCTGCCACCACCTCAGATGTTCTCTGGCCCACAGAAGACGACGATTTCATCTCTCAGCTGTCAACACGTTACCCCTGAACGGCCTCCGAGCATGCAAATCATTTTCATGCAGACGGCGAGCTACAGTCATTCTGCTGATGCGGGGGTTGTTTCTTCTTAGAATTTCTCGTGCTGTAGCCACTGCAGTCTGAAAACGATTACGCAGATGGATCAGTCGGACGTGACGGTCCTGGGCCGGTGTCATGACCCTCTGCCTTCCAGGACATAGCCTGTCCCTCACATAGCTGGTTTCCTGGTTTCTCTGGACTAGCTGATTGTTGAAGCAGAACATCTCATTCACCAGGCAACTTCTCTCACAGACAGGCCACCTTCAATCATGCCGATAGCAACAAGATGATCTTCATTACTAAAGCGGGACATGGTTGTGTCTTTTGCTGTTCTTGCGTCTTTTCGAATGGCTATTTATACAGATTCTTAATCAACTAATTTTAACTCTACTCAAAATACCAAACACTGAGGACCTGTCGTTTTTATGAAATCACATGGCTTGAGCTCAATATTTTGTTATCCCAAGGAACAATACTACTCAAACAATCAACAACCCTATCTGCTCACTATTTAAAATGTAAATAACATTATGTACAGTATATGCCCAATGAGCTATCAATGTAAAACTTAGACTGTTGCATTTTCATTGTGCATCAGTATATCTATTACAGTTAATTACCCCTCACAGTCCATTGTTGTGCACACGCTTTTACTTAACAGCAATGATATTAAAATAATCATGTCGAAAATTTATGTGGGCAGTATAATCAACGATATTTATTCGAACAATCATATTTTGTGTGCCCAGTTAATCGATTACTATTTGGCGGCTTAACTGATAGCCCTACAGTGTACAGTATTTACAGTTGTACAGTTGCTGCCTCAGTACCGGTACGGTACCAGGGATGCTCACCTGTACAAGCCACTGGCAAAACCACTCAGTCAATTCCACACAAGACTGAGGGAAGCCTGTTTGTTAGAATGGAACTAACAGCCTTTGTAACGGTGATGCTACAACCAAAACATCATCAAGATACTGTGGAAGAGATTGCAAGCAACCACAGATGAAACAAAGTATCTTGGTCCTGAGCAGTGCTGTTGAGCCCAGCACTGCTCTTACTACACATGTGCTGTAGCACCATGTTGTAGACAGGCCTGCGCGTAGTCTCTGTAAAAAACAGAAAAACACCCAAGAGAAAAATCTCTCTCAACAAAACACAGTAATATACAATTTCATATATAATATACAACCGCTCGTATTTTTAACAAAAGCCAAAACGAGAAATAATATTAATTCCAACCGAAGCTATGCAACCTGGGGGGAAAGTCAGCTGACTTATGCTGCTGCATCCCTGAGAAGTAACGACTCAAGCTGCTGGCTTCACTCAGGGCACAAGGCCGCAGAGGGACGTAACAAGCAACAGGCTGTAGTGCACACAATATGCTTAAATAGTAACTATTACAGCTATTACTTAAATATGTATTTTGTGTAAAAACATGCAAAAAATAGAGATAGAAGCAACAGTGTACTTATCTGAACAAGGCTCTCTGATCAGTTCAGTCTTGAAAGGAAAAATGGTGCTGAGATATGCAAGTGCTGTACCTTTATGCCCTCGGGGGCGGGCCACGAATATTGATATACAATTCGAAATATACATTCGTACTTGAAAGGGAACTGCACCCGGGCCAAGCCTTTAGCTATAGATATCAGCGGGAATTGAGAATCGTTGTATCCACTCAACGAGGGATGAAATGCATTTCATTTTGAGGCAAAGCAACGTGTAAGAGAGCCTAAATAAATAATTATTAGTGTGATTTGAACCGAGGCCCGTGCCTCGGGTGCCTCAAAGCTTGCTGTGGCCTTGGGACTAAACCAGGATTGTGACCTTCAGTGTGAACAGTATTATCTCAACAGATCAACACAATTCTATGGAACATAACCACAGTGCAAAATGCATGTTTCAGGATAAAACACAAGATTATCACATTGTTTCCTCTTTCGTCTGAACTGAAATATGACACTAAACAATGAACTAAATCATATTAAGAGTTAGTTTCTATTGATTTATTTAACTAGCTTCAGTTTCGTTAGGGTTAGTATCCTGGACTTAGTCTAATTTTAATATATCCAGAGAACTCTGACATACCTGTAGTAGTTAACTTAAGATGATTTTAGCCTGAGACTTTTAGTCTGTCACTTACTGTGATGATATGCAAAAAAATAAACTACAATATCTACTTAGTTAAAGGTGTTACATTAAAAACATGTACTCCTCGAACAGCAAGATTTAACAACTAACACGATTTTCTGCAGTCCACAATATGCTATTTTAGTTCCCTGTTTTGTTCAAAGATTACAGCCTGTATCTAAGGGAGGAATTTGACAATGCTGTTGGCAGCCTAAATACAGGGCTTGGGGTATATCAACACATTTTGTGGATTTTGTGGCCGATAAAGAGTGTTGAGTTTAAAATTGGGAACACAATACAACGATACAATGGTGATTAAATGAGCTGATGACTCAGACACACAATTGTATAGCTGTTCATAGCTAAATACCATATAAGTTGCATATATGGGCTTCAACAGTGCCTATGGGCAATATATCAGCTACCCCAGCGCGAGCTGTCAAACAGCAATACATCTCCACAATTCTCTAATGTGTACTTGATAAAGAAACCCCTTCAGAGCCCTCCATGTCCAGTGAAAGTCAGGTAAATACAAGAGAAACACACGTTTCCAACATCAAAACTACCTCGGCAACAGGCTGTCTGCTTTCAATATTCGGGCCAAACTGTATTTTCCATGAGGGAGTCACCGTAAACTGCTATGAATCTGCCACCCAACAGATCTCCCATCCACATACAAAGATGCTTTGTATTACACTCTGATTTTGATTGAAAGTAAGCCACTTCTCACAAAAAGGTACACAGAAATGTAAGCAAACACAAAAACCCTCGGAACAAACTATTGGACATAAAATGGCAAAATAGTTGTATATAAAAAATGTTAAAGCGCGTAATTTTAACACGCTCCCTAACCTTTTTTCAGGCTCCTCGAAAAAAACAAGTTGTCACAGAAACCTGACGGCAAAAAAAAAACTCACATAATGCAAACCTTATTTATGCAGTTCACTCTGTCTAATAAATCACTGACTAAGTAGAGTAAGCCCCCCACAATAAGCAACACAGAACTTTAAAACTCTGGCAGGAAAAAAGTTGCTCACCAGAGATTATAAAAAAATACTACATGCGGTAGTTTGTGATAAATGATAATTTAATGTCCACCCTCGGGACGGGATGTTTGGATAAACACCTCAGGCTTCGCCCTCCAGGCTTATGTAGCATTACATAAAAATGTACCACCCCTCAGGTGAGCATTAAACCCCATGCATTATACGCTATATATAATTTTGTTATCCATTGCTTTGTGTTTGTGGAGATACCCCAAGCCAAGCGACTTTCCTGTATATTGTAGAGTGCTAATATTCTAAACCTAACAAGGTACTTTGTCATTCTCATATTGAGAATGACAATATGTATTACCTCAAAACACACAACATCTATAGCTCCCTAAACAACCATATACGGTGTGACTGAGAGACCAGCGGAACAGGTCACTGTGACCCCTTTATATGACACCTAATATGCCACCAATAATCTTTTATTAGGATGAGCACTCTGTAAATGAATGCAACTGTAAAAGTTATGTTATCTGTCTGTCTACACAAGACAGGCATACATAAACCAGAGTGCAAGATTCAGTCCTAGATATGGACTCAGATTTACCTTTTGTCTTTAGCAGCGCCAACTTTATTTACAATTTATACATTTTAAGAACATGAGGGATCCATCAAATGACATATCAAACTAATCTTTGGAAACTATGGTAAAAAGAATAAAAGTTAAGCATTTTTATTTTAAAATAAGAAATTTAAAGTTTAAATATACTGTTAACCAGTAGATGGTGATCTAAGTGAAGGATGACGGAGTTGAAATGAGGGGGGAAAAGTTATAATAAGCCATGTGAATTAAGATTTTTGAATAGTACACTGCCTTAAGCACTTCCCACATCAGTTGCACACACAATGTCACCTCCAGAAAATGCATTTATTTCTACCACAAGAGGAAACATAAATCAGCATCGACAGCAAGGGCCTAGAAAACATTCAACACTTGAATGTTTTGAAATGCTTCAGGCCATGAATAAAGAACAAGAAGAATCACACCTACCACATACCAACCAAGATCAATGTACTCTTACATTAAAAACTATGTTATAGTGTAACAAAATATTTAGCGCAAATTGTAGATAATAATACTGCAGTGTTGAGTATAACATGTTTAAGGTACAATAGCACAAGAACAAAGCACATCTTTGAGAGAAACAAAAGGACAGACTAGTCTATCAGGTTTGAGGCAATGGACCCCTATGAACAAACAAGTGGCCTAAACCCCAACTTAGCCCTGAACTTCACTGATCCCTCAATGAAGATGCCTCATCCCCTGACACCACAATTCGTCCCTTTCCCATACCGATGCCAAATATGCTTTTGCATTTCATCTCATTAGTAACTTTGATAACTCTTAGGGAATTACTAGATTAGATTACTACCCTCAAAAACTTGAATGGTGTTTGCATAACACACCTGTTCACACCAATTAGCACTGGCAAATGATCACTGTTAGATTACTGTTAACAATATAGTTCCATAAAATGTATTCGCCATGTACATTCATTCACTGAATCGGTCTCAAATGTGCAGTTTTTAAATAATCCCATGTTTTAGCAAACATATACTGTATATGAAAAATGCACGTTAATAAATACATGTACCCTCCGAATGCCCTCCTGGGATTCCTCAACGTTGTTCTCAGCGTTGCTGGTTCGGTTGATCATCTTCCACATCTGGGAGTACATGCTGTCTCTCTCAAAAGGATTCATGCCTTTCGTCCTCACATGGTCGTACACTGCAGAGTCCAGCACTGTGCCGTACGGGATGCCTGTCTGCTTCGAGAGGTCCTGTAGAGACCTGAGGAGGAGTCAGGGCTTCCATCAACAGTAAGCATACACAGAGCAAGCCAGGCAGCCCACCCTTTATAACGATATTCAATAATATAGCAAATTGATTTATAAAGTGACTGGTGAGTTACTGAGTGCAATAATTCCCTCAGAATTAAAGTTTTAAATTAGGAAATATAAACATGTATGGGAATGTATGATAAATTGAATAGCAAAGAGAAAACTGTGCAAAGCAGTTCAAAGCTTTTCCCGGGTTATAGCACAAATTCTTTTATTTTCTAAACCTAATTTGTCAATACCTTGTTTTGCCACTGAAATGTACTGAGCTAAATTCATCAAAGTAAAAGTGGATAGGTATGGAATTTTACTTTTGTTTAACTTTGTTTTGTGCACATTTCCCCTTTTCTCAGATGTAGTTTAGTCTCTTACTTGCTATTTGAACATTAAATCAATATATATCTCCCTTGCATTCAAACAACTCAGTCTTCTTTACTATACTCAACAAACTTTGCAGTAAACTGCAGTTTTTCCTCTGATGTAGTTTCCTGGTGAACGAAAAAGTGAAGAAACAGTTTCTCAAGCAGACCAGAGTGACGTGCAGGGCTCTGCAAGAACGCATCCACTTTGACAAGCACTGATGGAACACTGTTGTAGAGTAATTTGTTTCAGTTTTATTTTAAATAACACTTTTACACATTCATTATTTCCCATACATATTTTAAGGTCATTATTATGGAAATTATTTGCTAGACTACTTTTTTTATTAGATTGTAGCATTTTCTGTTTCTCACAAGCTGAAAAAATTGTTTGAATTTATCTGTAAATTACATTGTGGTCTATGATTTTATATGATTTCCTTAAGTGGTTTATTGTGTGAATATTTTCTTTACACAATCATATGCACATACAAATATAAACACTATAGAAATGGTGTAATCATGTGGTATATGATTACCATCATGTGGTTTCAAGATGTTTTGTACGGTTTTAGTGTCCTGTCTGGGCTCTTTTTTAATGTATTAAAACATATGAAAACTCATTTAATACTAATTATTGATAATATGTAATCTCGTGGTATAGTTTTCAATATGTTTTGTGTTGGATTATAGCCAACTCAATTTGAAACGTCTATCTGAGGCTAGCAGTGTATGACAAAAGTGTGATGAATATTTGTGTAAAATGATGCCAGTTATGTTTACCAGGCAGAGACGGATGGACAGACAGACACAATTAGGCAAAATTGTGAAAGAGAAAGCTTGACGTGACATTGTCAGTACAGGTATGTTTCAGTCAAAAAATGTTACAGTTACCGCTAGCAGTTCAAATTGCCCTTTAGTTGGACAGAGCTGTTTTTTAGGCATAACTGGTCTCACTGTAACATAGGAAAGTATATAAAATGTGCAATACTATATAATGGCAACTTACTGCAGAAGCATAATATGTACAATAGTAAGTCTTTTTGATTTTTCTTGATACCAGTATTCCTCTGGCATCTGAAAAAGCTTTATGGAAACGTTTGTAATTGTGTATGGTAATTGCAGTCGAGTCCTCTAACTCCTTGATTGGTATTCATTTTAAACAACATGACCAAAATGTGCATTTTTTTAAATCACAAGATTGAATGAGAATACAATTCATGATTCTTTTTTCTACGCTGCTATAATGTTGACCCCACCCAGTCCTCCAAGGTTCTGAGGCTGAGAATGTGTTTACTTTGCATACATTATCGTCTTCATGTTCAAACTCCATTAAAAAAAGCAGTGCAATGCATCAAAGTATGGGAAAACGCACACAATGATGGTATTTTTTTTTTTTGTTAAACTATCAGACCTATAGATATTCCCTTCAAAACCTGCGGCATTAAACGCCTGCATTAAGTGGCAGATCTAAAACAAATCTAAAAGAGCATGTGGTTTAGTCCCTGGATTTGGCTCTGTTCTGGTATGCAGTGTCTTTTTTGCAACACCATAGGCATCACGTTATGGAATGCAAATATTCTGTGGATTGCACTCAACCTCGACATGGACCTCTCGGTCTGGGTTCACAATTTCACATGTGAAGTGGGTACATCTCTGTAGCAATACATCACAATACAGTTACAATGATAATTTGATTGATGGTCATTTTGATACTAAAATCTCATTATCATCCCAACACTTAATAATAATAAAGGGTAAGTCTCAAAACACTTGGCTTTCTACATTAAGCAAGCAAAAAAAAAAACTGCTTGAGTCCTTGACAAACGCTACCATGAATCATTTGGGCCCTCATATCGTATGTAAATAGACAAGCATGTTTTGAGGACATGTGGAATTAATTGTTTAGCTGGCATTGTTTACATGTATTCATTTCCAATTTAAACAGAATGAATCTACATCATGTAATTAAGAAATTGCATCAAGAAAGAGATATGGCCTCTGCCTAATGAAAATGTCAAGTGTCTGAGGATGAGATGGCTATTTTAAACCATGCATAAAAATCGAACACAGCAGACTAGTTTTCTTTGAGTGATTCTGTTTTTGTCAGATCTGTTAAATCTCCTCTAAAGAAAAATATTAAGCAATATGTTTGTGGTGTGTTCATTCTTTAGGCAAGAGGCATATATTTTTTCAAGCACAACGAAATCAATGGGAATGTATAGCCTAATGTCTTTGGTTTTGTAATACTGTATTTAATTTATTTTTTAGTGTTCAATTTCTAGTTTAATAAGCAGTGCATGAATATATTACTTCTAGATAGAACAAAATACCACAGACTAAAAAAAAATAGCGTGATGTTATACTTGTGGTTACAGCCGAGCCATTCTTGTGTGGATATTTACAGTTGTTTAGCGCATGGACTACATTGGACATTCTGTGTCTCTGCTATGTCTCTCCACATATCTTGGCTCCAGTTATTCTCCAGCTTCATCCATAGCATGGCCAGGCTCTGCAGTTCCACAGATTTAAAAGGTTGCCTTTTTGTGCTCTCAGAGTGGCTTGCATTTAATCACTGAGAGCTTTCACCTAAACTGATAGTATGTGGGGAAGCATAATGCTACAGTATAATTTAAACAGAAAGACAGAAAAACATTGGTCTTGTTATGGTTCTGTTGCAGGTACCATAACCAATGCTGCTGTGGGAGCATACCTGTAGTATTGCAAGTTGTGTAAGTAAACTTGTGTGCCTGCTAAAATATGGAATCATATTTAGTTTGAATAAAATTAAGATGCATAATTAACTAGCCCACCATAAACATTAAAACAAATAATAAAACATTTAGAATACAGATGATTTACTATGAACAACAAGGCAGTCTTTCTATCATACAATTCTTATGACACCACATATCATAGTCTCTAACATTATCACATTTCTGACATGGAAATGGCTACAAAATAAACTGGTCTAATTTCATAATAAATATATTATAGACTGATGGTTCTGATTTTTTCCATACATATGATTACTATATATCACAAGGGTTAGCAGTATTGGCCCTGGAAACATCAAAACAACAAAAAATGCTAGCCGATTCCAGTTTTCAGGTTTCCAGTTTGTTTTAGAACAAAGAAAACAAAAACAGTTTGGGATTTCTCTCTTTCTTTACTAAACGCAAGTTACTCTTTTGGGTTTTTGGAAAACTGTTTTAAAGTGAGTCTATAGTCGCAGTTATTTTTAGATAGCTGAATAACTGGCTTTGTTAAAAACTACTTAGTGGAAATACTATTTTGTCTCAAGTAGGGCTACAAAACCAGGGGTGCCATTTGGTAGGGCGGGAGCGTGCAATTGTCTTTGCCAGCCTGTGCCGACTAAAAACCAACTGAAACTTTCGCCTTACTGCGTGAAAAGGGTTGCATGCTCAAGTTTACAAAGCTTTCTGACAGATGCTGGCACTGGATTTTCCATTGCTGTCCTCCTGCTAAGTCAAAAACTATATGTGTCATTGACCATTTTTTTTTGCTCTGGTCATGCCTTGGTGCCAAAACGGGCCATAAAAGTTTAGTCAATTTGTTAATAAATGCTTCACCAACAGTATCTCAAAGTTTATTATCAGTGTTTGTGTCTGGTTTTTATTCACAATGTACCACATTAAAAAAAAAGCAAAACTTTTGATTGATTATAGTGGTAGCTCGGCATGTGAAGCAAGTGAGGCTCTGTTCATTCACCTAGAATTTCCGTGTCATAGACTTCCTTAAGTTTTAATCACTTGTATTTTTCATTATGCTTTATTTGTAAGGTACTATGAGTATAATAACACATTAATTGATTTCTTCGACGTTTTAAATCGCCACTTAATATTTCTGCATCTGGAAACATTCAGTGTGTTCAGTCGTTGGTCAGTTGAGAGTGATATTAGCGACAATTTAATTATCAAGCTACCCGAGGGCCAGCACCTGCCATCACCTCCCAAGAGTCAACTCTTGCCCTGTCCTGCAACGCCTAGGTCTACTGAGCCTGCAATGCTAGAGGAGGCCTGCGCGTCACCGCCCGGAGAGGCCTGCGCGTCACCGGAGGCCACTGGCAGCATTTCCACTATCAGCATTGCCTCTGCCAGCGTTCCCACTGACAATATTTCCGCTATCAGCATTGCCTCTGCCAGCGTTCCCACTGGCAGCATTTCCGCTATCAGCATTGCCTCTGCCAGCGTTCCCACTGGCAGCATTTCCGCTATCAGCATTACCTCTGCCAGCGTTCCCACTGACAACATTTCCGCTATCAGCATTGTCTCTGCCAGTGTTCCCACTGGCAGTATTTCCGCTATCAGCATTGCCTCTGCCAGCGTTCCCACTGGCAGCATTTCCGCTATCAGCATTGCCTCTGCCAGCATTCCCACTGGCAGCATTTCCGCTATCAGCATTGCCTCTGCCAGCGTTGCCAATGGCAGCATTTCCGTTGCCAGGATTGCCCCGGGTGGGGGAGCCAGCCTTGTATATTTTTAGAGAGCCATGCAAGTTTCTGAAAACTGAATTGCGGAACCTACACACAAACATTTAAAAATGTGTTTACGTCCCACCCCTACACTTCTGATTGGCTAGCTGTGGGAAAAGCTGATCTTCTTTTGGTTACAAAGAAACCCAGAAATGGCTGCCAAGAGAGCCTCTGGCAATGCACAGTCTAATCTTTTAAATTTAAGGTATTATTTGTATATTAGCAAATAAGTGATGCTGCTTTCTTAATGCATGAACCTTACATTTAAATGCAACAATCTAGCAAAGTTACAACAACAACAAAAAACCACACCATAGTCGCTGAGGTATTAATGGATTATAGAAAATTGTGTTGTGTAATTTATGAAATTATTTCTGAGCCAACTTTGTGGTCAAGTGTGTACAGTACTTGATGTCTAAAAAAAACAAAACAAAAAAAAACATATAGTTTACTGTTTAGAAGCATTTCAAGCTTTCCCTGGCAAAAAATGTAATTTTTTTTTTCCTTTTGATTTTAGTGTTGCTAACCTAGTTTGCTATTTACTATATTTACATTTTTTTTTTAGATTTAAACACTATATTTAAAAAAATACTAGATTTACTAGATTTTAACACAAGCGATATTAGTTATTTCTTGGACATGCACAATCCATCGATTTGTGAAACAATTAAAACATGAAGATCGTCAAATATGTTTATAATGCTAGAAATTAAATACTATGAGATTATCTGTACAATATATAGTTAAGGTTGCAATGTTCTTTCCATTATAAGCCCCTGTTTTGTGCAGCTCCAAAAGTGGGGTTAATCCATTTTGGATTTCAGGTCTGATTGATAGACTGATTTTTTTCTACAAGTTTTGTGTTATTCTGTCCAGTAGTTTTTGTGCTACAGCACTTTTTTAAAAAAAACAGGTGGTTTTTCGTGTAAGTTTGGTGCCGGGAGAGCGTTTTTTATTATTCACCTGTAGGTAAAAAAACTACTGGACAGTTACTACTCCCATTTGGGTAGCTCATATTTATTTTCTGTGTGCCAGGCTGCAGCCGTTCTTTCTTTTATTGAAAAACTTCCTGCTGCAGTTCTGGCTGCATTTTTCACCCACCCTCCTCATTTTCGGGCACCCTGTTCGTGGCTCCAGCAGGAAGAGGGACCTCCTCGTAAATCTGCTCCTGGCTCTTGGTAAACTGGCAATTTACAAGACCAGGAAGCGTAAGATGAGCGGGGAGGGTCTCTTTGACTGCGGGGCCATGTTCAGGGCCCTTGTCCGATCAAGGGTTAATTTAGAGCACGCCCACGCGGAGTCCGCTGGTGACATGTCATCGTTTGACGACCAGTGGGCTCTAGGGGGCGTGCTCTGTACCACCTCCCCTTTCATTTTGAATATTTAATTTACAGTCCTTTTTTCTGTTTTTTTCTTTAATTAGTTAAGGCCTAGTTTTTGTTGGCACCCCTATTTTAGGGGTGCTAAATTGAATTTTTTCTCCGGCCGCCTTTGGGCGGCCGGTGCACCGGCTGCCATTGGGCAGTTGGTGCAGTATTTAAACTGTCCCTTAAATAGGACTACTCCCATTTGGCAAGTTACTGCATCTAAGTAGTCTTTAGTTCCTTTTGTGGGTAGGGAGGTTTAAAAATGTGTATTTTAATATAAAAAGTACTTTTAAAAACAAATGCTATGCATGCGCAGTTGTACGATTTGGTAACCGCTTTTCACAAGCGTAACAAAGCATCATATTGTACTGTCACAGAGTAAGTAAATAAATAATAAAAATGTGTCAGTCAGTCAGTGCGTTTACATGAGCATAAGAACGGCGATATTTTTCGGAAAATTAAGTTTTCTGAAAACGAATTCCGATATCAAAAGTCATGTAAACACAGTTTTCGGAAAATTTATCAACATATTCCGATAGCGTACTGCACTTGTGCAAACTTTGACCTTCATTCCTGCACATGGTTTTAGAAAACAGAGAAAATAATAATAATCTGTAGACAGTCTGCATGCATCCATTTGTCTAGTTAGGGATAAAGTAATACATTTGTTAAAGTCTGTATGTATTTGTTAATAGCCCATACTGAAGCAGCAAATGTTTATATGTGAATAGAATATTTAAATTAAATCCGGTACTCTATGAAGTTGCTATTTACACCGCAGCTGGAAGTAGACTACAGAGTCCACTTGGATTAAACCGAAAGAACCTGAACAGACCACGGATGCTTTCTGAGAAAACTGCATTACTCATGGAATACTAAGATAAATGCTTAGCAACACAAACTTGTTCTTCATAAAATCAGGATAAAAATTATTTATTTATTTATTTTTTATTTTTAACAGATCCATATTCTAATACTGCTCCTTTAGGTTCAAATGCTTAAATAAGTTTTGCACTCAATTGTAATATTTATACTATAGGCTACATTTATGTATGTTTCACTAATAGATGATAACTAGCATGTTTTTGCAGTTGGAAAATTTTGCATACAAAAACAAAGCTGGTCTCATTACTGGATTGCTGCAGTGTATGATAAAGTCATGTGCATAGGAACAGATTTTTTCATAAAGACTGTAATAAGCCAGTTGACACATTTCAGTAGCTGATCTCACATTTTTATGTCCCTGACCCTGGGTGAAAAACAAAAAAATGTGTTGGGATGCAGTGTTTTACTTCGATCAGTCCTGTTTCACCTGCATTATACCAGGCTGGTTTCCTTTTTTTGTCTCCACTTCATGGGTTGCTGTACAACATATTTCCTTCCACGTGTGTAGGACTTAAAAATTGATACTGTAGTAGATTCAGGTAAAAAAAAAAAAGGAAATCCAGTAACAAAAACTTTGTTAAAATAACGTTAAGGTTGCAGTTCAAAATTCAGGAAATCGGACATTAAGGCACGCAACCTTAACTCGCCCCTATTATGCCTATGCGTCACATCACATATGATGTCATAGATGGCATCAGTAATGACATCAGCAATGACCAATCACATGACAAATGCTCCACCAAGACTGCCCAGAAGGACATTACCTGTGTGTGTTTGTTGGTCTGTATGACAATAACGATACAAAACAGCAGTTTGGTCCTCATTCTCCATGGCACTGTTCTAGAAAAAAAAAATCTATCCTTTTACTGAGTGAGATACATATTGAAATGCATTTTGGAAACCAATGGTCTTGGATAAATGTGGCAATGCCATATTGCAGTTCAGTATTTGCATAGTGGCAAGTACGCCTATTTTTGCATTGGAAGTAACAGCAGTAATTATGCAACACCTATATCACGTCTATAGACAATAATGCAAAGAGTGACCCGAGTGACAGTGAGCGCAATGAAAGTGTCTTGTTCTGTCTATGATTTTGTCTACGTTGGCATGATTTTCATACAAAGCATGATAGCTGCAGTCCAGCACAGACAAACTGTTTCCTACTGTAATGTTCTTCTGGGCAGTCTGGTAGAGCATTTGTCCTGTGATTAGATATGCCAACATTCATGTCATTGCTGATGTCATTACTGATGTTATGTATGACATAGGCATAATAGGGGCGAGTTAAGGTTGCGTGCCTTAACGTCCCATTTCCTGACTTTTGAACTGCAACCATAACGTTATTTTAACAAAGTTTTTGTTACTGAATATATATGTTACTGAATATACTGTATATATAGAACCAAACTCCCTACTGCCCTAAACCTTTACCACTCCCTCCTCTCACAATAACACAAAGCAAATTAAATATCAATTTGCTGAAGAAGTTTTTATTTTAGCCAGCGAGATGTTCACTTGTGGCAGCAGCAATGCACTAGCAAAAGCCACAGGGCAGTCATGTCAGCTCCCTAGCAACAAGCCTGTTGGGAGTGGATTATTTCAATGCTGCGGGTTTAGGCATTTGAGAAAAGAGAGGAAGACTCATAAAATTAATTGGAGACTGAAGTTGATGAGAAGCAATAACCCTCCGCAGTATGAATCAAAATGGTGTGCTGCTTTTTGTACGAAAAATGAGAAAAGGCAGGTTGCGTAGAGGATTTATACTGGACCCTGACGACCCCGATAAAACAAGGGAGTGGTTGTACAGTATTTGTTATTAGCCTATTTGTTTTTCAATGGATCTCTCGCTATGTCGCGACCCTCGATATATAGCAGATTTATATTGGACCCTGACACCCACGATATATCGAGTGGGTGGTGTGTGTGTGTATAATTATATATATATATTGTGAAATCGTTTCACAATATATATATATAAATACAGAGATGGCAATGTGTTTATGTATTAATTCATTCATTCATTCATTTTTCAGTGAGTGTAGTGCAGAGAAAGAATGTTGTCCTGCCCCCCAAAAAAAATGGCACCAGGATCACCCTGCTGCAGTGTTCCAGTTAGCCATCATGGGACAAGATGTTAGATGAGGAAAACTAGCTGTAAAATGTTGTAAAATGGTTAAAACAAAAGTATATAATAGAAATAAACAAAAGAAAAAAAACATATTTTGTCTTTGCTGAATTTGATGGAACCTACTGTAAATACTGTGTGCATTGTGGTAGAAAAACAGTACAAAACACAGAGAAACTTGACAATATGCAAGTCCTTTAGAAATCTGGGGTTCAGCAGTTATAAAACTGAAAGAACGTCAAGAAAAATCTGAATGCCACAAAGCAGTAGTAATAGTTGGCAATGAATGAGTATCTGTGATGCAACAAACTAAAATGAAACTTTGATCAGGGCGGGTAAGCAGTCAGGGCGGATATGTGACATTTTATAAGGTGAAAATATGTTAAAAAATTCTGCTCGATTAAATTGTGAAAAAATTAATCTCCGATCAATTCATTAGTTGATTAATCGGCCCGATTAATCTGTTAATTGGAGCAGCCCTAAAACTTAAATGCAGTAGAAAAAAATAGGGGTTCAGTGTTTATTGTCTGGTCTAATGTATATTGATCTAAAGTTATATTATTAACATATAAGTTATATATAACATTTAAAAAAAATGTTTTAGAAAACAAAAAACTGGCAAAAAATTCATATTTTGCTAAAATTGTTAGTAGTTTTTAAAATCCAAACTACCACTTGCAAATCCATGTATAAGCTGCTTGATAAGATTCTGGGCTCAATAAGCTACTAACAACCAAAGATGGGCTGAATGGCCTCCTCTCATTGGTAAACTTTCTTATGTTCTTAACTACAAACACAAATGACACTTCAAACGTATGCATTTATAGCCTACAATCGTACATACTAAAATACATACAAAGGTAGATGTCAACAGTAAATACATTCCAACCAATATACTGTAGGTAGATAGCTTACCCCTGCCCCATCATATATATATATATATATATATATATATATATATATATATATATATATATATATATATATATATATTAAATCTGTGCCGTCCGATTTTTACCCATATGCCAGATAATCGTAAATCAACATTGTATGTGCAAAGTTATCTAAATAAATATACATTCTGCATGACAAAATGCAGAATTGTAAATTAAGTTTACAAATTATACACAAATTATATATTGCTTTTTTATTTCATTTCCATTTGGCTGCTGTTGCTCGCAGGTGAGAGAGCCATCTCCTCACTGTAGTGGTTTCCATAACAGCGAATTATGCTTCCACACTGGTTTTTGAAAATCCTTCCCATAGTTTCCATTGTTAGGTCATTAAATTATCTATAGAGAGGCAGATGAGAAGGAGAAGCGGATCGGAGAGCCCTTGGAGATTCCGCGTAGAATGGAGACGGACAGCTGGTATTGATAGGAGAGTTGGGGAGGTAATGGACATCAAGCGAAATTGGTATTGAGTTCCTGACAGATAGGATTTGATTGTAGCTGGTGCAAGATGTAAAGAGGCCTTTGCGTGCACTATATTATACATGCTCTAAAAGAAAAGGTACCGTAGATTTGAAAACGGGATTTAGGCATATGTAGGGCTGTGCTGTACGTTTCGGGTTTCAATTTGACACTATTTTGATTTTAGATTTTTGTCATTTCTTTAAATTCCCTAGGAGCGCAGGACGAGTCATACAGCTTGAACGGCTGTTCGCGTCTGGGCTGTGCAAAGAGACCGAACTTTGCTTGGGACTCCGAAGGGGGCGTCACATTAGCACTGACACTCCCGGGGTGGGGGATGGGAAACCGGCACAGATTGCTTCTCCTCATTGCGCAACAACGAACCCTACTGGCCAGACAACGAGCACAATGAGAGTGGATAAAAAGCAGGGCTGATCTGTGTTCAATGGGATTGGTTACCTGCCCACCTCTGCTTTGGACTGCTTGGCGTAAAAGCAATTCTGGCTTTAGGCTTGTGAGATCAGAGGACGGTCACACCCCCTCAGAATGTCTGCTGTGTATAGACTCGCTGCGGTGAGTAGAAAAAGCATTTCAAATTGGGGGGAAATAAATTAAAATAATAACTGATTACTCAATTAAAAGTAAATAAATAAAATCCTATTTTCTTTTAAAACTGTTGACACAACTTTGCCAACCCCCCAAAATTTTTCTGAAATGATGCCCGTCGGTGAGCACAATAAAAAATGCACTTAATTTCTTTGACTTACTTTTTCTTTGATTTTTTTTTTTTTTTTCATGTGACGTCACTGAGGGACATCATTTTTAAAGGGTTGAGACATTTTACACCAGCACGCAGAAACAAATCATTACAGGTACTTTTTCTATCGGATACCGGCAAAAGTCGAAAACTTAGTGTGGGGCGGGGGTTGAGGATAATCTTCGCCTCCTGACCAAAGCCTGGGCACGAACATTCTGAAGCCCTGGATGGCTCTGAATAATCCAGTTGCTTATTCACCACTGTCACAAACATGCATTGCAAGTGAGTGGATTTTTCTTTATTTTGGTTTTTTATGAAAACACAAATTTATTGGTCACGTGTTTCTGACAGTGCCCAGATCAATTATCTAGCTACCGCATGCTGTATAATCACAATTGAACATTGAGACGCCAGGAACAACATATGATTTTAAATACTAGATTTAATATGTGGTTTGCATTTTATGAGTATCGTGGTTGATATCCTATAAATATGCTAACTTCCATAGGAAAGAGCAATGTTTTTTTTTTTTTTTGGTGACCAAGTATAAAGTCAATATTTACAAGCGTTTTTATCATCTCTAAACCAAAAAGTCACATGAACCCAATATGGCAGGCCTCTGGTCACAGGTCAACGTGAATTATGTTGTTAGATTTTGCCTGAGGAGTTTCCATAACACTAAAAACATGAAGCTGCAAGCAGGGCCGGATTAACCCATCACTGAGCCCTAGGCAAACATACACTTCTGAGCCCCTACCTTCTTATATAAATAACAAACAAATGGCAGGTATATAATTAAGCGATAGTGCCCGTCGATGATGGCTCTACTTTGTGATAGTTGACCACGACAGAAGTTATGCGTCCCGAGCCGAAGGCGAGGGCACTAACGAAAGTCAAGGTCAACTATCACACGGTACAGCTATCATCGAGACAGCACTATCGCTATTAGAAAAATGTTTTATACCGTAGTTTTCTTCAAAAAAAATTAACTTGAGTTTGTACTGATTCGTCAGGCACCTTTCCTCTGAGTAAAGTCATTCTAAGAAAATAGTCCTGAACATTTTTTAAATAAAAAACAAGGATGACATACACATAAAGAAAAACAAATAGTTTAAATTAGTAAATCGATTTTTATTTTTTTTATTAACTTGTTAATCTGGACATTGCCTTTGAAATAAATGTAGCAATTACTTAACAGTCTGTGTACGATGGAGTCTGAACTGTTTGTTATTAGAGCGTCATTTGAGCTGACAGGGAGTGGATTGGCTGGTGCTTTAGTGACAGAAACAGGATTCACTGCTTGATTGGTTTGTTTTGAGTCTTGTTTGGAGAAACATTTGCTGTCCAATAGCTGCGAATTAAACTTTCATTACAGTGTTTTGTTACAGACATGATTTCTGTTTCAAATTCAGATACAAAATACTTTTTAGCTTACCAATTCTTAAAAACAGATAATGACCATTTAGTTTGTGTCTTGTTTTTAGTCCATTTCTTTTCAGTTCTAGGGTTTCAAGCTGATTCTCCGATATGTGTATATGCCTGATCGGGTGTTCTAGGTAAGGATGGTAAATTTACCCACTCTGGTATTGAAATGTGCCCAAATAAATTTAAATTTACATAAATAGACAGAGTTTAGGTAGTTTGTCATGTTGTCAGTTTAGCTGTAAGCAGGAATGTAATTTTAAAAAAGTAAGTATACACGTGGATTGATTTTAAATTTGATTCACAGTTGGTGCTGAGATGGTCCTGCGGGCATCTACCGTCTATTAGAGCCGGAAGCTGATTGCTTGACAGTGCTGAATCATTTTCTAATACATATTATAAACCTGCTTGGAAAGATCCTGCTGTCTGATTGGTTAGCTGCGTTCTATTAGCCATACATTAATCCCACACAACCTTTAAACAGACACATCACCTTTGATTCAAATTCCTCTGCCACTTACCTCATATAACATTTAATATTTATAAGTAACCACTAACTTGTCAGACCCAGAATCACACTTTTATCTTTTTAATGGAAAAGCTGTTGAAGAATGGTATGAAGATGAATTTTCTGAATTGGACAAAGTACCAGTAATTCAAATTTCTTAAAAAGAAAAACGGGACAGTGAACTGAATCAACTCAAACTTGACCGAAACGAAAAAAATAAACACAATAAAGGCTTCTCAATGAGCTGTGAATATCCTACAAAACCTCCCAATAAAACGGTAGACTTGCATTTAATGTACTTTCTAAGGACGAGTTGAACAGTCTCCTCTGGAATTGTATGTTGGTTCCGTGAGGAATAAAGATGGAACACAACACAGTCAGCGGCGCTTTATCGGGACGCCTCGGGAAAAGGAAAAATATCCCGAATAAGCGGCTGTCCCAATTAAACGAGAGGCAGTTGAGACAACCTTTGTCACACTTTTTTTTATTCTAAATGAAAAGAATGAAATCACATTACATTATGATTAAATGTTAAATACATCATTTAAAATACGAGTCCATGTTTTTTTTTGATCCCTAAACAAAATCACACTTGTGATGTTGACACACCAACTTTCTTTGCAATAGCAGTCTGAGAAACCAGACGGCTCCTCCTTCTCAAGAGCTCAATATGGTTTACACAAGTCACAGCGTAATCACGTACTCCCTACACTGCATTGAAAAGCGTTTTCCGTTCATCCTGGAAAAGCATAACAAGTGCTCTGGTTTTTCCATACCACATCATGTATCATTATTGCTGTGATACCTGTTTGAGAATTGGGCAATAATCGTTACACTAACAGTGCACTAGAGCAGACATTTTGAAAAGAGCTGTGAAACAGATTTTAAAGTTATAAAATGTAAAAAGTTGTCAGGATGTTAACAATAAAAATGTAAATTAAATATTTTATTCCTTTTTAATAAACTGGTTAATACAAGCAAGAGAAGTGGCTGACAGCCTGTCTTTAGTAGAACCTTGGTGTATCTCAGGGTGCTGGAGCTGGGGCTCCTCCCTTGCGTCATCCCGCTAAAATATCTGTCAGTCACCCTTTAATTACATGTCAGTGGGCCAATTTAAACAGTAAGCAGCTACCCAGTTCTTGTCTTGCTTTTCAGTTTGCGGTTACTACGCAGAATTGCAGACCCAGTCTTAAAACAATCGGTTTAAAATGACTACTCACCCGAGGCAGCTTTCGTTCCTCAGATGAAGAAATTCTCTCTTTCTGGCTGTCTTCCTTCAACAAATAATCCACCGAAAAAACTTTCAAAAGAAATCTGCCCGTCCTGCTTCTCCTCAATCTGACAATGCTGCTGCTTCAACCTCTGCTTATCCAGCTGTGCCCGCGGCCTTTCCTCTTCGCCGCTCTAAACGCATCAAACCTGATTCTCCAGAAAGCTCCAGAGTTCCAGAGAACTCCTGAAAGCTCTGTTCAAAAAAGGATTGCCCATTGAAGCAGGGAGCGATTGGGCTGCTTTTATGTGTTTCATATTGCACTTTCCTCCTAAAAAAGTATCAGCGGATAACCGAACTTGACAGCTGTGCAATAATTTCAATTCCTCATACTGCATTTCCAAAGAATGCTGTTTTTTTTACACACGTGCAGTTTCTGTGGCGTTGCTCATTCACGTTCCATCTGCCCTCTTCCATTTAAAAGCCATTCATCATTACTAATTGTCTCTACCCCCATCAACATCCTGGCTCTATCAGATGCTCTTCAATACCACCTGATTGTTTTTTTTTTTGTTAATTATCTAATTTTTGGTCTTATTAATGTTTTTTCTACTGGTTTAAAATCCATCCCTTCTTCCTCTATTACTTGTAAAAACCTCCAATCTCCTATAAAAGAACCAGAAGTCGTCGATTCTCTCATCAATTCCGAAATCTCAAAGGGATTCATGGAGGGCCCATTTTCAGCCCCTCCCTTCCCTCAATTCTGCATCAATCCTATTGGAGTAGCTACAAGAAAAATGCCAGGCAAGAAGCTCCTCATCATTGACCTCTCTGCCCCTCGCTGCTCTTTTATCAGCAGCATTAATTCTCTCATTCCCTCGGATCAGTTTTCTCTTCATTACATCACCATATCTGATGCTATCCAGTCCATCAAAACATCTAGCCGGGGTTCCTGGTTAGCTAAAGCAGACATTTCCGATGCCTTCAAAGTCATGCATATACTCCCTTCTCTCCATCATCTTTTTGGTATCTGTTGGAAGGGGCCATTTTACTTCACTATTAAACTAACTTTTGGATGCCATAGCAGCCCTAAGATCTTTGATTCACTCTCCGAAGCCCTCTGCTGGATTCTACTCAATATTAATCGCATCCCCTTTCTGCTGCACTTGTTGGATGACTTTCTCCTTATATCTCCTCCATCAGCCCCTCCAGCTGAAACACTCTTAGAACTCAGGTACCCCTCTCAGAGGAGAAAACCATCGGTCCAGTTCACTCTCTTGAGTTCCTAGGAATAACTGAATACTATTCGATTTGAAGCCCAACTGCCTCCTGATAAACTGGAACACATTCGCTCTCTCATTCAATCCTTTGAGATCAACCACTCCATTTCTAAACGGAACCTTAGCCACACAATATGAAACAATAAACGTTTCATCTGCTTTTGCGTAATTGCGAGCAGTATGTCTGGCCAGGCGATTTTCCTATTATATATCTTTCAGCCCCTTTTTATATGTTCTTTATTCTACTTTGCTTTGTCCACTGTTTCAAAAGAGACTAATTAGCCTTCTCTATTTTAAAAAAAAATTACTATGGTATTAATGTTACATTTATATAAATGTTTGGCATTTGTCTGCCGTTTTGCCTTTCGGTATTTACGTGCTGTTACTTCAGTTTCGTTTTCAATGCTTTTTTCGCATTACCCTAATGGCTTGCCGTAGTTCAAGGTAGCCCATGATTGGTCTGTTTTCATGGTGCTGGATATTTCAAAAGGCAGTCGGAGGAACGAGGGGGAAAAAAGAGAGAAAAGTATACAATAGTGTTAGAACTCTGATGCAGTTATTCTCTTTAGCAATCCAGCTTTATTTTGTTAGGCTGCATTTGTACATTTGCCTAACAGATAGTCTAATAGCTTTCTTCAGTCTATGAATATAAGTTTGACTTTAGGTAATGTTAACAGTTATATCATCGTTATTTCTAGTCACCGTTTGGTTTTGTTTATTTTATGATTTGTGAGGGTGCTATCGTTCTTTGATGGTTTCCAATCGACAGACTGCAGCGGACTACTACGGAGGACCTACACCGCCGATAATTCAGCGGCCGGGTGAGATCAATCCATTTTGTTAATGTGCAATACTGATTGGATTATAACTATTTTTCATGAATGGCCATTCTGTTCTTTTTCTTTTGGATATATTTTTGTTTTGATGAATCACGGGAACTGAACATTTACTTTCAACTTATGTGGATTATAGGATGTGGTCCTATCTCCTACAGCACTGGAAGAATCTTTCTCTGTTTTACGATGACTTCATTTCTGCCCCCCTTGACCTCTCACTCCATACGGATGCTTCTATCGGTTTTGGTGGAATTTTTCTTAATTAATGGTTCTCAGATGTCTGGCCTCCAGAAATCAAAAATCGTCCTCCTCAGCTTAAATCCACAGCCTTACTTGAGGTATTCCCTACTGTCGTTGCAGCCTATCTTTGGGGCCCATTTTGGCAAACAAAATCTATCTTCACCTCTTTGCTGCCAAAGGTAGTTGCCACCTCCGTGGCCACAGGAATTCTACACTTTTTGCAATACATTCCTTTCATCACGATTACTATATCCACCTTTTAGTATATCTGGTAAGATGACCAAAATATTGAACCATGAAGTGGAAAAAAAAAATCTTACATTATCATCTTGGTTTTGTTCCAGATTGTGCCTGTTTTTTTCATAAGGCAATGTTGAAAACTACATATTGTTGAATTTGTCTTTCAACATGCTTCAAAAGGTTTCTAATTCACAAAAAAGCATGTCTGTAACCACAATATACAATGAACAAACCTAGTTAAAAAAGGGTAAAAACGCACATGCATTTTTTTTTAAAAATGTAGTCGTTGCCAATTATTTTTTTATTATTTTCTCCCCAATTTGGAAATGGCCAATTATTTTTGCGCTCAGCTCGCCACTACCACCACTGCGCTGACTCGGGAGGGCAAAGACGAACACATGCTGTCCTCACCATGCAGCCACCCAAGAGCAACAGCGTCGGAGGACAACGCAGCTCTCGGGCAGCTGACAGGCAAGTCCGCAGGCGCTCAGCCAGACTACAGGGGTTGCTGGTGTGCGGTGAGCCGAGGACACCCTGTCCAACCTAACCCTCCCTTCCCCCGGGCGGTGCTCGGCTCGGTGGAAGCTCCCGTCCTCGGTCGGCAAAGGAATAGCCTGGACTCGAATTCACGACGTTCAGACTAAAGAGCGCATCCTGCGCCTTTACTGGATGCGCCACTCGGGAACCGAATTACATTATTTTTTAACTGCATTACAAAATACACTACTTACTGATTAACATCACACAGCTAAATATAAATTACAGAGGTATGGAAGATATAATAAATATGGAAGATGTATACAAAAATACAATAAATCTCCTACCTCCAAATAATTACAAATAATTGACATAGGTAAGTGGAGTACAAGCAAACCCAGCGATCAGCGAGTACAACGTCTTATGTGTGCAAGATTGTGGTGGAAGTTTAAGAGCAATGTAGTGTGTGGACCCATTGCCGAAGATTCAATTTGTTGTATATTTAGCACTGTGTTAAACTTACCTGTGTGGAAGCAACGCTCACTCCTCTAGCCTGTATGAACTTGCTGCAAAATGCCGACAGACTGGATTAAATAACCGCAAGGCATTTTTAAGACCAACAGTAATTACAGCATTCTGTGGACTTGCCTGCACATGGATTACAAACAGCAGTATTAGTGTACTGCGTTAATCCAGACCTATTTGCTTTACTTTTGAACTGTGTGCTCAAGCACTGATAAAGGAAACACACAACTGTGTAATTATATTATAGTCGTGGTGTATAATGCCAGCACGGATACTGCTGGTCCAGCTTGTGTCCATTCACTCTTCCACCAGCAGAAGTCTCCTGCTAACTGAAAAAAAGAAACAGACGGTTCATTTATTTGAAATACAGGACTGTGTAACTGTTATTAAAACCTCTATGTACCTGCTGTCCTTGTGTGGGCCAGACTGGACATGTTTCCTTTTGTGTGGAGGGAAGTAAAACCTGGAGAACGTACCTGAAAGACCTAGAAGGGAACAAAGTAACAGTTACAGTCCAGTCCTGGATTTGGGTTATAAATGCACCTTTTAAACCAGTACTTACCTTTATGGAGGTCACTGTTGAAAGGATGTGGCAGGAACCTGTGCCAACCAGGAAGATCCGAGACTGGACTTATTTTAGTTTTGTTCTGCAGTAGGGTGTTGCACTGCAGTATTTTTACTACACACTGCAGTCATTTTTACTTGCACAAGGCTTAGCCTCTGCAAGGATAGACAGGGATCAAGAAGTGAGCTGGGGCTAGTAGGCAGGTGTTATTTTGGTTTTTGTTTATTTTTATTTCTACAAATACACTGTGAAAAATAAAATCCTGCCCAGGTTAAAACCATACCTCTGTGTCAGTGTCGCCTCTTATACTGCCAGTTCGGCTACCACACCAAACAATCTTTTACAGCAGATAAAAAATATATATAAATAAAAAAGAAATAAAATATGTCATGATATATATATATATATATATATATATATATATATATATATATATATATATATATATATATATACTGTATTGATTAATATGCAGAAGACTTTTTTTTTAAAGTTACGCAATGAACAGCAGTCTTAACCACTCCTCCTTGTCTCACCACAGAAACAACAACAGAGCACTCTAGTCACGCCTCCCAAACATTTTTTTTGTGTTTTTTCGTCATGCATTTCTCACCAATAAAATGATCAGAAAATGTTCCAGCCCCCATCCCATGGTCCATTTGTTGCAGGAAAGGGTCCTAATCATGGCAAGGTTTTTTAAATGGTGAAAAAAAGACAATAGCTTTTCAGGGCACCTCGAAGAGATGGGCGTACCAGGTACATCCTAAGGGTACTGAAGTGGTAAATCGTTATAATCAATATACTGTTCATATTATTAATAAAGGCCGTTCCTCTTCCTCTCTAATTATGCAACTTATTTGCCGGCTAGTCTGGATTTCAGTCAATCATTTTATTTTGAAAGCCCAACACCTTCCAGGTGTCACTAATAAAACACTGCTGATGCTCTTTCTCATTTACAGATCACTCAATTCAGACATCTGGCTCCCTCAGCTCAACCTTTCCCTCTATCTATTACTCCATTATTGATATGATTTCTGCTCAACAAAGTATTGCTAGCATGCCCGGAGTGGCATATATGTATGTATAATTGTAATTAATCAATAACTATGATTTCTAACTAAAAATTGTCTCTCTTCTTTGCATTGGTGGCGCAGTTGCGGGGAGCCGGGGGTCCTCTTTTGGGGGCAAGTGAAGCTCACTTCCTGACCTTAGAGGCCGACTACGTCATATCGCCCTCCAAGAGGAAGGTTCCTGCTTGTCAGAGGGGACCCCTGGCCAAATGCTTTAATTACATTTCATTTACCATTCTCCTGTTTAAGTCTATTCATTTGCACCCGTGCCACTCTCCCTCTGTGTTTATTTATTTATTCTCTTTTCCAGCGCTTTTGTTCTACCTGCATAGATCGCGAGGCTCTCCATGCAGCCTCGGAGCATCAGCCAAGTCTGAACTCTCTCAACTGGACATCTCCGTAAGCCAGGGAGACCTTAGTTTGTCCTCACAGGAGGTCCAGTGATTAAAGAAACGGGCTTGTAACCAGAAGGTCCCCGGTTCAAATCCCACCTCAACCACTGACTCATTGTGTGACCCTGAGCAAGTCACTTAACCTCCTTGTACTCCGTCTTTTGGGTGAGATGTAATTGTAAGTGACTCTGCAGCTGATGCATAGTTCACACACCCTAGTCTCTGTAAGTCGCCTTGGATAAAGGCGTCTGCTAAATAAACAAATAATAAGAAGAAGAACTAAGCGATCTAGATAGGATAGTTAATGGCATCCAACAGAGGAAAAAAGTGATATTAATGTTTTGTTTTAATATGGAAAGCTGGATTGCAGGGTCAATTAACCACGTCACTGCTAGACATCTCAGATATGATTTTCACAATTATAAATGTAATTCAAAATGACACAAAAAAAAAAAGTTACCGGCATCTATATTAACTTAACTGGTGTTTAAGGATATGGGTATTTAGATATTTAAAATAATAGCAAAACTAATTAATTTCAATTGAATTTCATAGGAGTAACTTCTGAATACATTATGTTTTCTATTTATTTTCTAATTAATTATCTAATTATACAGATTGTTTTTAATGGTCAAAGATTCATAATGAATTCAAGTGAAACACTAGTATGTTAGGAAGGAATGTGTCAGCCAGGTCACTTCCTTACCAGTCACTGCACTGAACCCTACGTTTACTCATTTTGTACAGAGTACTGTACTGAACTGTATTGCTTTTATTTAATTGTGTTATATCAACCAACATTTAAAGTAGAAAATGTAATTAAAAGCAAGTTTTATCTAAAAGCAAAAAAGTTTCAAATACAGCAAATTTATAATGCACTCCAAAACACAACTTCCTGTGAGGATTATGGATTACTCAAAAGCCCCTTTCACACTGGCACTCCTACCAGGGTCACAATCCCTCGTAGTGTGAAACCACGTACCTGGGTCGTACCTGGGTTGACCCAGGTCACGGATTTATATTTTTACATAATGTAATGTGTAGCCTACTAAAACACCTTAGTTATTTCAGCGCAATGATTTACATTTAAAAAGCATTGAGCACTATAAATGTATGTGTGCGATTTGATTGTATTGTTTTTAAACCTGATACCTCCTTATGTCGGACAAACATGTTGCAGCAAACCACAACTCAACTCCCCCTATTTATTTGAACAATGTTGCACGACTCTCACAATGTATAATGCTAGAGATCTTGCTAAGAAGATGCAACAAATATTTAAATTAGCATATTGTAGCTCTTTTCATTAACATATTTTCTCTTAGTACACACGACAAAATGTATACTTTGCGAACTGTTGTAACGAAAATGTAAATTGCGGTATGTTTGCGCTGCGACTGGCCCATCTTAATACATCTACCCATACATCTTTACTGTCTGTTTCTAAATACTTTATTTCAAAGCACTTTCCAGTCCTGAAGAATGTTTAAAGATGAACTGCATTATAAATGTCTTATTTTTCAAATACAAATATATACTGTGATTCCTTGCTGCTGTTTTGCATTATTAACAGATATTTTTTCCCAAATTGTGTTATGTGAAGGGGAAAAAAAGTGTGACAGATGGCTTTATACCTACAAATCAAAAGGACATTGTATATTGGTTGTCTCAGTTCATACAGTCTAGCACCTCAAAGTGGCGGTCACAGAAAGATTTCTTCAGAACAGGGTGGTAATGATAGGCATATAAATATGTCCCTATATGTGCAATACAGAACATTCTAGAACATACTCCTATTGGATAGATGCTACCAAGACCTTGTCTTACTGTATAGAGTTTCCAATGCGGGTGATTGTGAGAAAAGCTGCCAGGTTTGCAGTGTAAGAAGAGATAACAATCAAAGCAAACAGCCACCAGACCCCCATCATCATTCGAGCTGCCAGTGTGGTGTAGGGAACCTCACCCCCTGTGGGAAGAAAAATCAACATCAGTTATCTGTTTAGGAATTAAATGAAAAGGATTATACTGTGGTTTACTATTCATTTGGATCCAATACAGCAAATCCCTATGTTTTACATTCACTTTGGATTCAATATAGCAAAGCTCTATGCTGTACAATATGATCCAACAAATTGCTATTCAACAAAGGCCACTTATTTGGGTAGGGCATATTGGTCTAGATTATGTCTGTAAAGTTAGTACAGTCCAAAGTTGCTCTTCCCTGTCTTACAAAATGATTATTTTACACCAGTGGTTCCAATGTTTAATTATTTTACCTTTGATTTCAATAGTTTGTAGGTATATGGTGACAGTTATTTAAGCTCCAGACTCTGCTGCTATTCCAGCACTTATTTCAGGAGCCTTTTGTTGCACAAATTGCCACTTTTTTGTATAGATTTTTTGAAAACTGATTGTTTTCTCAATGACACCATGACAACCCTGTGCTGGGAGTGGCTGTTTTGTCTTCATAACATGATTCAACACAAATAATTACAGTGAATACATTACACTGGTTTCTGTTCAACTGCTTTGAGATAATCACAAAAGTCATAGGAGATGTAAAAACATATTTGGTTAGGCTTTATTTCCTTTAAAATGCAGTATGTCATGCACTGAAAATACAAATATGTGAGTATCTGTAAATTGTTTGGTTGTGTGTGCACACAGCATTTATGTGTAGCTATGTAGGTCAGAGAATGAGATTTGTATTTTGTAGCTGAGCGAGCATGTAAATGAACACAGATCGTATGTAACTCTCGGTTGTGATCTTCACATACATACTGCGCTTGTTAATTTATTTTTTTAAACAAAAAAGTGGGCTTGCATCTTCAAATATAAATTAATTGTATGAAACTTTTTTCATACAATGTATTGTGTCCAAGTAGTCTATTGAAAATAAATACTCACTTTCTCTAAAACTAAACATTGCAAAACAAAATACTGCCATTGAACATCTTTTTTTTTATTTCCTGCAAACTGTAGATAAAACAAGAGGTTTATCTGTTTTGTGGTGTTTTTTCTGATCTTTATGATGCCCTGCTTCTTGGACACAGTGCCTGCCTGTGTCATTTGACTTTTCAGCTCTCGTTTGTTTTTATTTTTAAAGGGGCAGTGCTCTATAGGTTACTCAGAAACGACCAATTTAGACATCTTGTTCTTATTATTGAAGAATACATATATACCGCTTTGAACACGGTAATAAAAACAATCATTTGACATGCTGACTTTGTATATATATATGTACATTTACGCCTGACACGCACAGAGAAATAGGAACATGGTTTATTTCAGACACCGTCTGTTTAACTCTGTGACGGTGTGAAAGCCTGCATCGTACAGTACTGTATTCTTAAAAAAAGAATGTTACGTTGGTGTGAAAGTTTTGTACTCTAAAGTAACATTTAAACTGGTCAGTAGTCAAAAGCAATAGTCTTTATATTATTGGTTTTGGTGTACTATTTAAAAGATCTTGTGTCTATTGATGTAGCTAAACCTACATTATTTGGTGGCCTTTCCATGAATTCTTGTTTTTTTTTCCCCCGCAATTTGCCCGTGAAATGTACGACAAATCACTGTGCCAAAATCATATCCTTATCTATAATCAATGAAACTGACATTTATAAGAATGTAACACCCACAGTTACGTAAGAGTGGCTCACTGATGTTTAACGACTAGATAAATAAGTGAAAAATACTGGTATGTGTACTGGGTCTAGCATTGGTAGTAAATCTTTCACATAAATCATGTTAAGAAAACTTGAGAGATGTGGTTTGTGTTGCTCTATGTTTTCTATCATAATGACTGTAAGTGAATTTGACAGAAAAAAGTAATTCCATACAAAGAAAATCTACTAGATTTCCCTCTTAGGATCATATTAGGAAATGCACTAACTACTGTAGTACTTATAACTATTGGTAAAACTAACCTTAATACTGTGTTAAGAAATTAGTTTTCAGATTGAGTTTTTTCTCCATTTTATAGGAAAAATACTTGAAAATTGAAGAAATAGAGGAAACAGAGTTTATAGCAACTCTTCCTACAGGTTTAATAACTGTCTATTTGACAATGATGAAATATCAATCTACAATAGCAGATGACCTGATAATTGTCGGAAGTAACTGATCCCTGTTATGATTGTAAAATCTTTAATAATTTGTCTAGTGAAATTAGAGATACAGTACTGATTGGTAAAATCTTATCTACCCAGCCAAAATTGTACTTAATATATGGTTTTTAAAAAGATAACATTTGCATCAAATTTAAAAATTTAAAAGTGGAGTACCAAAAAGAACTATATAGATATGGTTTTTAATTTGATAATGTACCAGAATATTACTGATCTTCATTGGTTGTAGCTTGCAAAACCCCTTGTTAAAATGAACGTCTGTACAATACCTATGTGCAGATTGATAGATAGTAAGAATTAATTTATTACAAATGTTGAAAACCTTTAATGATATAATATCGGACATTTGAAAGATGGTAATAGCTCCATAACAAAACAATGATGTAATAATTTGCATGCCAAAGCTAGTTTACCTCATGATTGAGTAGTAATTATTCAGCATGAAGATTTTATAACGTATTGATTTTTTTGTCATGTTTTTGATTAGACTATAAAAGTGCATTCAAATTATACAAGTTGAATTGATAAAATGTTTCAAAGTAAAATTATATCTTATCATATATTATTTACTTTGAAAGGGGGGGTTATGTGGGAGAAATGCATAGTTGTAATTGAATATACTTGGTAAAATGACATTTCCATTCTTAATTTATTTATTTAATTGATGCTGTGCTGCTAATTACATGCGTCTTCACCCAACAATTCTTTCCCCCAAAAAAGCCTAAATCTACTTCAGAAGGACTAGCTATTGGTAACAGGGTCATAAAGATTTAAATTGGGGAATGGTTTAGATCAGGGGTTCCCAAATTGGGGTCCCCCCAGGGGTCTGCGGCAAAGCTTCATGGGGTCCACAGCAAATATGTAAAATTACTGAACAAAAGAAAATTGTGTGAAATATTTAAAAGCAAATCTTAAAAAAGTTAAACAAATCTTAAAACTCTTGCCCTCGTGCCCCCTGCCCTGCATATGTACTTTGAATGTCCCTGGTTGCTTGTTTTTCGTGCTTAGAGTATGTACCATTATCACAAAAACGGGGTGAATTGCAATTACAATTTAAATAACAACTATAGCCGCGACCCTCACCAGGAGAAGCAGATCGATAATGGATGGATAGATGGATAAACAGCTATATTAATGCAATTTATATAATGAGACTACAATTAAATATAAAGCCAAATTTCTCGCAATACGATTTAAAAAAAAAAAAAAAAATTATATTTTTTTCGTCCAACTTCTAAATATATTTTCTCTCCCCGCTGTTGATAAAATAAAACATTCCTCTTCTGCACATGTACAGTGAGAACTCGACAAAGTATAACAGTCAAAATGGAGCGGTTTCTGAAACGCCAACGAAAGGAGCCTGAGGAAGAAAACGAATGCAGTGATGCTTCCACGAGTACCAGTGCTACAAGTACCACCTGTACAAACGAGCAGCCTTCCTCCAGTGAAGGCATCAAAATCTAAAACTCGAAAATATGATGCTGAGTACATTCAGTTTGGGTTTTCTTGCATTACGAAGAAAGACAGCCTTGATTACCCAAAATGTGTGATGTGCTTCGAAATCCTATCTAATGAATGCCGCAAGCCATCAAAGTTGAAACGGCATTTACTACAAAAACACCCAAATGAAGCTGGGAAATCTATAGATTTTTTTAAAAGAAAGGAATCCCAAATTTTAAAACAACTGAGTACTTTTAAGCAGCACGTTACTGTTCCAGAGAGAGCCTTAAAGGCGTCTTTTTGTAGCCTCATACCACATTGCTCGCACAAAAAAAACGCATACAATTAGGGAAGAGTTATTTTTGCCAGCGACTGTAGATATTGTTAGTGAAATACGGGTGAGGAAGCAGCCAAAAAAACTGAAGTGGTGTCGTTGTCAACCAACACTGTGTGCCAAAGGATATGTGACATGGCAGAAGATGTTTCTGCTCAACTTTTGGATAGGTTGCGTGCTAGCCTGTACTTTGCCTTGTAGTTAGATGAAAGTACAGACATTGCAAATGCTACACAGCTACTCGTATATGTTAGGTTTATAGAAGGGGGGGAATTTGTCGAAAAATTCCTTTTCTGTAAAGAATTATCAGGGAGAACAACTGGTGAGGAAATATCCAGAGTGCTAGATGGATATATTCAAGAAAATTCAATAGACTGGTGTGTGGGAGTGTGCACTGACGGTGCTGCTGCTATGACCGGAAAACGTAATGTTGTTGTAGCTTTTATAAAGACAAAATCTCCAAATGCCATTGCAAGTCATTGCATGCTTCACCGTGAAGCACTTGTTGCCAAACGTATGGATGATGAGTTTAACCAGCTGCTGCAAGAAGTGATAAAATTGTCAATATGATAAGCTAGACCTCTGAAACACAGAATGTTTGCTGCGCTTTGTAGCGAAATGGGTCCGAGCCACGAGCACTTACTGCTCCACTCTGAAGTATGCTGGCTGTCAAGGGGGGTAGTCATGCAATGAGTGTTTGAACTTCGACATGAGCTGAAGCAGTTCTTATCAACAGAGAACAGCCAACTCGCAAGTTGTTTTGAAAATCCTACATGGATTCTGAAACTAGCGTACTTGTTGGATATATTTGGACAGTTAAATGCTCTGAAACAAAGCATACAAGGTTGTGACACAACCATATTAAATATGCAAGACAAAGTTAGAGCGTTCACTAAAAAAATTGCTCTCTGGGAAAATAAACTTAATGACGGAGTGACAGAAATTTTTCCACTTTTACATGAAGAACTTAAATCTTCCAGCATGAGTTCTAGCAGCATCCTGCCACTCATAGTGTCTCATTTGATTCATCTGCAACGGTACTTCAGTGAATACTTTCCAGAGCTCGAAAACAAACATTTGAATTGCATCCAAAATCCCTTTGATTCTGAAATCGATACAAACCTGGACCTGAAATCCCACGAGGAGTTGATTGAACTGTCAAACGATGGGACTTTAAAGATTAAATTCTCTGCTGTTCCGTTACCACAGTTCTGGATACACATTATGGATGAGTACCCTGTTGTTAGCGAAAAAGCTCTAAGAACTATTTTACCCTTTGCTACAACATATATGTGTGAGACTGGGTTTTCAACACTGACAGCACTGAAAACAAAGCACAGAGCATGTCTGCATGTGGAGAGTGACATGCAAATATCATTGACTGGAATAAAACCGCAATTTAATGACCTGTGCAGGAACTACCAAGCACACCCATCCCATTAGGTATGCAGAACCCAGAGTACTTTGTAAGTAGTATTATTTACTTAAATTTATTTTTATCCTCGTACCTTTTTGTTGTATCATTTAATTTATTGTTTGCAATATGAGTAAGGTGATCTGCTCAGTATCTACAAGAAAAAATGTTGGCACAACTACTGGTCTGCCTTTATTATTATTATCATTTGTTTATTTAGCAGACACCTTTATCCAAGGCGACTTACAGAGACTAGGGTGTGTGAACTATGCATCAGCTGCAGAGTCACTTACAATTACGTCTCACTCGAAAGACGGAGCACAAGTGACTTGCTCAGGGTCACACAATGAGTCAGTGGCTAAGGTGGGATTTGAACTGGGGACCTCCTGGTTACAAACCCTTTTCTTTAACCCTGAAAACACTGTCATGAAGTGACCTCAGAGCCGATGCTGGAATGGGGCGCCAGTGACCTCAGAGCCGATGCTGGAATGGGGCTCCAGTGACCTCAGAGCCGATGCTGGAATGGGGCTCCATTCAGCGCCGTAAAGCAGACATCCTCCCAAGATGTCAACTCTACATCCAACTAGGGGTGTTGCGATATGACTATAAAATGATAATCGTGTTAAAAATTCAGACAATTATTGTATCGTCAATATTTTTCAAGATCGCTGTAATTAATTATTTATTTATATTTATGATTTGTCAACCTCGTCATAATTTGTAATGCTAAATTAATACAAATAATTTCAAATTGCAGTGATGGAATTTTTAAAGTGATCTGCCAGGGGGCAGCAGTGTGGCGTAGTGGTTAGGGCTCTGGACTCTTGGCCGGAGGGTCATGCGTTCAATCCCAGGTGGGGGACACTGCTGCTGTACCCTTGAGCAAGGTACTTTACCTAGATTGCTCCAGCAAACCCAACTGTATAAATGGGTAATTGTATGTAAAATAATGTGTAAAAAATAATGTAATTGTGTGTAAAAATAAGGAGATATCTTGGAACAATTGTAAGACGCCCTGGATAAGGGCGTCTGCTAATAAATAAATAATAATAATACTGTTTACTTCGTCCTGCATACTCTTTTCTGGTGTAGAAACTTTAATCTACTTTTCTAATGCTGTGATTGGTCGTGGTACATGGCCCACTGTGCAAGATCAATTATATTTGAATCACATGTAAGTTTGCGGCGTGCACTGCACTACAAGATGATAGACAGCGAAGAGAGAAACCAACTGTACCCCCCAAAAAACAAATTAAATCAATAATATGTGATTATTTTAGTTTAAAAAAAATGACGACGGTCAGACTGTTGAAGAGGGGGGTCCAGTTTGTAAAGTATGCAGAGTTAGTGTTCTCTGCAAGAGCAGCAACATGACAAATATGTTCACACATTTAAGAGATCACCACCAAGCGCTTTATAAAGAAGCAACATCGGTAAGGAAAGTATGAACAGTTTAAAGTTAAAGGAATTATTAATAACAGTTAATGTTTAATTATTTTATGTTTTAGCTGCTGTAATTCTTTCAACATGATCTTTCTGTGCAGTACTTGAACATAACTTAGACTACCGTTTATTTAAATGAATATGTTACTCGCTGTATATCCTTAAATCAGTTTTTTTTTCAACTAAATATTAGTGTTTTCAAACATCTTAGTTTAACATGTATTTGATCATGTACAGTCACAAATTAGTAATGTCATGAATAGTTTGCATTTTGGACTCCCCATTTAAAAATAAATAAATAATGCAAACACAATCATTGATGTAAACTTTGGCCATATTAAATATTTTTAATTAGCTCTGTACTGTTCAACAAAACGGGTCTCCTGCTTTTTATTTTGCTACCAAGTTGTGTTTAGCTGCTCTGCATAGTACTTTTAAAATGATAGTCAACTGACAAGCCAGGAAAATAATGTTCTCCTGAAATAAAGGAGCAGTATTTGCTGGTTATAATTAATATTGGTGTATTATTATACAAGGTGTATATTATACAAGTAGTTAAGTCGTTTTTGCATAGCGAAGGGAGATGAGGACCATTCATAATTTTAAAACATCAATTTGAGTTTTATTTCAAATTTAAAAGTAAAAACAAAAATACATTTGAAAATTGAAATTTAGAGAAAATGTGATGTGACGCATTTGTTGAGAGCTATGCTGGTAGTAATACATTAACAAGTAGCTGTTTTATTTATGAAGAAGATGTAATCAGACAAATATGAAAACACCCAAAAAAACAAACAAAAACAAAATAGAAACTATTTAGAAGTGCTGAACATTAGGATTTCTTTTATTTGCAGAAGTCAGGGCCAGGGGTCAGTGCAGGAAGCAAAGGCTTAGCAACAGGAAGCACTGAGATGCACTCAGATGTCACTTAGGGCAGCCTTTGAGAGGGAAGAAGTATGCAGCCAGTTTCCAAGAGGCCCAAGAGTTAAATGAAGTTGTAGCTAACTTTTTAGCCTGGGAAATGATGCCTTTTCAATTAGTCGACAAGGAAGGATTCAGACAACGTATTGCTAAACTAAACCCCCAATATGACATGCCAAAAAGAGAGTATTTTTCATCCAAAAAGATCCCAAAGATGTACAGTAAAAAAAAAGAAGAAATTGAAGTCCTTATGGCTGAGGCACAGTGGGTTGCAGCAACAACAGCTATGTGGACAAGCCATGGTGGCTTTGGAAAGCCTTATTGCATGCACATTGTCTGGAGGCATTGTTCTTGCCAGAGGACCACAATGCAGAAAACATTGTGGAAGCTTTCAATTACATACTGCAAATGTGGGGGCTGGATGCAAAAAAGTGGCAGCTGTAACAAGACAATGGCTCAAATGTAAAGATGGCCTTAAATGACCTCATGGACGTGCCATGGCTGAGTTGCTTTGGCCATAATCTCAATCTAGCTATCAGTAAAGCCATGAAGTTTGTGCAGTACTTGCTTCTGACTGCAGTTCATGGCATTTAATGCCAACAGATAGTAACACTCAGGTTCTTGCAAATGTCTGTCGAGTCCTGAGCCCATCGCACATATTTACAGATGCACTAGCAGCAGAATCCCATGTTACCAAATCTGTAGACCAGTTATGTAGACCCCAGATTCAGACGGTCCAAATAGCACTGCTGTAGAAGATGTGCATAAAGAGCTTTAATTAAGGCACTTGCTACAGATACAAAAATGTAATGTATCCACTCTACCACAGGAATCCCAAAGTACTACTGACATTCCTGGACCTTCCTCAGCTACTGCTCTTCCAAATCCACTGGCGAAAGAAAGACCTCAGCAGGTTTCCAGTCTATTTGGTATCTTAAAACGGATTACCGATAAAAAAAAAATTACAGAAGAAAGCCCCTGAAGATGGGACGTTTGATTTGAAGGCACAGTTAGAAAAAGAAAACATCCACTACCTTGCCATGCCATTAGCTGCAGTGGAAACTGAGCCTTTTTCTTGGTGGAAGGACTGTGCCGATGCTCTGCCCCTGCTCTCCAGCTTAATGAAAAAGCTGTTTTGCATCCCAGTCACTAGTGTCCAATCAGAGCATGTTTTTAGTTCTGGTGGAAATACTGTAACACCCTTTCGATCATGTCTTTCACCAGAACATAAACATGTTAGTGTTTACACAAAAACCTGAAATGAGTGCCATTTAAGTTTACCTCATGGCAATGAAAATATATATTTTTTTATTTTTATATGTCAGTTTTTTCCCCCCAGATATTGGACTATGTTGGCACCAAAACAGAACAATTTAAATGAGCAAAGAAAAAAAAATGAAAACACGAGAAAAACACTGAAAAAGCCTGGACATTTTTTTTTTAGTTAAAAAAAGAAACAAAACAATGGGGATGATGACTGAATTCTTTCTGAAGCAGGAGAGTTATTTAAAAAAAAATGTAAGGCTTATTTTATTTTACTTTGGAAATGCTCCAATTTTTTATTTTTTATTTCATAGAGCTCTGCATTTCAAATATTGAGTATTGTATAAATATCTATTGTATTACAACAAAATAACTCACATCACTGGGGCAGCAGTGTGGAGTAGTGGTTAGGGCTGTGGACTCTTGACCGGAGGGTCGTGGGTTCAGTCCCAGGTGGGGGACACTGCTGCTGTACCCTTGAGCAAGGTACATGACCTAGATTGCTCCAGTAAAAAACCAACTGTATAAATGGGTAATTGTATGTTAAAAATATATGTATGTAAAAAAAAATAATAATGTGATATCTGAACAATGTATAATGTGATATCTTGTAACAATTATAAGTCGCCCTGGATAAGGGTGTCTGCTAAGAAATAAGTAAGCTTTTTTCATTAAAAAATTTAGGCTATACTGATTTCATACCTGTTATAGCTTAATAAATAGTAAACCTTATAAATTTGTAAGGGGGGGTTGTAGTTGTTTGTAAATTATCGCAATTATCGTGATAACACACACAATAATCATATGAGAAAATTCATATCGTGACACCCCTACATCCAACTGCAACGCTGTGTTACAAAGAAGACCAACTGCATTTCCACTGCTTTATCCACAAAAACCACATCTCCAGAATAAGTATTATGTTTCAAAGACTTTAAGATTCAAGTAAAATACTATTTGTTTATATAAGAAATACCTACATGCAAACCAAAAGTAAAAATGTTTAATACAGCGTAACACTTTGCTAAGATTAAAAAGACAAAATGTTATTCTGATGAACAATTGAAACAAGATAATACTTGAACTTAACTGATGATATCGTATGCATTTGAAAACAACAACTACAAACGTCGGAGCCATTTAAACATTGATTGAGTTTATCTACAAGTTGTGAAGTAACTCTAGTTTACAACTTAATACTACATGCAATTGAAAATGCTTCCGAACTGAACTTGTTGAAACCATAGTCTTCATTCCAACCAACACAACAGACTGATTCACTGTTACTGTATGTAATGTGCTACGAATCCTGCGTGCACATATGTGTAACCATACTGAAGTCTGCTTGCTTATGAAAATGTTTGTTGAAATGTTTTATTACTGCTTGTGTCTATAATTCTGTTACCATGATTTCTAACTTTTATATTCTTACTTTTGTGAGCCTTGATAAACTTAATTTGTATGTGTTGAGTTTCTCTTTGCCTGTTATGAGTACTAAAGTAAGCATTTATGATTTAAGATTTGAGATACTTAAACCTATATACAATATATATATATATATATATATATATATATATATATATATATATATATATATATATATTGTAAAAGATCCGCCCTCTCTGCGGTTCGTTGCCCCTTTAAAACACTGACCCAGCACACGAAATGGATTTTTGAAGCGCGGTTGCAATTTTAATGAAAACACAAAATCAAAATAAATAAACAAACAAACAAACACCTAGCTCGCTTTGAGCACTAACTAAACAAAACAGGAACCTAAACTAAAGACAGGACAGCTAAGCTGTTTACCTGTAACAAAAACAAACAGCACACACAAAAAAAGACTCACTCTTACCTTTTTTCTTTTTAAACTACGGCTGTACCCACACACCAGCACAGTCGGGCTTCTACCTCTTCAGCAGCCGCCTCGAGCAGACTGACTGCTCTCTATAATCCCTGCACCTGGCTCTAATTTTCAATAATAGCCAGGTGCAGGTAATCATTAAACAATAAAACAATTAAACAATTAAACAAAACAATTAACACAAATTAAACAAAACCAAAATGTGCCTTACGCACATGTTTTCCTCTAGGGAGGAATTAACCTCCCTGCTGTCTCTCTATATATATATATATATATATATATATATATATATATATATATATATATATATATATAAACTTTTAATGTTGGTATATTGACTTAGTTATTTGACTGGTTAACCTCTCATGAAATTGAAACCAAAAACATTTTTTTATAACTTAGCCTCATATTTATGATCTATTATGTTCATAGTTCATTTGATATATTTGATAACATAGAATAAGAGAATTGTGAATATAATTTTATGATAAATATGACATTTGTTAAGGACTAAAACCCTATATTTATATGTAACTATTAATCACATAATGGAGGTGTCGTCCTGTATATTAAGAACTTTATATTTACTAATGTTTGTGTATTACCCAACATATTGGGGGTGTTGCCTAGGATATTTGAGGTATTAATGTTAAATATTATATCTTCAAATATGCGCTACAATCCACCTAGTCGTTTTTGGACCTGTAATTCATCATTCGTCTACCTACAAAACACCTGCAGTCAACCCAACTTATTTTACTGACTGTAATTTATGTACCCATTGCATAACTCCAGCAATGCTTCATAATTAGTCAGATCTGTCTCCAAACGCATATCAATACTGGCTTATTTTTTCAGAAAACTCATAGAAACCATCTGTACTGTGTGAAAGTACTGTGTGGTGTTTGCACCCTTCAACCCCATACTAAAAATGTCCCCTTAAGTGTATTTGTATTGCTGTGTCTATAAGAAAAATGCCTACAGCATGTGTGTTCTACAGTATGTTGCGGCAATGAAGTAGCAAATATACTGCAGTTCTATGAAATTGCGATACAGATTGAAGGCTTGACTGCCTACAAAGGCATCTGCCAAATAAATAGTAGCAAAAGGTAACATCTGCCAAGATAACTGACATCATACAAAACAAATTTATCTGAATGTTAGAAACGACGATAAAATTAAGTTTAGATTTGTCGATATATATTGAGGAGAGTTTCGACCATTTTATTTGAGAAAAAAACGATTTGTTTAATGTGTGTATGTCTATATATATATGTATATATATATATATATATATATATATATATATATATATATATATATATATATATATATATATATATATTGATGTACACACAACTCTATCTATAAATTATCTATATACAGCTGAAGGACTTGTAATTATATTTTTTTAATCAATTCACATTTTTGTGTATACCTTAAATTACCTTTTTTTTAAAAAATGTTGGTACATAGCAGTTTTTCATATATGGGGCAGCAGTGTGGAGTAGTGGTCAGGGCTCTGGACTCTTGACCGGAGGGTCGTGGGTTCAATCCCAGGTGGGGGGGACACTGCTGCTGTACCTTTGAGCAAGGTGCTTTACCTAGATTGCTCCAGTAAAAACCCAACTGTATAAATGGGGAATTGTATGTAAAAATAATGTGGTATCTTGCAACAATTGTAAGTCGCCCTGGATAAGGGCATCTGCTAAGAAATAAATAATAACAATAATAAATACAGTAACAGCTGGAAAAGCAGTCCTGTATCTGTTTTGTTTTTTTTGTGCTGGATTTAAATGAGAAGCTCACCTCACCACCATCTAATGGGATTTCTTTCTTGATAAAAGTGGAGATATCTGTCTATTACTATGACTCTGAAATTAATATATTGTCAAAGCTTAAAGTGGCTGCACAGAAATCTCTTAAATAGACGTGACAGCGCTTTGTGTGCCTATCTAGTGCAGTTATATCTGCTGATCACAATTAGCAGAAAAATAAAGCCGATAGCCAGTGCTCTGTAGATACCACTGCACAATGAATCTGTGGGGTCATATGGTTGAATGAACAAAATTACTTGAGCACAGCTGATCACAGCTGGTCAGCATAAATTACTCTCCCTTCCATTTCATATTGTTTTTGATGCCACTGAAAATTAATAATTTCTGTTGCTTTGATGTGATTTACAGCACCCCTGAAAAATCTTAATTAAGAAAAACTTTGAATTGTACTGTACATGAAATCAAATTTCATTAATGATGCTTTCACACTATGGGCCTGATTTTCGAAAGGGGTTTCATTTTCGATGGAAATGGCCAAATCCGCAGAAGTTTTCCACCTGTTAAGCCGTTAAATATCTGCCTATTTTCTAACATGATCCTCCATTTTATCAGCCGGCGGATCACATTTCATGCATCATTTTCTGCGGTTCTAAATGAGTAAGCAATGAGCATTTGAGCGGTTCTATCCGCCAAAATAATACTTTCGCTTCAGTTGCGTTAGCAAATGGTATCTAAACAGAATCGAAAACTCTACCAAACCACCGGAAAAATGAGTTAAAACACAAATGCAAACACAAGGGCAAATTCTTATTTCCATTCAGTCTTACCAACCGCTTGTTTAATTAGGACAACATAAAACAAACAACGGAACAAATTATGGGAGTTATAGGTTTGAAAGGAGGTATAACTAGTGTACGTAAAAATGACAAATAAATGTGTGTACACAAGAGGTTTAAAAGTAATAATTTATCATTTATTTCAGGACGCTTAATTGTTTCTCTCTACACAGATGACGACGGGCTTTAGTCTAATATGTCCTGAAATACATTATTTTTTTAATCATGTAAACCTTTTGTGTACATCCAAAAGAAAAAAAAAGTCTTAAAGTCAATACACACATGGGGAACTCCTCTATGTCACCCATAAGTATTAATCCGGTCCCAAAACAGAATTTGGTACAAGAACAGCGGACAACCCTGATTGAAAGATTGGAAGTTATGAATTAAATAAAAATATACAGATTCTAACTAATGAACAGGAACAATACATACTCGCATATTATTTTATATGTACAGTAAAAATGTAACTAATGTTATAACTTGGGCTTCTTTTTTTCAGTTTTTATTAATTTCATTTTTCGATGTTTATTTTTAGTTTTATGTAAATCGTTTTTTTGGCGGCTTTCGCTTTTTATATACTGTATGAATCTATTGTTTTCGGTTACTTTCCAAAATGCTTGGGCTGTTTTTTATGGTCAAACTTGTATAATAGTAAACGCGGGCACATTCTTCTGGGGTTTTTGTGTGTAGGCATTTTTTTACATTTCATCACAATTTGGAATTCTGTTTTTTAAATCTTCTGTATCTTAACTGTAACACAGCTTTAAATTCCACAAACAAGCCTCCATTCCTAATTCTAATCTTGTTTTAAACCTTGCAAGCAGAGTCTCCAATAGAAATGTAGAAATGTGCTGCCACTACAGTATTCAGAACCAATCAATGATAGATACAAGTCAGGAAGAAGGGATATTGCCCAGCTGTTTTTAATGGGAAAGGGATGGTCACTGTGAATTGAGAAACCATTTCCAGTGTTTTTCCTGTGTTTTCCAGTGTTTATTGGCTATACACCGATTTCATTTTTTTGTACTGGGGTATTTTATCAGGTTTTATTGGTTAAAACCAAAAATCAGAAGCCCTAGTTATAACTAACTACTGTATATGCCTACATAGTTATGAAAATTAAATAAAGTAAACCATTTTCACATCATCATGCTCACGCACAGTAAAAATCTCCCAGTACACCCCAGTATTGAAAATCACTGTTCTGAGCTTCTAAAAAAAAGCATGTCTCCTTGTAGTAAATCTTATTTAAAAACAAATTTAATTAGTTAAAGTTGTTCATGGTACAATGTAAATATATAAATAACACAAACACACAAAACAGGTTTATGATACAATATACAAACACCTGCATATGTTATCCTTTGTTTTATTTGGGTTATTGGTGCAACGCAAGGATAACTATGTGAATTTATATGTATGCCAAACATTCCATATTTTTTATTTTTTATTTATTTAATTTATTTTTAATAGGCCTGTAACAGGGAGAGATCTGGACTGGCCGTCTGACCTTATGCAAGATGCTGCAGGAAGGGGCGGCAGTCCCGTGGGATCTGCCTGCCAATCATGTGATGACACAGAGAGGTGGGGAAGAGGGTGTGTGCGCTTTCCCCCTCTCTGAGTGGCTGGGAGGCGGGTTTTAGTGGGATTGCTGATCCTATAAATTAATACTCTTCTGTTTCCTCAGATCTGCCCCTTTAGACCTGAACAACGAGCAAGCTCGGCAAGACCACAGACGGACAGGAGTAAAGAGCCAAAAGAAACTCAAAGAGGAGAAACTAAAGAGATAGAGAAAGTGGGAATCCTGGCAGACCCGATATTGTTTTAGCTGAGGAAACATAGAGTAGAACGGAGGCCCGGTCGCATGCAGTAGCGGCGACTGGGGAAAATCACACTGCAGTGCAGCACATTTATTTTGAATTTTTCATTACTGTGTTTTTATTTTCCCTGTTTCTTTTTGCCTTTTCGTTTTTCATTATTTTGAGTACCTGGCGAGTGCACCTGAACTGTACCGAGTACCCTGCCGTGGTATTCCCGTAGGTTCTGGATACCATAGTTGGTAGCCAGACCACGGACAACAGCGCCCTCTGCGGGCTAAAACAAATCAGTGCAACTCACCAGAGTAAAAAAATAAAACCGAGCACCTGTGTGGTGTTTCAAATATAATTTCTGTCTCCCGTGTCAGTGAATACCCACACCCTTCCACAAGGCCATTATTTATGATCTAGCCTAACAAAAAAGAAATAAGACCGGTGACCCCCCCCCACCAAACAGAGGACGAACCCCAAACAACAAGTATCGTGCTGGTTCTCCAGCATATGTAGCAATTGTTATTATTTTCAATTATTTCTCCTCTCCCGTTCTGCACTCACTGAACACCAACTCAGAGTGAAACACTGCATCTTTTATGCAGCTGTACCGAGACTCGATTGCTAATCAATCATTCAATTGGAATCTCAGTACATCTGCACGTGAACTAATTGTGCTCCCCGTGCTTCCACACTAATACCCACTTTAATCTGCATGTGGAGTGATTGTGCAATCCCTGTGCCTAAATACAAATATACAGTTTAAAAAACACTCGTGCTACATAGCCCCACATTATATCCTGTGCACCAGTACATATACACCAACATTAACACGCCACATACAACATAAAACACAAAAATACGCAGAGGGGCGGGGCATCCCACCACTGTTTGTGAACAATTTTGTACATTTCTTTCGTCATATTTGAAATAAATTGGAACCAACCATGATGAGGAATAATAATAATTTGCATATTATTATTATTATTAGTTGTCGTACTAGTGTAGTAGATGAAACCACAGCATGAAATTTGAACTTGGAAAACTGTTCAGGCTACTTGATGAGGTAAAGTTTTGGCAGGACATATTTTCTTTGTGTGATATGTCATTTTTTGTTAGATGTAAATATACCCTTCTCAACATACTATTCACCACCTGGAATTACTAATTCAAAGAACTTTGTCCTTACATCTATCAAATAGCCTATAGATGCATTGTCACATAATATAGCCGCCTGAAGTGTAAGCTTGATGGACAAATCCAAGCACCTGCAAAATGGAATCTAACTTTACCGTTACAAAACGTTTATTTAGTTAGCAATATGGTTAACTACAGTTATGTATAAATCCTCACATGAGAAAATAGTGTGAATATAAATTAATACGTGGTGTGTATTTATTTATAAGAAATGTCATCTCATGCAGTTTGGGCTGAGTGGCTCTGGCTGCTCAAACTGTGGAAAATAACGTATTTTATACAAGAGCACCTACACATATTACCTATTAACATATTATAATTCACACAGGTGAAGCCTGTACTCACAAATAGCTTTAAAACTAAAACTATGATTTATTTTTGTAAAGCATAATACTTCAGTGATTGGTTAATTTCTGATATGTGATTTCTAACATGATTTTGTTTCTGTTCTAATTATATATTTTCTACTACACCCTAAATATAATATAGTAATTATATATTTTCTACTACACACTAAATATAATATAGTAATCTTAAACAGCAGTTCCCTTTCAAGTCGAAAATAACCATCAAGTGTGGGATATTGCCGTCAGGCAGTAGGGATTGGCTGAGCTTTTATAGCAAAGCTGCCGATAGGCCTCTGCGCGAGCTGCCACGTAAGCCCGCCCCTTGGGAGCTTACTATACGCAGGCCAGAGACTCTCTTCCTCTTTTGCCTTCAGCCTATGTAGGACATTGAGCTGGTAAGTTTTCTCTCTGAGAGATTTACACCACTGATTGTACTCGTCAGCCTTGAGCTTGAGAAGCTGGCTACTGTCCTTTCTCTGAGTTGATTTCAGTGTTCGCTCTACGGAGCATTATATATTTTTTCACTTTCACGCTTTGCTTCGGCATTGCATTTCTCGCGTTGGCTCTCGCCGTCCGTCTTTCTTACATTTACATATAATTTTACATATAATTTTATATATTGTAAAATATTTGTTGTTGGGTTTTTTGTACCGTCTATTCTCTCCGTAATATAGAATAGAGTTTAGAGGACACGTTGCACGCCTGGCTAGGCCACGCAATTTAAAAATTTTTTTTTTTTAAAAATTCCCCATACAATACACAAGGAAGACTACCGCCAACTGCACTTTTTAGTTGCCCCTTGTAAACAGGTAAGTATAGCACAACACCTTTGTCTTTTAAGACTGTGACACTGTACTAGCACTTAGCGTCTCCGCTCTGCGGGTCAGCTGACGTTTTGGCGTCTAGTGCATAGCGTCTTCACGCTCAGTACACGCGCTCCGGTGCATAGCGCTTCGGCGTTTTAGTGTCAGCACTTTGGTGTAGCGCTTAGGCGCTTTGTGCTTAGTGCCTCGGCACTTGGGGCTCGGTGGACGCACCTCGGTGCTCGGTGCACGCACCTCGACGCTCGACGCTTCGGCGCTCGATGCTCGGCGCCTCAACGCTCGGTGCACACACCTCGATGCTAGGCGCTTCGGTGCTCGACGCTCGGTGCTCTGTGCTCGGTGCCTCGACGCTCAGCGCACGCACCTCGACGCTCGACGCATCGACGCTTGGTGCATGCACCTCGACGGTCGGGCGCCGCGCCGGTGCCTCGACACTCGCGCACGCACCTCGCCGCCGGCGCTCGACGCCGCGTCGCCTCGCACCTCGGCGCTCGGTGCATCGACGCTCGGCGCCGGTATATCGACGCCTCGACGCTCGGTGCATCGACGCCTCGACACTCATGCAAACGTGTTGGCGATCGGAGTGGTAATCATGTCTGGGTTCCACCGTTGCGTCACCTGCGAGGCAAAATTGCCGGCGAATGATCCTCATGAGGACTGTGTGGCGTGCCTGGGACCAGAGCACGCCGCGTCTGCCTTGGCAGACAGATCGTTTTGCGCATTGTGCGCTAATTTTCAGCCGTGCACCCTTCGCCCAGAGGGCGAGGAAAGCGGTTGGTAGCCACTCCCCTTCCTCAGGGTCGTCGTACACCCTGTCTGTCCCGCCGTCATCCACAGCAACTCCGCCCGTCACACTGCGGATATCCAGGAGCCCCTCCCAGCTTACAGCTGGCCAGAGATCCCCAGACCATAGACGTGCCCGGGAGCGCTCTCGTAGCCCGTCTATTCGACCCCGAGGCCCCTCCCCTCGCAGGGAACACCCTCGCCGGTCACGGTCTCGCTCCGTGTCACCCCGCCGTAGGGGACGCTCCCGTTCTCCTCGTCGGGACAGGCGTTATAGGGACAAGTCAGGCGTGGCAGAGCTCACATCAAAAATGTCCCAGTTTATGGACGTGATGATGGGCCAGCAATCGCTGCTCATGTCTCTTACAAACATGGCACCACCGGCCGGGCCGATTGCCAATCAGCCGGCATTTCCGCCACAGCCTCTGGCCGTCCCTGTTGTCCAACAACCCCAAGGGGTATGGGACGGAGATGCCATCTCCAGGGATGCTTCGGAAGGGGAGCCTCTCCTTGAGGAGGACAGTGTGACATCCCAACTGACCTGAACTGACATCCCAGCACTCGGAGCAAGACACTGAGTCGGAGGTGCTGGACACCAGTGATCCACCTGGGGATTGAGTGGCCAGCTGTGGAATTACCTCGGCGGTCACTGTTTGAGTCGCCGTCTGTACGGTCTCCACAGCCCAGGACACTCCCAGCCTTCCCTGATTTTATTAAGGAGGTACAGTCCACCTGGGGGGCCCCGGCTTCTTCACCGGCAACTTCGCGGAAGGCCTCCACGTTTGCCATGCAGGGAGCGAGTGAGGCTGGTCTGGCGTCCTTCCCACCAGTTGATGCTGCCTTTGCAGCCCTGGTTAGAACCCCGACGCTCTCGGGTCTAGCTAAAGACCCTGCATGTCCTAACAGACAGTGCAGGACCACGGAGGTTCATTTGAAGAAGGGCTACTTAGCGGCTACAGAGGCAGTTAGGTTGTCCAACGTGGCCAGCCTCCTTTCAGTTTACCAGGCGTCGCTGGTGAAGGACCTCCCAGAGCACCCATCGGCGTCTCTGAGGGCGGAATTGGCATTGGTCGCTCAACTCTTGGTTAAAATAGCCCAGCTAAATGCACGGGCTCAAGGCAGGAGTATTGCATGCCTGGTAGTCGCCAGAAGGCAGCTCTGGCTCTTGCAGGCGAGAGTTCAAGAGCCTGACAAAGCCCCATTATTGGATGCGCCTATTACACCGGGGCACATTTTTGGCCCAGCGGTTGAGGAGATGCTACAACGCTCTGCTAAAGCCCGGGAGGCATCTCAGCAGATGGCGAAGATGTGGCCGCATAAGCCCTTCCAGCCTAAACGCCAACAAGAGCACCAGTGGCGTAGAACACCACCGCAGCACCAGCCACTGCCAGGGGGTACTAAGACCTCTCCCTCAAGCACAGCAGCGCGCGGTCAACCTCCATTTGCAAGACCGCAGCGCGGAGGGTGGCGCCCTAGAGGAGGTGGCAGGCCACGCCCTCGGGGCTCTGGCCAGGCCCCTCGCGAACGAGCGCAGCCGAAACAGCCCTGAGAACTCCAGGCAGCTGTTAACCCGCCCCTACACTGTCTCACAGCTCCAGTTCTGGCAACAATGCACCAACGACATCTGGGTGCACAAAACTATATCCACCGGTACACCCTTCAGTTCGGTTAAAACCTCCCCTTCCGGGAGTGGTCGTAACTGCAGTGAAGGACTCGGTTCAGTCCTCAGCTCTGAATGTGGAAATACAGGCATTGCTCAGGAAGCGTGCCATTCAACAAGTAGACCCTGCTCTGATCGACCAGGGTTCTATTCCAAATACTTCCTGGTGCCCAAAAGGACGGCGGGCTCCGTCCTATTTTAGATCTGCGAGTACTGAACAAATACCTGCGGGTGTTATCGTTCAGGATGCTTACGCACAGGCACATCATCCAGTCAGTCCGACACGGCGACTGGTTCACCACCGTGGACCTGACAGATGCGCACTTTCACGTTCCCATCTGCCCGGTCACAGGAAGTATCTGCGTTTCGCATTTCAGAGCAGGGTATACGAGTTTTGTGTCCTTCCATTCGGCCTGTCACTAGCTCCTCGAACCTTTTCGAAATGTATGGATGCCATTCTAGCTCCCTTGCGGGCTCAAGGTGTCCGACTGCTGAATTATCTGGACGACTGGCTGCGTCTGCGGCGCAGTCGAAGGAGCAGGCGGCACAGCACACAGTGATGGTTACAGACCATCTTCAGCGGCTAGGTCTGAAGATCAATTCAGAAAAGAGCCGCCTCGTGCCGAGCCAACAGACCGAATTCTTGGGTCTGCATCTGGACTCAGTGTCCATGGAAGCGACCCTGTCGACACAAAGAGTTGCCTCGATGGAGCGGTGTCTCTCCCTATTCAGGTTGAGAGAAACAGTCAGCATGGAGCTGTGTCAGCGCATGCTGGGGTTGATGGCTGCCGCCTGCAAGCCCTTCCTTTGGGCTTACTACACCAGAGACCTCTGCAGGCCTGGTTCAATGCCTTCGCTGCATCCGCGGAGAGACAAACACCGCAGGCTAAGGGTATCCCGAGCCTGCTGGGAAGCGCCACGCTGGTGGAAAGTTCCGTCGAACATCCGCCAGGGCGCACGCTTGGGTCCCATTTTCAGGAGGGAAGTCATCACGACCGACGCTTCCAACCAAGGTTGGGGAGCAGTCTGGAACGGGACAGGGACCCGTGGAGTGTGGTCAGGACCCTGGAGGTCAGCCCACATCAATGCTCTGGAACTCAGAGCGGTGGACCTCGCCCTCCGGCACTTCTTGCCAGTGCTTCTAGGCAAGCATGTGTTAGTGCGGTCAGACAACACCACAGTTGTGGCGTATATCAACCGCCAGGGCGGCTTGCGGTCCCCCGGTCTTCACCGGATGGTAACACGGATGTTGCTATGGGCACAACCGCGTTTAACCTCTCTGCGTGCGGTTCACCTACCGGGCAGAGTCAATTACGCAGCAGACCTCCTATCCAGAGGAGGCCCTCTTGCCGGCGAATGGCGTCTCCACCCTCAGGTGGTAGAGCACATCTGGGAATGGTTCGGCACAGCGCAGGTAGATCTCTTCGCCGCAAGAGACCACGCACTGCCCCTATGGTTCTCGGTGAAGGACCTCGACAGCCCCTAGGAGTCGATGCACTGGCTCACGAATGGCCACCAGGGCTCCTATATGCATTTCCACCGATTCCGATGCTCCCGCCTTCTTAGAGAAGGTCAGGGTAGAGCAAGCGACAGTGATTCTGATCGCTCCTCGGTGGCCTCGGAGAATATGGTTCCCGAGTCTGGTGCAGTTGTTGCACGGTCGCCCGAGGGAGCTCCCTCTGCGAGCGGACCTGTTGTCCCAAGCCCAAGGAGGGCTATGGCACCCGAACCCCAAGCTCATGCAGCTATGGGCTTGGCCCCTGAACGGGAGTGCCTGTCAGCCTTAGGGCTCTCGACGGCGGTGATTTCGACCATTCAGAGTGCTAGAGCGCCCTCTACTAGGTCGCAGTATACGCACAAGTGGCAGTTGTTTCAAGATTGGTGTCTGGCGGAGGGCCATGACCCAATATCCTGCCCTATGGCAGTGATATTACAGTTTCTGCAAAAACTGTTAGATGAAGGGAAATCTCCCATATCGGCTTGCCATATACGCATTGACGGTTTATCACCAGGTTGCCATTTTCTGGCATCTCAGTTCCTGAAGGGCGCAAGACGCTTGCGGCCTCCAAGGATAACCAGTTTACCGTCATGGAGCCTTGACGTGGTGTTAGAAGCCCTTACCAAGGCACCGTTCGAGCCTCTCCACAGCGTGGACATGAAGCTCATGTCTATGAAAACTGCGATTTTGCTATCAGTGGTATCAGCAAAACGCGTGGGCGAAGTTACACGCACTTTCAGTGCATTCATCATGTACTTTCGTTTCGCGGGAGACGGTTCTAAGGTCTCCATGCGTCCAAATCCGGCTTTTTTACCCAAGGTCATATTCCCGTTTCATATGAACCAACCAGTCGAGTTGATGGCGTTCCATCCTCCTCCTTTTTCTTCCCCAGTGGAAGAACGGTTACACATGCTCTGCCCCGTGCGGGCATTGAGGTGTTATATTGACCGTACAACGACTGTGAGGCAAACAGAACAGTTGTTCATATGCCATGGTTCTAGGACTTTGGGTCAGCCGTTGTCTAAACAACGCCTTTCCCATTGGATAGTGGATGCTATTAAATTAGCATATGAATCTGCAGGCCTTCCGCCACCAGGGCAGTTGAAGGCACATTCCACTAGGGGTATGGCGACATCCTGGGCCCTCTTTAGAGGGGTGCCGGTGTCTGACATTTGCGCTGCAGCCAGTTGGGCTACACCGCATACTTTTATGAGGTTCTACCGTTTAAATGTACTGGAATCCTCTGCTCAGTCATTCGGAGCATCCGTGTTACACTCTATGACGCCCTAGTTGGCGGTCATATTGAGTATTGTCACGATATGGTGTTGATTGTTCCACCTTAGGACAGGTGTCATTGCGAGCATAGACGCTGAGGCGGTTCCGCATATGCGTAGATGTGTTGCCTACGCAATTGCGTTATGACGTAAGTCTGTCCTACTGCCGAGAATCCTCCCTCGCGACGGCTTGGGTACACTGTTCCCACACTTGATGGTTATTTTCGACTTGAAAGGGAACGATAGGTTGCGGATGCAACCCCGGTTCCCTGAAAGAGAAAATAACCATCAAGCCGCAAGGTCGCTCCGGAAGCCTTCACGGCCTGAAGAGCAAAAGAGGAAGAGAGTCTCTGCGCGTTGCGTATAGTAAGTTCCCAGGGGGGCGGGCTTACGTGGCAGCTCGCGCAGAGGCCTATCGGCAGCTTTGCTATAAAAGCTCAGCCAATCCCTACTGCCTGACGGCAATATCCCATACTTGATGGTTATTTTCTCTTTCACGGAACCGGGGTTGCAGCCACAACCTATCGTTCTCTAAGTATAGCAATACAAAAATGCGGTCAACCTACAGATTGTAGTTTATTTCAAAAGGAATATCTTTGGAGCTTCAGTCAAAGTACATTGGAAACCTGTTGATGAGCAGAATATAGAATTCATTTATATTTAAATTCTTTGCAACTCTGTTAATGCATCAGTTAAGGGCTATTCACACTACAGTATTTATTCATTGCATTTTCTATGGTAAAAAATCAAGCCTATGGAATTGAATACTGCCTTTCATACTTGAGCGTAATCACCGAGAAAAAAAAATTGAAACACGTTCGATTTTTGGACGAAAAACGCCACTATCACCACCCTGTCCTGCTAAATTTGGATATAATCTGAAGGCAATATGGATCAGGTGCAAGCTGCTGCATGGTTATTGCACCAAAGAAGAAGAGAATGTTGATGCACCCTATAATAACGTGTAAAAGGGAAACCCTAGGGGAGTACCAGCATCTTGTGCAAGAGCTAAAATATACTGTATGTATGTTGTGCCAGGTTGGCTTGTGGGGCGATGTCAGATCAGAAAGAAGTACACAAACAAAAGGTACTGCGGGGCAAAACTACACTGCTGCACTGGTATTTTTATTTAAACAAAATAAAGACTTTTCAAAACACAAAATACAAGGGCACAAGGGCCAAACAAAAAGGGTTTCAAAACACAACACAGGAACAAATAAATCAAATGAAACGAGTACCTACTCTGGTTCTTAAGGGTAGATAGCAATCATTTACAAAACACTCTTTAGGCTTCTCCCTCTCTCTCTCCTAACTACGCTCCACCCAGACAAATGATTTCTCCAGCTTTTCTAGTTTGTGGCTGGAGCCCAATTAATCAATAATTAACAATTAGCCAATTAAGGCTCCAGCCACATTCACACATGTATTTGGCTGGGAGGAATTTAACCCCCTCCCTGCCGATCCAAAACAAACAATAACACAATCATAATTAAAATCATAATGAAAATAACAGTAAAAATGATAATAACACAAATTATGGGGAGGTGGAGGGGGCAGGCATCCTGTCACATAGTATATAATCTCAAATTGTGACATTGGTAACATATAATCTGAACTTTCCGATTTCCTCATAATTTCCCATAATTTCTGTTTGTATTCTTTATAGAGATATTTCTTGTGCTGCTTACCATAAAGAGCAAGATATTCTGCCCTGCTATAATCAGGCGTTCCCCCATCTTGCCTGTGATATTTGATGCGTCTGAATACAAAAATAGCAGTAAAACGTCAGCGTAAAAAACGCAGCAAATAAACGCTATACTGTGAATAGCCCTTTAGGGTTGATATTAAGTAGGAATGCTTCTGTTTTTGCATACAATGTTAAACACATACTAACACACTTCAGCTGTAACAATGTAAATTCAAAAGTAAAATGGTAGTGAACTAGAACGCTATAAATAAGTGTAAATGATGCTTGAATTTTAACTGTGCACAGAGAAATTATATAAATACTATATAAAAATGCACTGACAAGCACATTGTCATATCATTTAACACTATGTCACTGTAACAATACCTTTCAGATCCCTTCACAAGATATGTGTATATACTGTAGTTATAATGACAATCTTCTATAGATCAAACTAGAGCAATGGCCAAAGGTTTAACATACACATGCATTCATTGGACGAGTTCCCCTAAATATACAATTACAATATCACCAATTCCTTGAAGTCCATTTGGCAGGCATCTGAAGAGATTAGAAACAGATAGGACTCTACCAAGCCACATTTTGAAACTTCCTTTTATCTGTCTGCAGTCCTCAATGCCTGAGACAAGGAGTTGTCAAAACTGCTTGTTTGAGACCTATACAATGAATGGATGGGCATGTCGGAGAAAATGTGTTGTAGAAGCTACAATCACTTTATTGGTAAATTTACACATAATTTGAATTGTATCAAATGTATAAAGCTCTTTAGCCACAGCTGTATTATATAATTGAAACTGTTGAAATTGGGGGATGCTAATGAGGCAACCTCACTCTAATTCCAATTGCGACAATTTAAAAGGATTCTAGCTTTGGCAATTACTTTATATTACACATTATTTTCTGGTAAAATTATTTTGGAACAGCTCAATGTTTAGTAGTAACAAACATTTGAATTGTTGTATTTATGGCTAGGATGGGAGTAACGTGATGATATTGTACTTTAATGCCCTTAATATTCTATAATCCATTCTTTGTTATCCTGGTATTTCATACCATTTACTGTAGAACCTATGGCCAGTCTATCAACTGGGGTAAACCACCGGGCCAGTCTTTCAACTGGGGTAAACCACTGGGCCAGTTTATCAACTGGGGTAAACCACCGGGCCAGTCTATCAACTGGGGTAAACCACCGGGCCAGTCTATCAACTGGGGTAAACCACCGGGCCAGTTTATCAACTGGGGTAAACCACCGGGCCAGTTTATCAACTGGGGTAAACCACCGGGCCAGTCTTTCAACTGGGGTAAACCACCGGGCCAGTCTATAAACTGGGGTAAACCACCGGGCCAGTTTATCAACTGGGGTAAACCACCGGGCCAGTCAAATTATACAAACTAATCATTTAGAAATCCACTCTAGTTTGGCCAGTCTTTCATACTTGGGGTAAACCTGTACCGTGCCAGTCTATAAACTGGGGGCTAAACCACCGGCCAGTCCTTTCAACTGTAGGTAAACCACCGGCCAGTCTATAAACTGGGGTAAACCACGGGCCAGTTTATCAACTGGGGTAAACCACCGGGCCAGTCTTTCAACTGGGGTAAACCACCGGGCCAGTCTATAAACTGGGGTAAACCACCGGGCCAGTTTATCAACTGGGGTAAACCACCGGGCCAGTCTTTCAACTGGGGTAAACCACCGGGCCAGTCTATAAACTGGGGTAAACCACCGGGCCAGTCTATAAACTGGGGTAAACCACCGGGCCAGTCTTTCAACTGGGGTAAACCACCGGGCCAGTCTATAAACTGGGGTAAACCACCGGGCCAGTCTATCAACTGGGGTAAACCACCGGGCCAGTCAAATTTGACTGAAATTAATTTATATACGATAAATGTCGGTAAAACCACTCACTATTTATTTTCTTACCAAAAATAATCATTTAGAAATCCTCTCTAGTTTGTGTAGTTTTTATACTTGCTGTATGTCCTGTATCTGTGCCGCTCTGAATTGCTGGGGGTCGCTGTCAGTCATCTCAGTGGTCCGTTAGTACTGTAGTTTCACCATGTTCTGACAAATCTCTGACTGAAGCAGCGCTAGAATGCTCAGATTTGTTTAAATGACTGTCAATCATCAAGACCTGCACCGACTCTGCACTTTCATTTGCCAGCTACAGCACCTGTCATTCAAAGTCCTACTTTGAAATTAGCGGGTTAAGGTGTACGTAACCTTTTACTTTAGGTATACAGTGACAGTTACTAGTTTGATTTGAAAATGGGGTACAAGAGAAAAACACTTAATGAATATTGTGCACAATACCCTGGCCAACGGCTAAAGTCTCCACGGCAGGATGAAGCGGGCCCATCTGCCATGCCGTCCAGTGACTCGGAGCCCAGCTGTGCAGAAGCAGGAGAGGGGTGGAGCTCAGACTCCGAATAATAAGTGCAAGTTAGTTCTGTTCAACTATCTAATGTTTTGTTCGGTGCATATTATTTTTACTCGTAAATTTATGCTATAAAAGTCTGTGCAATACACTTTTATATGCTGCGTTTACTACGGTGTATTTGACACAATAAATTTGTGTAGGATCTTTCTTTACAAGGTATAACTCCGCTGTGGCCAAACGTTATTTCAATTAGAATGTTGGTAACCTATTTTGTTGCATGTTGAATATGATAAAGGGGTTTTGCCAAATGAGACGTTTTTCATGGCATAAAAAGTCTGTTTTTTTAAAAGCATAAAGGCCGATTTCACCCATTCTCTGATTGAATTGAAAAATAAATATCTGAAAAAAAGGTAAATTCTTTCTAAAATAAATGTCAATATTAATCGTCGATTTGGCACAAAAATAAAAATCGAATACTGTAAAACAGGATTTCTTTGCAGCAGCTTCATTTCGCTAATGGCCTTCAAGGTCAATTTTTGCTGCAATAAACGTTTGCGCTTCTTTTTCTTTTAATGTACAGCACATGTATGAATAATATATTTCACATCATTAATTTTGCGGATTTTTAATAAACGCGAAATTAGCAAACATTTCTTGCTCGTGAAATGTTCTTTTTACAGTAGTAGCAAGCCTAGTTATATGCCTCTCTATACAGCTACATGGTTACACATTTAATATTAGTTTTTTTGTTCAAATTAACTATAAGTCCATTTATAGAAGTCACAGGTCTCTTGATTGAATATTCTTCATTGAATGTCCAAGAGGAACTCATGATGATTCTGAATGTTCCTTTGGAGAAAACCCACTGAAAGCTGTTTTCAAAGTGATGATACAAGGTGTGAAATCTGATTATATTGAAAAGCAGTATCTGACAAGGCTGTATATCAAAGTTAATTGCGGTTTCTGGGTAAAACAAAACGTTGAGTGAGGGTCAACAATGCCTGAGTTGCTAGGATACCAATGTAAGTAACAGCCTGTGTTGTCTTAAACCTGAAATGCATTTAATCTCATGAACTACCTGCCTTTAATCTCAAAACCCTGTAGACACCATACTTAGAGGTTTCGTGAGGCAGCATTTACACGCAGCAGCTGAGGATTCAATTACTTCCGGATTGGCAAGAAAGTCTGTGCGCAGTGACGTACTCATATAGAAATATTTTGGTTTTGAGGTGGCTGATGATGGAATAGTAAAACAATATATACAATACCTTGTTTTTCTCCATGGATATTGTGAAGCAAAAGCACCCCACGTAAAAGTTATTGCTTCATATCTAAATATCTGTTAACGTCTACATATGTTTGATATTGCAATTGTGTTACTATATTTTTCTGTGTTTTGGAAGACACATTAACTATAATACAGTACATACTTTTAAATTCAGTACGTACTGTAGCAGTATGTAAAATTTCCCATTAACAACCGAACAGCAAAATTAAATCTAACTGTTATCCATGCACAGAACTGCGTAAAATGTAAAAGGCAATGCAATTTAGCAAAACAAGCAAACAAAAAAAGCACAACAGTTTCCCAAGTCAGTATTCAAAACTGCAGAATATAGTACTCACTAAGGCCCTAATGTCACAGTTCACTTGCAAATGAAAATGTACAAAAGCAACAAAAGATCAGATAAAAAAAAAAAAAACATCACAGTATCCAATTAATGATTAGCTGTAACATTACCCTAGCTTGTCTCGTTCGCTTTGTTTCGGCTGCATTTTCGTGAGGTGAAACTGGAGGAAGCGCAATGTAACTGCACAAAATAAGACTTATTTGGCATTAAAGAGAATAAAACAAACAAACAAAAAAAAAACACACACAGGCTGTGACGGATATTCAGATAAATTGTAAATTTGAAGAGATGGGCTTTGCATCAGAAAACTGGTGACGGGAGTCGGAAATCACGTGTGCCGGTTAAGTGCATGTATATATATATATATATATATATATATATATATATATATATATATATATATATATATATATACACTACCTTTCAAAAGTTTGGGGTCACTTAGAAATTTCCTTGTTTTCCATGAAAACATACATGAAATGAGTTTGAATAGGAAATATAGCAAAATGAATAGGAAATATAGTCATTGACAAGGTTAGAAATAATGATTTTTAATTGAAATAATAATTGTGTCCTTCAAACTTTGCTTTCGTCAAAGAATCCTCCATTTGCAGCAATTACAGCCTTGCAGACCTTTGGCATTCTAGTTGTCAATTTGTTAAGGTAATCTGAAAAGATTTCACCCCATGCTTCCTGAAGCACCTCCCACAAGTTGGATTGGCTTGATGGGCACTTCTTACGTACCATACGGTCAAGCTGCTCCCACAACAGCTCAATAGGGTTGAGATCCAGTGACTGTGCTGGCCACTCCATTATAGACAGAATACCAGCTGACTGCTTCTTCCCTAAATAGTTCTTGCACAGTTTGGAGCTGTGCTTTGGGTCATTGTCCTGTTGTAGGAGGAAATTGGCTCCAATCAAGTGCCGTAAACAGGGTATGGCATGGCGTTGCAAAATGGAGTGATAGCCTTCCTTCTTCAAGATCCCTTTTACCCTGTACAAATCTCCCACTTTACCACCACCAAAGCACCCCCAGACCATCACATTGCCTCCACCATGCTTGACAGATGGCGTCAAGCACTCCTCCAGCATCTTTTCATTTGGTCTGCGTCTCACGAATGTTCTTCTTTGTGATCCGAACACCTCAAACTTAGATTCGTCTGTCCATAACACTTTTTCCAATCTTCCTCTGTCCAGTGTCTGTGTTCTTTTGCCCATCTTAATCTTTTTCTTTTTATTGGCCAGTCTGATATATGGCTTTTTCTTTGCAACTCTGCCTAGAAGGCCAGCATCCCGGAGTCGCCTCTTCACTGTTGACGTTGAGACTGGTGTTTTCGGGTACTATTTAATGAAGCTGCCAGTTGAGGACCTGTGAGGCGTCTGTTTCTCAAACTAGACACTCTAATGTATTTGTCCTCTTGCTCAGTTGTGCACCGGTGCCTCCCACTCCTCTTTCTATTCTGGTTAGAGCCAGTTTTGCTGTTCTGTGAAGGAGTAGTACACAGCGTTGTACGAGATCTTCAGTTTCTTGGTAATTTCTGCATGGAATAGCCTTCATTTCTCAGAACAAGAATAGACTGACGAGTTTCAGAAGAAAGTTCTTTGTTTCTGGCCATTTTGAGCCTGTAATCGAACCCACAATTGCTGATGCTCCAGATACTCAACTAGTCTAAAGAAGGCCAGTTTTATTGCTTCTTTAATCAGCACAACAGTTTTCAGCTGTGCTAACATAATTGCAAAAGGGTTTTCTAATGATCAATTAGCCTTTTAAAATGATAAACTTGGATTAGCAAACACAACGTGCCATTGGAACACAGGACTGATGGTTGCTGATAATGGGCCTCTGTACGCCTATGTAGATATTCCATTACAAATCAGCCGTTTCCAGCTACAATAGGTATTTACAACATTAACAATGTCTACACTGTATTTCTGATCAATTTGATGTTATTTTAATGGACAAAAAATTTGCTTTTCTTTCGAAAACAAGGACATTTCTAAGTGACCCCAAACTTTTGAACGGTAGTGTATATATATATATATATATATATATATATATATATATATATATATATATATATAATGGGGATTGATTTTATTTAATGCAAGGGCGGCAAAACGCAACAGACGTGTATCTGGGTAACGGATATCCGAAGAGGATATCCGTATTTCTTCAGCGGTCTTAATGGTTGAACAGCAATTATTTGTTTTTAAAGGACAGTATTGTAACTGGAGACATTAGAGATGGTCTGTAACAATAAATGATTGCTTTACATCACTTTACACAGTGACAACAGTTGACAACCTTTTTATTATGTTAACATTTTGAAAAACATAATAAAAGACAACAACTAACAGCAGAGATAACACCCCCATAAGCAGAGACTAACGATTGTGTCTGATTATATAGGGTTTTGTGATCTGGACTACTCTCCAGCAGGTCTAGTTTGAGACAACTAAACTAAATTCATTTTTGAGTCGAGCCAGATTCAAGCCAAGCCCACTGCACTACTTTCAGAACTAATTGAATATAATACATGTACAGATACGTTGTTCCCTTCAGTATTTTGGAAACAGAAATTAAGAAACGCCATTTCATTTAGGATACATCAGCAGTGGTAGTTAATATTATATGCAGAATACAAGTCACAACTATGAACTTCCTTCAGTAGTTGCTTCTAGAAGTTTGAGTCCCTGTAGGAAAAGCAATTCTGAACGTATCCTTTTGTTGATAACGACTGTTCCTAAGCTCATTTTTTTTAATATGTATTTATCCAGAAAAAAACACACACACATTCTAAATATTTGCCATTTATTTTCTTTAAACTAACCCAAGACTCCCAAAAGCCAGACGCATTGACTCACATTTCAGTACCAATCATTGCTTTCCAATGACTGGTGTGTTTTCAATAATAACTTAATGCCTTCTTGCAACATTAGGAAGTTGACTGGAAGAATAATATATATATATATATATATATATATATATATATATATATATATATATATATATATATATATATATATACAATGTGTTCAATAAATCAGGGCTTGAATTTCAGCGCGGGATCACGGGAATCGCGCATTTTCCAAGTTGCTCCCGCATATCTGCAACTTTCAGTGCGGGAAAATCCTGCAGAGATATTTTAAGACACCAAGCTACTGTAATTTCCACCCAATTTAGAATGCCTGAAATGCTACAACAATCTCTAAAGAAGTGGGAGTCAGTGACGAAAGCACTATGATCCGCATTCCGAGTAGTTCTGGTTAAAATAAATAAACACAAAAAAGTAGTGCTGGATATTTTAAGAGCCACGAGACTTTATTCTCTCGTTCATGATTCTCGGCTGCTATCTTTAAGCATTATAGAAACTCAGTACACTGCAGTAGAAGTGAACAGTTTTGAAAAAAATAATACGATATTAAGTCTATCTAGGTGTTTTGCAAGCGGTGACTTTCACTTAAACTTTTAAAACTCAGCCCCATTACTCAGGTTACGCACATATTACTCAGGCACCGTAAAAGCCACCTACTTGGTTCATGGCTAGTTTAAAAGTACAGACTCGGGGCTTTCCATCATGTGACAGAGTTCACAGCTTAGGTTTCGTTTAGAGTCTATTGCTCCGTCATTGAAGCAGTCAGACTGAAAGGGGGGGAGGGGTGGAGGGTATCGTTGGAAAGCTTAGAAGCTCCTCTCCTCTCCCCCCCCCCATGTTCATTTCATATTGAGGTTCAATGGTGCATTGTTTTTTTATTTTGTTTTTTAGCCATCTATGATTACAATATATATATATATAGCAGTGACCAAACGATACCAAATGATATTTTTCGAAAAGTGTTTTTTTTTTGTTTTTTTTTTTAACATATATTCTCATCTCTACCACGTATAGTATGCCTGATCCTGTTGCAACTTACATAATATTAAAGGAAATTTTGTGGTCTTTCATTTGATATGTTACATGCATGCAGTACAAACTATCCAGTAGTTAAATCTACATAAATGAAAACCGTGAAAAACAGGTGGAAATAGGGCTGAGTGTAAAGAGTTAAAAAAAGAAATGGTCAGGCAATGGCAAAAGCAATAGAGAGTGCTCTATCTCAGTGATGAACAGCTGTTAGGTCTCCTGAAAGCAGCTTATTTTAAAGCAACACCAGTGTGAATGATGATGCAGTAAAATATATATAGTTTTTTATATGCAAAAGTGTCTTTTTTTTGCCATTCCCCCTAAAATTTTGGAATCCCCCCCATTGATCTCAGCATAGGGAAATCCCCAGCACACAAAAATGAAATTCAAGCCCTTATAAATACTCCAACAACTTCAAATAAATTACCATATTCCTTCACATTTAAGACACCCTCAAATTTAAGGACGCAGCCCAAATTTAGCACCCTCAATTTGAGGAAAAAATAAAACAAAATAAAATAAAACATGCATTTACAAATATACAACCTTAATTGCGCTGTTGTATCGTACACAACTGACACGAAACAGGTGTTGCTGTAGATTAACCACAGAGCTTGTTTACTGTGCTGCGCACTGTATAATACTTAAGATGGCGTCTCTGTCGTATACACACCACCACTCACTTACAGCATCACACACCCTGGCAACAGCAAGCATGACGCAATGCTCCACAGCATCACGCAACATGTAACCCAGCAACCACAACAGTATTAAACATTGCTTGGCATGTCGATCAAAATACAGGGGTCTGATCAGCATTTCCGATCTGTCCAAGCTGGTACTGTTTGTTAGAAATGCTGAAATCGTAAAAGTTTCTCTTGGAATTCCTCAGGAAGCTTGGTTTGTTTTTTTCTCAGCAGTGTCACGTTGCTGCTTGTGTACTTGGGCAGACGCCTTTGTTGTCTTTTCTTGGCAGTCACATTGCTGTTTGTGTACTCGGGTAGTCATGTCTTTTGTTGGCAATTTTAATAGGCGCATCACTATACTACTTGAATTTAAGACACAGAATATTTGAGAAGCAAAAAATTGTTAAAAAAGCACGTCTTAAATTCGAAGGAATAAGGTACCATTAAGAAAAAAATAATGTTCATTTTTCGCATTGGAAAATCTGATATCAACAAAATTATAGCAATATACATTGGGTAAGATTTACTGGAATTATTTTGTTAGCACCATGTACTTTAAGATCACCAAGAGTTAAAAAGGTCTTGCATACTGTACTGTTAGTATATATGTTTATTGGCAGTTCTGAAAGATTAGTTAGTAAACACTTTAAAGATTTACAGGTGACAAAAGGCTGGAAAGTCTGTTACTAATTGAGAATTGCATTGCATCTGGTCTGTGTGAAGGTGTTAATTGTTAGGGGGTTTATTAGGCTTACAGGGTTAGAAACTAACCCCCACCCACCCGCCAAATGCGGGTTAATTTGGTCTTGGCGGGTAAATTTCACATACTTATACGCCACAGTGGTGGGTACGTTTTTGTACACTTAACATCGCTCGACTGACCGACGGAAATCACTGCCGTGTCGCCGTGCAGTTTATACTTTCTACATGCAATCACCCTTCTCAAAACAGCAGTCGCTGGCAGTTCAACTGAACTTTGACCTCGTTGCTATGGTTATTAGGCCAAAATGGATGACCGGTTGTTTGTCGAGAAGCTACTCAGTGTTTATCCCTGTGTATATGCAGTCGATAGAGCTGATTATAAAGATCAGATGAAAAAGGAGAATGCATGGGTATCAATTGCTGAACAAATGCAAATAAACTATTTTAACCTCACTGAAAGTGTTACCGGTGAAGTTTTAATTTTAATACAGCAACTGCAAGTTTTTAACAAAAAACAATATTGTAGCCTACTTTACTAAAGTGAAAACTGGCTTATGTTATTTTTAAATACCACTGCTTCTGACTATACTACTGCTTAATAACAGGAACAACATTTTATTTATGATTGGTGTTGAACTTAAAATGCATTCATGCCTGCCTGCACCCTTACCCCCACACAGGAACATTGCCTGCTAACTTCCCCTATTCGAAAAATATATAAAAACAATAATAAACAGTCTGGTTCTCTCTTGCCTTTTTTTAATGAATACAATCTAATTAATACAGAATAAAAACAAACGAAGCTAACAACTATCTAACCTAAATAGAAATCTTTTTTGCAATCTCCACAAACTGCAGTGGTTCCCCTACCATTCTACAGGCCCGGCAGCCCACCAGGTCAAAAAATGCAGCCGTCGAGCCTACAGAATTGGAAAAAAAAATTGTGCGTGTTAAGTTACTTTTCAGGTTTGTTTTAGCGGAACAGGCTCTGCAAGCGGATTATCGTTTACAGGCACTTGGGTAAGTTTCATAAAGATTTCTTCTCTCACCGACAGTTACAGGCTGTGTGGTCCAGTGGTAAAGAAAAGGGCTTGTAACCAGGAGGTCCCCGGTTCAAATCCCGGCTCAGCCACTGATTCATTGTGTGACCCTGAGCAAGTCACTTAACCTCCTTGTGCTTCGTCTTTCGGGTGAGATGTAATTGTAAGTGACTCTTCAGCTCATGCATAGTTCACACACTCTAGTCTCTGTAAGTCGCCTTGGATAAAGGCGTCTGCTAAATAAACATATAATAATATATACATAGCTAGCGCAAGTAGCCTAAATTAGTTTGATTCCAGATCAAGCAATTACATTACAAAATATAATTTGTTGCTTATTAATATTAACGTTTGCATCATCTACAGTGTAACTAATCGTGACATGAATATCATGAGGGAATTACTATAAATGTTGGTTGGGTCATGTTATTACCATCATCACCAATAGGTAGCTACCTAGCTAAGTTACTAATATTTGGGGAAAGGTTGAAGCTACATCACATACACGGAGATAAATGATTCAATTTTATCGAAATTATTACATACTGACATTTAATCGTAATTAGGCCCGACAGTCTGAAAGTAATTAATGCTCGTCTTGCTTTCAAACCCTTTGCATTCAGAATGTCACCCAAAAAGAGGACCACCGAAGGTCAGTCAAAAATACCGTCCTTTCTCCTCGAAAGGGGAGAAAAGTACAAGGGTTGACGAGGGGGGAGACTCTGAAGCAAGTCACTCGCCTGCAGCAGCGACTGCAAGTGAAACTGTCTCTGCTGAAGACATGCAGTCAACCAGCCGCTGCGGAGCTATTAGCTCAGAGGAGCAGCGCAGCAGCGGATCCGTTAGCTCAGAGGAGCAGCGCAGCAGCGGATCCGTTAGCTCAGAAGAGCAGCGCAGCAGCGGATCCGTTAGGTCAGCATGTGAGTCTGCCACTGTAAGGAGCGAGTCTCACAGTAAACATCGCCTCTAGGGATGGAATGAGGAATGGGTAAAGGACCCCAGGTACAGACCCTGGCTGTACAACACTGACCATGGTATGTTTACAACCTTTAAAAAATAAATAGGTTGAATGATTTGTAACTCTGAAGGAAATGCTTTGTGTAACTAATGATTATACAATGTGAATAGCGTTTTCAAATTTGATTTTCAGAATGCCATGGCTGTTTTTTTCTCCAAGCCACGAAAAATAAGCTGCACAGGCGACACCTGCACTTTGTGCAAAAAATAACAGCAAAATTAGTTTATTTTATATTTTAAGATGTTTTATTTTTAAGTAACTAAAAGCCCATAAATCTTTTAAACAGGAAGTTTTACATACGAACAGCTGTTGAATCTATGCCAGGGAGAACCATGTGTAAAACAACAGGCACAAACCAAAGTCATAAATCAGGAAAAAATGATAATACATGATATTTCCTTTAAAATGCAGTATGTCATGCAGTGAAAATACAAATGCGAGTATCTGTAAATTGTTTGGTTGTGTATGCACACAGCATTTATGTGTAGCTATGTAGGTCAGCGAATGAGATTTGTATTTTGTAGCTGAGCGAGCATGTAAATGAACACATATCATATGTAACTCTCGGTTGTGCTCTTCACATACATACTGCGCTTGTTAATTTTTTTTTTAAACAAAAAACTGGGCTTGCATCTTCAAAAAATAATTCAATTTCTTAAAACTTTTTTTTCATACAGTGTAGCTAATGTATCCAAGTAGTCTGTTGAAAATAAATACTCGCTTTCTCTAAAACTAAACATTGTAAACAAAATACTTGATTGCCGTTGATCTTTATTTCCTGCAAACTGTAAAAATGAGAGGTTTATCAGTTTCTGGTCATTTTTCCGATCTTTATGATGCCCCGTTTCTTTGACACAGTGCTGCCTGTGTGATTTAACATTTCAACTCTGTTTTTTGTTTGTTTTTATGTTTAAAGCAAGGGGCAGTTCTCTGTAGGCTACTCAGAAACAACCAATTTAAACATCACGTTCTTATTATTGAAGAAAAAGTATATACCGTTTCATTTTGAACACGGTAATAAAAACAATTTCACATGCTGATTTTGTATATATACCGTATTACTTCAATTTGACACCGCGGCATTTATTTTAAATTGATCAAAATGACTGCGGCCCTTAAACGAGGGCAGTGATTATAGGAGGGCGGCCTTTATTAATAATACTATGCATTACAAATGCTGCAATATTTTATTAAATGATTTAAGGCATTTTAGAAATGGTGCTATGAGATGCTCCGCTCTGCAGCACTATACTCTTGTGTGTTTTTGGGGCTTGAATACAGTACATTTACTGACAGTTAACGACAGCCTATTAGGAGGTCAGGGGAGTACTGTACCAGCGAAACAGGAGTGTGTATTGGTTGCTGTGGGGCGGGACAAGAAGAGGAGTGAGAACGGTAGTTGAGTGTGATGCAGTTGCTTTTCATTAACGAAAAATATTTCCTCTGAATATCGGTTTGATTTCTGTTAAAACTAAAATAAATTTAAATATTTATTCAAATTCCAATTGAATAAAAAACAAAACAACTAAACTCCCTACAAGATGATATCGGCAAAGCTCTTAAGTTCTCACCATCCAAGCTGACAACGAGGTAAACAGACAGCCCTTGTTTTATCCCCTGTTGTGTTAGCATTGAACTCTGCTGGAAAAAAGGGACATGAAGGACTGCTGTCCAGTAAGTTGTTCATCTTGGGTTGTCAGTCGGGACTGTACTCTAAATTAACATTTAAATTTGCCAGCAGTCAAAAGCAATAGTCTTTATATTATTGGTTTTTGATGTACTATTTAAAAGCTCTTGTGTATGTTGATGTAGCTAAAACTACATTATTTGGTGACTTTTCCTTGACATTTTCGTGAATTCTTGTTTTTTTTCCCACAACTCGCCCGTGAAATCACAGTGACAAAATTGTATCCTTATCGATGAATTTTGGTGAATTTACTATTTACTGGAATCAATTTTATCTTGAAATGACTTGTTTATATGCTTGAAAAAACATAGTAAGTTAATGCTTAGAAGATCCTCAATCAGAAGTTATTTCAATTATTTTTAATATAGGGTTGATGAACAGAACGGCCTAACTCTAGGAAGTACTTACAGGAATGGTAAACAAGCAAGAGTATTTAAGCACTACATTGCTGAGGTAGAAAGAAGACAGCTGCAAGAGAAAATAAAAGGTGCAAAGTTCCTGTCAGTGATGTCAGATGGTTGAACCGATATGTATGATTCTGCCAGAAAGGGCTGGTGACTATGCAGTTTGTAGGCATGCAGTCTGTGGAGAGGGCAGATGCCCAACACATCTCAGAAGCTGTATCTTCACTAATGAGGCAGATTGTTTCAGACACTGTTGAAAATGCTCATAAATGTTGCTTGTTTTTGCATTTTCTTTTGTCGTCGCCACCCTCCCGGAACGATGTTGGCCGGTAAAATGTCTGTGTGGTCAATGGATTTTTTCATCCACTAGCCATGGTGGCTAGTGCATGGAAAAGTTAATTTCAAGCCCTGGGCTTAGAAATGAGGGGTTCTGTTCAGAGGTCTAAAGCTAGCAGAGCACCCTTAGGTCTATCTTTCTGGTTTTGCTTTCTTTTTATTTTACAACTTTTGGATAAAATCCCTGTGCAAGTTACAATCCTGCATTGAACAGGTGCATATCACGTCACTTTCTCTAAGATTGTAGTGCTGGGTGGCTCGCAGGTTTGTTTAAATAAAAGAAATTATATTACAAATAAAATTCAAAATGTTAATGATTACATCACTATGTGTAAACGGTTCTGAAAATTTGATGTTTGTTTACAGTGTTTAATAAAGTTGTCCAAATAGGCGGACAAACTGTATATATTGCATCTGTGCGTGATTGATTAAGTCGTCATCTTACCTTGTTGAACAAAAGAGCCATAGACAAACCACATGGAGTTATAAAGAGTGGTGGACGTCATTGAGCCCATCTGCAGTCGAGGAGGGTTGAACCAGTTCAGTAGGTAGACCAATATTCCTACCAGCAGGACCGTGCCAGCTATACAGCCCCACAGAGAGAGGTCAAAGGGTGCCAAGCAGGCAAACATGTCTACAGTCCTTTCAGCTTTCTTCAACAGCACCCCCACTGAGTAATCCATGTAGCGGGTTGTAAAGTCAACCACATTTTCCCGGTCTGGGGTAATGGTTAAGGCTGAAATCCCTACATCAGCTCTCTAGGGTTATCATAAAAGAAACAAACAAGGTAATCAGTACGACTCAAAGAGGTACATTTGCATACAGGAAAATGGTCCCTATTCAGTTTCTTTTTCTTTCAGTAAATGTAATTAAAATCCCAATATATATATATATATATATATAGGAGCAATTTTGGAAGTCATGAACATTTAGTGAAGCCTGAATTAACTATTAAGCAAAATGAATGAACATGATTGTGTGGTTTACTTAAATTGAAAAAATAATGCATCGCAATACATGCCCTATAACCTCACTGGCAAAACATCAAATATGTACTAAAATCATTTTCTATTTAGCTCACCTTGAAAACCAACTCTCCTATCAGGCCATTCCAGGCCCCATCTGCCTGTGGACTTCCATATTTGTGATCCGGGGCCACGTAGATTTCATATTTGAACCCCAGGTAACTTGATAAAGCATCCAGGACATCAATAGAGAAGCCTCTGTATTTGTTTGGTTTCCCCAGGACATTTTCAGACACCATCACAAAAGGCTCCTCCTGCAACAACACAAAAAAAAAAAAAAATCATGTAAAAGAGAAAAAAGGAATTGCATATATTGCAGACAACACAAAAATAGGAGGAGTGGCAAACACTGTTGCAGCAGCTAAGGTCATTCAAAATGATCTTAACAGCATTCAGAACTGGGCAGACACAAGGCAAATGACATTTAATAGAGAAAAGTGTAAGGTACTGCATGCAGGCAACAAAAATGTGCATTATAAATATCATATGGGAGATACTGAAATTAAACTCAGAAATGTCTTCATTTAGACAATGTGGGGAAACTATAAAAAATGCCAACAAGATGCTCGGATATATTGTGAGAAGTGTTGAATTTAAATCAAGGGAAGTAATGTTAACTTTACAATGCATTAGTAAGACCTCATGTAGAATATTGTGTTCAGTTTTGGTCACCTCGTTACAAAAAGGATATTGCTGCTCTAGAAAGAGTGCAAAGAAGAGCAACCAGAATTATCCCGGGTTTAAAAGGCATGTTGTATGCAGACAAGCTAAAAGAATTGAATCTATTCAGTCTTGATCCGATTCAAGCATTCAGCATTCTAAAAGGTATTGACAATGGCGACCCAGGGGACTTTTTCGACCTGAAAAAAGAAACAAGGACCAGGGGTCACAAATAGGAGGCACTTTTTTACACAGAGAATTGTGAGAGTCCCCAGTAATGTTGTTGATGCTGACACCCTGGGATCCTTCAAGAAGCTGCTTGATGAGATTCTGGGATCAATAAGCTACTAACAACCAAGATGGGCCGAACGGCCTCGTTTGTAAACTTTCTTATGTTCTTATATTTATTCCCAAAATGGTTTAAGGGGCAAACACTAACTGTTTACAATGACTTTTGACAAGCCAAAATGGTACATTCTCTTCCCTGTGATGCACGATTGTAGTTTCTCACACACAGAGAAAATAAACAGTTAATTAACAGTGAAAAGTGTGAGAAGAACACAAGGAATATTACTGACTGATTTGTGGTGCTTGATTGTAATTAATATTTATTTGAAATACCTTAAGCTGTTTTTAAAAGATTGCTGCACTATTTTGCTTTGCTATATTGTTAACAGTAATTTAAAACATACATTTTCCAAATGTATTTTTCATTTGAACTTTTATTACACATTACCATTTTACAGCAATTAGTCACTCTAGAATTATTAGTATAGCACCAGCTAAATAAAATACAATGAGACCCACCTGCATGACACAGGCAAAGGTGTTGATCCCTTTAAAAAAACAAGATAAACCAACATGTATATGGTATGACAAAAATACGACAACAGTGTCATAGTAAACATATCTGCTGTAAAGTTCTCCCAACTTTTCTCAAAAAGATTTCATTAGACAGACCTGCACACCCCTTGTCCCCATTGAAACCAAACAGAATCCATCCCTTTTGACAGAAAAACCTGTAGCAACTAACTGAAAATTGAAAGGCACCTAGTACTAACCACTGCACCATTTAATAATGTAGTTATCTCTAAAATATGGCTTCTGTATGATCAAACAGCCACAGCTGAGGTTATGCTGTAAATGGTATTGGATATTAATTCATATCATTTTTTTTTGTTGTTGTTGCATGCCAAAATTCAGGTTCTGTGTAAAAATAACCACAAAAAAAAAGTACCGGATTAGTTTAGATGCATGATTTACAGGCACTGTAAAGGGTGTAAACCAGTATTTTCATGTGTAAAATGGGGCCCGTGCAAAAGTAAATTTTGCTCCTTAACTCAAATTGTCCATTTCACAGTGTGAACTTTATCGTTAGGCCTACCTCATACTGACAGTGACTGGATACCAGATTAAACTTGTAAATAAGACGGTGCTGATTACTAAATCAATGCCCTATCGCTGAGGGGAACCTGTGCTGTTGGGCTAGCTTCTGGTCATCGCATTTCTAATATATTTTGAGTGAATAAGATTTTTAATACCTGCTGTTTTCATACCCCACGGTACATCTAGGCTAATGTCGTCTTATGTGCTATGTAAACATTATGTATTATACCCATTATTTCTTGATTTTGTCTAATGAACAGTTATGTTACCTATCCACCTGATTAAAATATGATTAACATGACACCCTACAGTACAGTATAAGTGAATATAAGATGTATGGGAAATCATGAATATGTTTATTTTTTCCCCCAATTCCATACATTTCGCACTGGAAACTTACGCTTTAATGCCATATTTGTTGGAAGATTTTAATTTATAATTCCTGAGGCCCCAGTGTTTATCCCTGCACCTTTAGACCCAACAATGCCACTGTGTGTATGTGGTTTGTACCACTGAGAACATACTTAGAACCTCATAACTGAGCTCCAGATAGTGTCAATTTACAAAAAAGACTTAAAGCTTTCAGCACTCATTTTGTGCATTTGCAAACTCCAGGGACCAAAAATCATATATAATGTACATAATATTTGACCCAATGCAATCATAGAAAATCTTCAAGTACAGTCAAAGGTGGAAGACATTTCTTTACTCTACCTTTCTTTGCAAAAAAGTCCTTAAATAAAAGTTTTAAATTACCAATGATGCTTTATAATATGAATATAAGAATCCCCCTACATATACTCCAGCAGAATCATTCCAGCTTTTCTGAAGAAATACTGATTTGGTTGTAATGCCATTGCTATGTCAAAATATCACATTCTATCAATGACCACTGCATTGACATTAGAGATGATTTGGTAAGAGAAGGGTGGATTTGTCTGATTTCATAAGGTTTCAGAATCTCAAATACTTTGAATTAAAATGCTACAAAGAAGAAATCTTTATGTTTATTCAAAGATCAAGGCACAGCAGCATTGCTAAATGTATTATAAAATGTAGTGTAGGATGAAAAGACTATTTGGCCCAGGATCTCGCCTTCTGGACCAGCAGGAGCCACCCTCAATTGAGGTGCGAGGGTTATGTCAAAGGTCAGCCAAGGCTAGATTATGGATGACTATCAACACCCCAGAAGGAAGATACTATTACAAAAGGAGGAGGTGGGATGAGCGGGAGAAAGACTTTCAGAACCTTTAGTGGAGGGTGGGCTTGGTCTATATAACACTGGTTAGCTAATAAGGTTAGTGGAGTGGGCTGAACCTCATTCCTAGAATTACAGCAAGCATCCAGTATTTTTTATATTCAGACAGGTTCATGCATTTAAATTGTCCTTTGCACTTCTGAACATAATGTTAGTTATATCTTTTTTTACTTCTTCTATTTAGCATGCTTGTCTAGATGACTAAAATAGCACCGGCATTTCATGTTCACCTATGTAAATTGCAGCACATTAAATCAACACAAATTGGTATCATTTCATTTCAGTCATGATTGGAAAAATAGTCGTGTACAGGAATCTAGGAACACCTATGGTTTCTATCAGGGTGGGTGATACTTCTGTAATTTAATTTAATTGATCAGGTTTTGGTTAATCTGGCCTGAAGGCTTAGAATAAAAAGCCTGCACATTTATTTTTACATTTTATTTAATACATCTTTATTAATAACTGAACTGTTTCTTGGAAAATGCCATATTGATTTGTCATTGGCTAGGAGAACTCTGCAAGTACCTTATTGACTTTACTCTGTATAAACATTAAACTAGTGCTTTTTTAATGTTCTCCACCTGCTGTTGGTCAATAACTTATTAGTGTTGAGCTGAGAGTGGAAGCAAAGACCTCAGATTTGGTTGGTGTCCCTAGATCTATCAGCTCACCAAGATTCAATGTGACTCATCTCACTTAGTGGATAAACAAGTACTTCTCTTCCAAAAAAAAAAAAATCATGTCTGCAGAACATTTGCTCTATCTACTTAGATTTTATTAAAAAGCGCAGTGTCAAATAGTTCATAGCTCCTACATACAAACTCACAAATGAATGATATTTCACCTCAAGTCTTGATGCTATTGAGTAAATTACTACATGTTTCATTGATTTGTGAATCTCTAGTTATGAATATGCAAAATATGCAGATATTCACTTTACATTTGACACTAGGCTTCGTCACATAATGGTTCATAGTTCCTACATACAAACTTGCAAAATAATGCTATTTCACCCCATGAAAGCTGTCATGCCAATGAGTAAATTAAGTTGTTTCATTGATTTGCAAGTTATTTATCTCTAGTTCTGCACGTGCAAAATATGCATACATGTGTTGCATCACCCTCCTATAATTAACTAATCTTGCTTCATAAAGTTGAATGAAACCTGCTGAATAATGTTAGAACTTTAACATATTGAATTACATACCACTTTGTAGTTTTATATATACGAAAAACTGACAAATGTAAAACTGTAAGGCAGATACAGAAAAGCGAGCGCTTCAAATATTGTGCAGGAGCTAGTGGAAGTATATGGTGTTAAGGTGTCAGCACAAACACTAAGAACTGAGTGAAAGAGAAGGGATTTAATGGTTGGGTTGCTAGTAAGAAGCAGTTCATCGGTGCAATCAACAAGAAAAAAAAGAAAAAGATTAGCTTTTGCCAAAAAAAAGTATCTCCAGAAGCCAGAAGCTTTATTGAGCAAAGTAATTTGGTCACATGAATCCAAATTTAATCTGTTTGGCTCAGACAAGAGAGTGATGGTGTGGATAAAGACAGAATTTAAAAAAGGAGTGTCTGCAGCCCACCATGAATCATGGAGCAGAAAACATTAGTGTGGGGGTGTGTGGCAGCTTCAGATATTGGTGAGCTTGTACAAATAGAAGGCAACATGAATGAGAGAAATGTACAGGGGTATTCTACAGGGGACTCTGAAGAAGTCAGCTAGGACTTTAAATGGAATATAAATGTAATAAATACATTGCATACCTATGCTTTTAAATAAAATGATCAAACGATCCGATTTATTTATTTTACTTTACAAGCTGATCTGAGTTATTCATTCATGAGAATGTGTCCTGCCAATCTAAGTGTTGTTACTATAAGCCTACAAATATTTTCTTTAATTTCACATTTTTTAATTAAGTGGATAACATGACATTAAAGGCATTCATTAAGCTTTGCCATATGGTCTATGGGTATCAAAAGCCCTTACCTTCCGCGATTCTGGTAGTAACTTTAATACAAAAAGGTGTAATTAATTGCACATAAGTGTTGGCATGGGTCAAGAAATGACACACTTAAGAGCGTGTACATCATAATTAATACTTGGTGATTAAGGGTTGAGGATCAATACATGTTGGATGTGTCAGGATGAAAAAAATATGTACTTCACATTCATCCAATAGTTAGATAATTGTCATGTGCATGTTTTATTGTGTAATGTTTACATAGCACATAAGACGACATTAACCTAGATGTAGGGCAGCAGTGTGGAGTAGTGGTTAGGGCTCTGGACTCTTGACCAGAGGGTCGTGGGTTCAATCCCAGGTGGGGGACACTGCTGCTGTACCCTTGAGCAAGGTACTTTACCTAGATTGCTCCAGTAAAAACCCAACTGTATAAATGGGTAATTGTATGTAAAAATAATGTGTAAAAAATAATGTAATTGTATGTAAAAATAATGTGATATCTTGTAACAATTGTAAGTTGCCCTGGATAAGGTCGTCTGCTAAGAAATAAATAATAATAATAATAATAAATGAACTGAATGTATTTACATTTGTGATAATAAAAAGTGTTGCACTTACAACCCAAACAGTGGCCATTCCACTGGCCAAATTTGAACTTTATCATGCAAACACAGCTAATGTACCTATTGTAATTGGAGCGGTCATTAGCCCACTACTCATTTATTTTCACACTATTTTGCACATTTAAGACTTTGTATACAGTCAAACCTGCTCATGCGACCACCTTCATTTAGCGACCACCTGTCTAAGTCACCACTTTAAATTCCTCCCAATGATATTTGTGCTTTTATTTAACTGTATTAAGCGACCACCTGTCTAACGAGACCAGCGAACACAATTCTCTTACGCAGCAATGGACTCAAACCCGTATTAAGCACCCTTACACAGGGCTATTGTTATCAGAAAAATATTGTTTTAAATGGTACATCCTAAATTCAAAGGAATACGGTAACCATTTTAGCGGTCTTTTATCTGTAATCAATAAAACAACAGCGCTCTCTTGTAAAGGAAGAGAGAAAACGTGGAGAAACTAAAGGTCCTCCCAAGATGACAGACTTAAAGTTATTAAACTTATAAAGACAATAAGTGCCAGAAAAATTGCTGAAAAATTCGGCACTAGAAAGATGCAGATACAGCATTTTGAAACGGAAAGAACTAGGGCTTGAAGTTTTAGGTTTATATTTTTGTTCACGTGACCGTGTTTTGAGCCGATTCAATATCTTAATTAAACTTAATTATTAAACAAAGTCGCTTTTTACCTTGATGTCCTGATTGACTTGCTGATTCTGTTTCACCTTTATTATTCGAACACAAAAGCAAGCAATGAGATTAATCACTTCCCCCATGTGCTACTTTAACTTGCTTTTCGTTCTCGCACTTTTCTGGGAACTAGGTAGCTTCCAATGTGTCCGTTTTGTGTTGTGTTGTTCTTTCTAGCTAATTTAACAGAATGTTCTCATAATTAGGATGTAGCGGCTTAAGACTTAAAGGCAAACAGTTAAAAGGAAAATGAACACTGAAAAATTCAAGCCATACTTTTAAGAGTATGAAAACAATGTGCGTGGTAATTGAAAAAGATCTTATGCTTATGCTGTCCTTGGTTTCAGGATTCAATGAATCAACACATACCTGAAATATTTTGTGTGACCTGAGACAGGCAAGCATTCATTACTTTCACAAAATAATTTGTTTTGTAAATGCATTATCTAAATCAATGTTATTAAATTACATACTTCCTTTTGTTCAAATTACATCTTCTGGCTTTTTACAGTGTATGAAAGACATACCTAATTACAGGAAAGCATGTCAGAGACAAATAGAAATTCAAAAGTTATTTTCTTTTAATAGAACATATTTTAAGATTTTGTAGGCAGGAACAGTATGTGCTTGATGATTTGTATTTATCCATTGCCAAGGGAGTGGGAAAAAGCCCGACCAACACAAAATTGCCCGGATGGCAAAACACAAAATAGACATTTTGTCTGTCTGATCTGCCTTCATATTCATTTTTTTCTTAATTGGTTACAATCAGCCCATTTTTAGTTTTGATTCTCACAAGTTTTGTTGCGCTATGAACGATACATTTATTTATACATATGACACACGTTTTCAACTTACAATCTAATACAATGAATACAAACACATATAGACGAGCTGTGTTTTGTTTGTTGTGTTAAATGAAAATCATCACGTTTCTCAGCAAAGACTGACGTTTACTGTTCCCACGGGCCTATTGCCCCATGGGAAGCCTGCGCCTCAAGTGCCATTCCTTCCTGGTATCCTTAGCACTCCTTCGATTGTGCAATATTTTACTCCATGTTCACTTCGCATTCCAGTTGTGTGTAAATTATAGTGTATATTATTTCTATATTGTTACAATATGTAATTTTTTTTACAGAGTAAGGACTGAAACGAAACCAAGCAGCTACTGTGGGCGTGCCTGCTTTAGCAGCTTGATGCTGTATTAGTGCCGCTATCAGCACACTCTTACGAAAGCTTGTTTTACAGGCAGGCTGCTTCCAGTCTCGTGTCTGTACTGACTGGAAGGTTAGACAGTGGTTGTCTTACAAAGGGGACTACCCTGTTAATACACCACTAACGGTCACTGCGACACTATCGCCCCCGCTCCTGGTACCAATACCTAGACTGAGGTTACCGTTCGGTGCACCGTGTCGGTACCAAGTGCACAGTCTCAGTACCGAGTGTCTGTAACCACTAACTCATTAATTGACAAATTAACCAGGAATACTGGTACCGAGTGACTAAGTACTGTGTACACAATACTGTACGCTCTGTCTCTTATGTGTTCTGACACTGTCTGTACTGTACACTGCTGTCTATTGCGCACTGACACTATATTTTAAGTGCATCGACACTGTCCGCGCTGTGCATGGACATTGTCCATATTGTGCACATACACTAATTTTTGTGTGTATGTTGTGCACACTAACACTTTATTGTGTGTACTGACACTGTCTGCTCTGTGCATTGACACTGTCTGTTGCGCACTACACTATATTCAAAGTGCATTGACACTGTTTGCTCTCTGCACGGACACTCTCAATATTGTGCACGGACACTAATTTTTGTGTGTGCCAATACTTATGCTTTGTGAGCACTGACACTGTCACTGCCTATTGCGCACTGATGCCGTCTACTGCATACAATAACACTGTATACTGCATGTACTGACACTGTCCTTTTTGTCTACGCTGACACTGTCTGCCATGTGCACCGATACTGCCTACTGTGTGTACTGGCATTATTGACTGTGTGCACTACTGTTGTACTGACACTGCTTACTCTACTACATAGTAGTGTTCTGCCATGCCTGGGCTTCATGCATGTGTTTCTTCAAAGGCCAAGTTGCCTCTAGAGGAAGGACACTTCCGAAACAGTAAGAACTGAGTGAAAGAAAAGGGATTTAATGGTTTGATTCCTAGTAAGAAGCATTTCATCGGTGCAATTAACAAGAAAAAAAAAAAAAGATTAGCTTTTGGTAAGCAGCACCACAGAACCCTGGGTTCTCACTACTATTCAAACTGGTTACTCGCTCCACTTCCAGAACGGCCCTCCTCCCTTCCGGGGCGTGACAATAAGAATTGTCGCGGACCCACAAGCCACCGCTCAGGTGACTCAGGAGCAGCGGCGGCTGGTGACCTCAGGGGAGTCGGGAGGCACAAGTACGGTGGGGGTGGGGGGGTTGGTTTCCAACATGGCTTTCAGCTTTAACATCACACATTAACATTGTTAAAGGAAAAACAGGTTCATAAATAACAGTTAGGGCACTATGAAATCAGTTTTATTATTTTCTAATTTCAGTTTTTATTAGGTTGATTTAATTTATTGAACTTATGTACACCGCAGGCACAGCAAACAACACAAAACCGTAAATCTACAGGCTTCTATTTTTTCCATTCGGTTTGAGTTTGTGTGCATTGGAGTACAGCAGGTTATTTAAAAAAAAAAACCACAACACATTTACTTTTTCTTTTTCCACTCCAACAAAACAAATTATTATTTTTTTTTGGTTTCTCTGTATTAATCAATCAGTCAATACGGTTTAAAAAAACAACAAAAAAAAACCCCTACAACAGGGAACTAACTGACTTACTTGCAACTTTAGAGTTAATTTCTAATTTCTAAGCCTTTTAGCTGGTAATTTGCATAGATTTCCACACATTAACATTATTCATTATATTTAAATGACTCAAACACAGTACTGTTTCCACGCGCTAGGTTGTCTGCCACTGGTTAGCGAATACAGCAGGTGTACAAAGCACGCAGCAAAGGGGCTTACTACATGCAAAACACGTTGAACAGTCTAGGCGATATGGTTTTCAATACAAATCTTAATCATTCGCCCCTGTGTACTATATGCACATATAGGATACTGTATTGATTTTCACAAATTATTTATAGGATTCACAGTTAAAGAAAAGGTTGTGAATATATTTCACAACTGGTCAGCTTCCCAATAAAGTTGGTTTGAAAAGCCTAGGTGATCTGGTTGTGAATATCAAATGAGTAACTTCAAACCAGCTTTACCACGGTTAATAATCGTTCAGTGATTGTAAGTCAGCATGATAGAAATTAGTAGCAAGAGATTTTCTTATGATTTTACTGTCTGCTTTAAATTCTGGAAATTACTTCAATTAAGAAGACAGCAGTAACATATATATGAATCTGTACTATTGAATATTACGATGAAGTCCCTGGAACGTGGGTTGACTTGGACTCGACTCGACATTATTGGGTTTGACTTGGACTCGACTCCAGCTCTGCTCTATTGTAGTATATGTCTGTGCAGCTTATTTTTCGTGGCTTGGAGAAAAAAAAAAACAGCCATGGCCTTCTGATAGTCATATTCGGAAACTGGAAGTCAGTAAACCTCCAGAAACACAAACACTCACACCTTTGATATTTAACAAGTTTGATTTGCCTTACATTGACATTTCAACACACAAATCTTAATTCATGCAGTCAAACTGAAAATTGAAAGGAGGTATCAAAATAAGTGAAAATATTAACAGTATTATACTTCTTCATAGGTAATTTATGCTGTTCACATTGTATAACCACTAGTTACACAAAGCATTTCCTTTAGAGTTACAAATCAATCAAGCTATTTATTTTTTAGTTTGTAAACCTACCATGGTCAGTTTTGTACAGCCAGGGGCTGTACCTGAGGTCCTTTACCCATTCCAGGCTCTGCGTTTAGATTTTTAACTACTGGCCCCTTGGGCCACTGAGCGAGTGTTTTTACTGGCCCGGATGCAATTTTATCTGGCCCAATATATTTATATATTTTTTCATGATGGTTTTCATTTTCAGTATGTTTCTAACTGTGTATGGTAAGCAAAGAGAGTCCACGTGTCAAAAAAGAAAGTGGCTAAACAAAGCCTTTCAATATATGTTACTTCAGCCATTAAAAATGAAAATACTGTATTCAAGATTTGAAAATGTATGTGTACAAATGATACTCATTTTTTTCACAAGCAAACCTGCAATCAAGCTGTTACCATATGGTCACAGCAACGCTAAAACTGAATTATAATAATCCTAATTAGGGATGGGTCAGTGTAGTCAAATACACGATTACACGAAAATATATATATATATATAAAAAAAACTATTCGAATAGCATATTACATATTCGAGTACACAAAAAAGCCTTATACATTAGCTACTAGTAGAAGCCAACGTGTCTATTTTATTTTTTCAATGCTGACGCTTAACACGTGTTACGTCAGTCTTAAACCAGTTATTTGCATATTAAACGTAAGGACCCTAATTAATTATACAATGTACAAGTGCTGTACCAGTAGTATAAATGTATATTTACATTAATATTATAATAAGGTCGCTGCAGATCATTTCAGATTCTTGCTGGACTGATCATCTCCTGTATGATTAAAAAAGGGTGAGTGTTTTGTGGGATATTTATACTTGTAAGCACATTTTCTGCTCTTGTTTGACACGTGGGGACAGGACTAATGAAGTGCAGCTGATTGAATGCAGTCTGGGAAAAAAAAAGGATTGCAAAGCTGCAACATTTTTAAAAAGCAATAGCTTGCATAACCTTATACCCATCCTAAGGATGGTTTAAATAATAATAATAATAATAATAATAATAATAATAATAATAATAATAATAATAATAATACATTAAAAGAGTGTTAAATAAAGTACAATTGAAAATTAAACAACCTATAGATGTGAGTAAAGTTTAGGCTTTTACTACAGAATAAGTCCTACCGTTTTCAAAACATGGTCTTTAGCTGTTCTGAAGAGCTTTGAGAGCCGTCTTCTGCGGTCAAAGATCTTTCCAAACAGGAACAAGTGTCATTTTTGGGGGGTGGGTTTGTTAGATTTGTCATATCAAAATGGGTACCTCTCGCGTTCCTGTTGATAGGTGCAGATGCCGTGAATACGTGAAAAACAGTCATTGATTAAATATTCTTCTGTCTCCTATCTACATTTCTGGGGTTTCTTATTTAATCATTAACTCTTTGAAATGTAGGAAATAAACCCTTGATCAAAGAGTTTTTCAGTAGGCCTATCTATGTACTGTTCAGGGTTTGCTTGAGCACGGGAGATGGTTTTATGCGGTACAAAAAATAAATGTCTATTACAACAGATTCTAAGTGAGTGTTAAAAATACATATGTAACAGCTTTTGATGTTGTAGGAACAATTCAATAATTGATAATTTAATGTTTATCAGGGTTGATTAGTTCTCTTACTAACAATATTTAATTGACACGTTACAAAGATCGAGGATTTACTAGGAACACACATACAGTGGCTCTCAAAAGTATTCCCTCCCCTTGGACTTTTCCACATTTTATTGTGTTACAACATGGAATCAAAATGGATTTAATTAGGAGATTTTACCACTGATCAACACAAAAAAGTCCATAATGTCAAAGTGAAAAATAAAATCTACAAATTGTTCTAAATTAATTACAAATATAAAACAGAAAATAATTGATTGCATAAGTATTCACCCCCTTTGCTATGACACACCTAAATAAGCTCTGGTGCAACCAATTGTCTTTAGAAGTCACATAATTAGTTGAATGGAGTCCACCTGTGTGCTGTTAAGGCGTTTCACATGATTTCAGGTTAAATACACCTGTCTATGGGAGGTTGGTTAGTACATTTCCTAACAAAAACTACATCATGAAGACGAAGGAACATTCAAAGCAAATCCGGAATAAGGTTCTTCAAAAGCACCAATCAGGGGTAGGATATAAGAACATTTCCAAGACATTGAATATCCCCTGGAGCACAGTAAAGTCCATTATTAAGAAATGGAGAGAATATGGCACAACTGTGAATCTGTCTAGAACAGGCCATCCTCAAAAACTGAGCATCCGGGCGAGAAGGGCACTACTCAGGGAGGCCACCAAGAGGCTTATGGCAACCCTAAAGGAGTTACAGTCTTCCACGGCTGAGCTGGGAGACACTGTGCATATGGCAACAATAGCCTGGGTGCTTCACAAAACTGGCCTTTATGGGAGAGTGGCAAAAAGAAAGCCATTGTTGAAAAAAACTCACATCAAATCTCAGCTAGAGTTTACCAGAAGGCATGTGGGAGACTCTGAGACCAAGTGGAAGAAGATTCTATGGTCTGATGAGACCAAAATAGAGCTTTTTGGCCTCAACGCTAAGCGCTATGTTTGGCGCAAGCCTAACAACGTACATCATCCTGAGAATACCATCCCTACCGTGAAGCATGGTGGTGGCAGCATCATGCTATGGGAATGCTTCTCTGCATCAGGGCCTGGAAAGCTTGTGAAGATAGAGGGCAAAATGGATGCAGCAAAGTACAGAGAAATCTTGGAGCAAAACCTGCTGAAGTCTGCAAGAGACCTGGGACTTGGGAGAAGATTTATCTTCCAGCAGGACAATGACCCCAAACATACAGCCAAAGCCACACTGGAGTGGCTTAAAAACAAAAAGGTCAATGTCCTGGAGTGGCCCAGTCAAAGCCCGGACCTCAATCCAATTGAGAATATTTGGAAAGAGTTGAAAATTGCTGTTCACCAAAGGTCCCCATCCAACTTGACGGAGCTTGAGCAATTTTGCAAAGAAGAATGGGCAAAAATTGCAGTGTCCAGATGTGCAAAGCTGGTAGAGACTTATCCAAATAGACTCATGGCTGTAATTGCTGCCAAAGGTGCCTCTACCAAATATTGACTCAAGGGGGTGAATACTTATACAATCAATTAATTTCTGTTTTGTATTTGTAATTAATTTAGAACAAATTGTAGATTTGATTTTTCACTTTGACATTATGGACTTTTTTTGTGTTGATCAGTGGCATTTTGATTCCATGTTGTAACACAATAAAATGTGGAAAAGTCCAAGGGGGTTGAATACTTTTGAGAGCCAATGTACACGTGCAGACAAGGAATGTTCAATTAATAGTAGTATTTTATTAAGCACACAAATAATAAACAGAAATCAGAGAGTAACACCGCCTGTCTCCTCACACACAAGCAGCTCTCGAGCAAGCTGTGACATAGTAGCTTGCTCACACAGACATGCCCACATACAATCACAGCTTCAGTCTGAAACGATGCAGACAATCTTAGAATGTATCAAATTCAGCTTATTAACCCTTTGCGGTCCTATGTCGGACCAGGTCCGACATTGCAATTTTCCCTTTCCGGTCCAATGTCGGACCCTGTCCGACATCATCAAAAAGACATAAAACACAGGTCTCTAGTTGTTTTTTTCTGCGGGAAAAGCCGAGAAAACAATTCAATGGCCGAGTGAGACGGATAGGAGCCGAGAGAAGCCGAAATAAAAAATAAAAAAGGGGCGTATCTGAGCAATACACATAGCCCTGGCACTGACTTGGATCGCATTATTGAGGAGTTTGGTGATAAAACAAGTGATCAGGAGATGTTTTATCGGTATGCACGACTATGAAGAGGTATGTGAAAAATACAGCGAACAAGGGGTGGGATGGGGCTGGAGATGCAGTACTGAGTGTCCTGTTGATATGCAGTGCTTTTTAAGCCTGTTTTACAGTGAAAAAAATACTTTTAAACAATACGTATAAAATAAACTGCGCGTGTGAAAATAAATTGAACCTGACACGCCTGAGACGCGCTGAATAAATGGACCGCAAAGGGTTAAAAGTATAGCGGTATTGTATGCAAAATGGGTACCTGTGACAGAGACAAAATGATTCTTGGTGATAAATCTCTCTCCTGACCTGTGAGGGTGCTGTGTAAAGGGAAGAGAGTACCCTGGACTGGATGGCCAGACAATTAATTTATTCATGGTTAGATGGAAGTCGGTCATCTAGAAAGGGGGCAGAGCTAGGATACACTAAATCATCAACCCAGAAGGGAAACGACATAGCAGCCGCGGATTGGAGCGGTTGCACTAGTTAACCAAGGGGTCATGATTGACGGTACAAAAGGGGGCGTAGCAAAGTGATCTGTTCCTTTGTATGATTAAAGCTGAACTGGAAGGAGAACGTGTATTCATTTTCTGAAAGAGGGGATTCAATTAGAACCTCAAAATATCACCGTTAATCCTGCAAAAAGACAAATTTCCAAGTGGTTTCTAAATTCTCTCTGGGGTAAATTTGGTCAAAAACAAACACTTTAAGTACCACCTTGGTCAAAGATCCTGAACAGTTTTTGCAATATCTTCTTTCTAAGGTTTCCCATGTTTTCTTTGTTTGTGACACAGTGGTGCAGATTCAATGGTGTTATGCTTCGGATACACACATGCCCACAGGTAATGTAAATATCTTTATCGCCGTCTTTACAACCACTTACGCTCGGTTAGAACTGTATAATCGAATGGATCGTCTACAGAATCATTGTCTATACCATGACACAGATTCTGTTATCTTCGTGAGTAAACCTGGTGAATGGGTCACTCAGCTAGCCGATTATCTTGGGGAATTAACTAGCGAGCTTAAACCCGGTGAATACATTACAGAATTTGTGTCAGGGGGTGGGGGAAAAGTATAAGTCCAAAAACGTAGGGGTACAAGATGAGCACAAGTAAAACGTGTCTGAAATTAAAAGGGTATTACTCTGAATTATGAAAATTCCAAAATAATCAATCTCAAATCTTTGAAAAGATCCATTCAAAACTTTGTACAGACGGATAGAAATACACCCCCAGAGCAATTCTTGTTTAGGGGCATCCAAATTTACAGAAATAAAAAAGAATGTATAATAAGAGGGTGTTGCTGCATGATTACACTACTTTACCTTATGGATACTGATACAGGTTTTGATGTTTGACTAAGAACCCCTTTTGCAGCCATAATATCTGGACCGTCTAGTTCAGGGAAGTTATTTTGTGAAAACTTTTAGAAAACGCTCCTCAGATCCTGTCCCAAGTATCTGAGAACATCATATACTGCTATAGTTGCTGGCAACCGTTATACGATGACCTGCTGAGTAGATTTACAAATTAAACATTTGTTGAAGGAATACCTGCCTCTTTGTGTAACAATACATTACTGCCCCCTAACAAAGTCAATGTAATCATTATAGATGATTTAATGGAGGATGCCATCATAGAAATTAGTGTGTATTGTATCTGGTTCAAAATAATTTTTTTCAAGGAAAAGTGAGTCATACTACAAACTTAAATGCCAATTACATTATTCTTTTTAAAAACCCCAGAGACAAACTTCAAATTAACACATTAGCCCGTATCCTAGAAACGCTAATTTTTTTAGAAGCTTTTGAAGACGCAACAAAAGCACCTTACGGATTTCTTTTGGTAGATCTAAAAGCACAAACCCCTGAAGATTATCGCCCACGGTCTGGTTTGTTTCATCCTGATTGGCCTTTATATAATGAAAAACACCAAGACTAAACGCTTATAACTAATCTTGTTTCTCTCTGAAAGTTGTTATTTCACGGTGGGTTTGTTGGTCAGAATAAAACGGAATCTTCCAATACTTAAAATACTAGTTAACGGCTCATCTCAGTAGAGAAGAGTTGTTTTACAAGAAGCCTCAGGACGATCTAATCAAATCTATTGCTGAAATAGTGTTAAACACTTTAAGGGGCAACATCCCCTTGACCACAAAACAATTAAAACAACTCAAAAGACAACAGATCATTATAAAAAATATATGTAATAACTTTTAAAAAGAAGAGAAAGACTTAACCAGAAAGACGGCTTTATAGGTTCACCACTAGGGATTGCTCTCCCGTTTTTTTTATCAAATCTCTTTGCAGCTCAGAGCTAAAATAAAAAAAAATATATATCATATTCAGAAAATGTTCCTCGTCCCTCAGAAGCAGCTTGACAGACTTAGACAGCCAACCCCCTTGACACCACAGTCATTAGAAATGCTGTGGAAAGTCGTCTTGATACAGAAATGAAAAACATTCTACTCAGAACAGACATTTCTTAGATTGGGGTCTTTTACAAATGTATTCATTTTAGGTTATACAATTGTAAGTATGTATTTCATTTATGTATACAGTTGTTTTTACAAAATTATGTATACATGTTTTCATTTTCTGTTATCATTATACAATTCTGTGCTGTTATACAATAAAAACACATTTTTGTTCATCTTAAAAGGTTCTCTGATTTTTAATGTACTAAACATTTAAAACCTTTTCTAACATTTATAACACTTTTTAAAATCGTGGCATGAATTTACATACTGAACACATAAAAAGCAGTTTACACTAGACGGTTTAGATGTATACATTCGTTGAAAAAAATTGTAGACCATCAAATCATTTTTATCAAAAATCCGGTGGATAGCCATATAAATCATAAAACTCTCCAGTTCCATCTTCTTTTAAATAGATCGCCAACCAATGTTTTTTCAGGTTGATTTTGAGGATCTATGTTGACAATAAACAATGCCAGGAGTTTTCTTTGTATTTTTTCTTTAGGGAGTTGGTCACAAGCTAAAACCCTGTAAAAAAAAAAAACAACTTCCCGGCAAAATGATTGTTAGCCATTAGGGATGAAAGGTATTAATTTTAAAGCCTCAAAAGATGTTTTCAGTCTGCGTCGAGGAGTGCTGCTGAAAAGCACATTTCAAGACGCATGTTTCCTGATTTTACTAAGGAAAAATGATCACCAGCTTCCTGGTCAGGAGTTATAATATTTGCTCGAGTAAAAGTCGAGAAATTTAACCCCAAAACACAATCCTTTAGTTGTCCACAAAAGTCATGGCCGGTGTGTGGTTAATACAGTCCCTGTCTGTACCCAGCAGGGTTTAGGACACAGGGGAGCCCTGTACAGGCATGCATTCAATGTGTGAGGCAAGTTCATTACAGCAGGGGTTCCGAAACTTTCTCAGCTCAAGGCCCCCCAAAACTTTCTAAATCCTGGTTGAGGCCCCCAACCAATGAATCTGTATTATTGTTATTATTATTATTGTTATTATTATTATTATTTAGTCATTAGAAGACATCTAACATTTTTATTATTAAGTAATTTAGCTGCAGACACCTTTATCCATTGCGACTTACATTTTTTTAAAACTTGCATATAATGTACTACATATACATTACAAGGGTAACAAAATCACTACTCACTATTCATCACTATTATGAAGCCAGCCCTTCCGTCGTGTTCTACTGGTCAGCAAATTCATTTTGTTTTACTCAACTAGAGCTATGTCATAAGCGCACAGCCCTTAACAGTGTCGCCTCTCCCTGCCCATCACACAATGCAAGCAGTTTGAGTGACAAACAAATGTGTTCGGTGGGAAGGTGAGTGGAAGCGAACTGTCTGTATAAAAATCATATTTGTTATAAAAGTGATTTTTTTGCACTACCCTCAGGTAGTGCAGGGCTGGATTAAACATTTATGGGCCTGGTGCCATTTGTGGGCCCCCATTTGTGGAACCATTGTAATAAGACAGGCGATCGACACAGAAGTTGTCTTTGACACATCACGTTTTTGAGCGCCACTTAAATATTTTTTCATCATTTTCTTAGTCACTGGTTCTTCCTCTATGCTTACTCTCCCGCAATAGTGCATGCAAAGGCAATATACACTGATGTAGTACGCTCAAAACACTCACTGGGGAATATTTTTAGTGTACGTTCAAAATACTTTAAAACACACCCTGTCACGTTCATAACACTCTGCTTCTACGTTCAAAACACACTACATACTTTCAAAACATTCTCAAGCTCAAAACACACTACATACTTTCAAAACATTCTCAAGCTCAAAACACACTACATACTTTCAAAACATTCTCAAGCTCAAAACACACTACATACTTTCAAAACATTCTCAAGCTCAAAACACACTACATACTTTCAAAACATTCTCAAGCTCAAAACACACTACATACTTTCAAAACATTCTCAAGCTCAAAACACACTACATACTTTCAAAACATTCTCAAGCTCAAAACACACTACATACTTTCAAAACATTCTCAAGCTCAAAACACACTACATACTTTCAAAACATTCTCAAGCTCAAAACACACTACATACTTTCAAAACATTCTCAAGCTCAAAACACACTACATACTTTCAAAACATTCTCAAGCTCAAAACACTCTACAGTACGTGAAGTTCAAAGCATTTACGTTGCTTTTTAGTTATATGTTACAGTTTAGAGTATATGTTATATGTTACAGTTATTGTATTACATTTGCATTTTTTCCCCAAACATGTCAGTTAAAGCGAACAAACATAACAATGTACTACTAGAAACGAACTGTACAAAAACGTACTGTATATCAAAATACGGAGTTAAAATAAAAAAACAAACTACACACACAAAGAAAAAAAAAAAAAAAAACACTACTACACACACACACACACACACACACACACACACACACACACACACACACACACACACACACACACACACACACACACACACACACACACACACACACACACACACACACACACACACACACACACAAATACAGTACATTGGAATGGCTTTCTTTCAAGCATACCGGTTTGAGTTCTTTTTCTCCAAAAGCAATCATTTGATAGATTACAAATGTTTTCGCAATACAACATGTTTTGATTATTATCTTGTTTATTAACATTTTTTGTAATGATAATATATATATATATATATATATATATATATATATATATATATACGTTTACTTAATATTATAACAAATAGTAACATACTGATGTACATAATGATAGAATGTGTCTATTTTGTGGCTCACCTTTGTTATTGTTATAATTATGAACTAATATATATATATATATATATATATATATATATATATACAGTACTGTGCAAAAGTTTTAGGCAGGTGTGAAAAAATGCTGTAAAGTAAAAATGCTTTCAAAAATAGACATGTTAATAGATTATATTTATCAATTAACTAAATACAAAGTGAGTGAACAGAAGAAAAATCTAAATCAAATCCATATTTGGTGTGACCACCCTTTGCCTTCAAAACAGCATCAATTCTTCTTGGTACACTTGCACAAAGTCAGGGATTTTGTAGGCATATAGTCAGGTGTATGATTGAACAATTATACCAAACAGGTGCTAATGATCATCAATTCAATATGTAGGTTGAAACACAATCATTAACTGAAACAGAAACAGCTGTGTAGGAGGAATAAAACTGGGTGAGGAACAGCCAAACTCAGCTAACAAGGTGAGGTTGCTGAAGACAGTTTGCTGTCAAAAGTCATACACCATGGCAAGACTGAGCACAGCAACAAGACACAAGGTAGTTATACTGCATCAGCAAGGTCTCTCCCAGGCAGAAATTTCAAGGCAGACAGGGGTTTCCAGATGTGCTGTCCAAGCTCTTTTGAAGAAGCACAAAGGAACGGGCAATGTTGAGGACCGTAGACGCAGTGGTCGGCCAAGAAAACTTACTGCAGCAGATGAAAGACACATCATGCTTACTTCCCTTCGCAATCGGAAGATGTCCAGCAGTGCCATCAGCTCAGAACTGGCAGAAAACAGTGGGACCCTGGTACACACATCTACTGTCCGGAGAAGTCTGATCAGAAGTGGCCTTCATGGAAGACTTGCGGCCAAAAAGCCATACCTCCGACGTGGAAACAAGGCCAAGCGACTCAACCAATGCACGAAAACACAGGAACTGGGGTGCAGAAAAATGGCAGCAGGTGCTCTGGACTGATGAGTCAAAATTTGAAATATTTGGCTGTAGCAGAAGGCAGTTTGTTCGCCGAAGGGCTGAGAGCGGTACACGAATGAGTGTCTGCAGGCAACAGTGAAGCATGGTGGAGGTTCCTTGCAAGTTTGGGGCTGCATTTCTGCAAATGGAGTTGGGGATTTGGTCAGAATTAATGGTCTCCTCAATGCTGAGAAGTACAGGCAGATACTTATCCATCATGCAATACCATCAGGGAGGCATCTGATTGGCCCCAAATTTATTCTGCAGCATGACAACGACCCCAAACATACAGCGAAAGTCATTAAGGACTATCTTCAGCGTAAAGAAGAACAAGGAGTTCTGGAAGTGATGGTATGGCCCCCACAGAGCACTGATCTCAACATCATCGAGTCTGTCTGGGATTACATGAAGAGAGAGAAGCAACTGAGGCTGCCTAAATCCACAGAAGAACTGTGGTTAGTTCTCCAAGATGTTTGGGCCAACCTACCTGCCGAGTTCCTTCAAAAACTGTGTGCAAGTGTACCTAGAAGAATTGATGCTTGATGCTGTTTTGAAGGCAAAGGGTGGTCTCACCAAATATGGATTTGATTTAGATTTTTCTTCTGTTCACTCACTTTGCATTTAGTTAATTGATAAATATAATCTATTAACATGTCTATTTTTGAAAGCATTCTTACTTTACAGCATTTTTTCACACCTGCCTAAAACTTTTGCACAGTACTGTATATATATATATATATATATATATATATATATATATATATATATATATATATATATATATATATATTCTCTAAATGTTTACCATTTATTATCTTTAAAAACAACTAAAACTCCCAAAAGCTAGACACATTGGCTCACATTTGAGTACAAATCACTGCTTTTCCTATGACTGATGTGTTTGCAGTATCTTAATTCCATTGTTACTTTAGGAAGTAGACCGGAAGTACAACATTGAAATATATGCAATGAGCGTCCGATAAATATTCTTCTCCAACAGCTTCAAATATATTATCATTACAAGATATAATGTTTTACCATAATGGGTGCATTTTTCACATATGAATTTTATATCAATGAAATTATCTAAATATATTAGCTGAGATTTACTCGAATTATTTTGTTAGCATCATGTACTTAAGCAAACAAATATCATAACACTGAATAATTCAGTTTGGGGTATGGTTATACTTTTGTATTTAACCATTGAAACAGTTTTTGAAAGCCAACTTTCTTTGGTGCACAATTTATGTTTGTGTTTCTTCACCAACATAGCCACGACTCAGTTAACACTTGGACAGTAGAAATACTATCTTCTTGCAAAGCAGACTTCTTACCAGCACTGTCACCACACGCAGCACCACTCCCCGCATGTTGTTCTCCAGTTTTCTGTCTGTGAGAGTCCCATTCAGGCCAGTGACTGGATTCCAACTACCAAGCTGTAAAACAACAAGCAACATGTCAGTGTTAAATGGCTGTGTAACAGTGGAGAATAGGGTGTATGGGTATTCTCTGACGCTTACAGGCAGGAAACCAAAACAGAGGCCTATGCTTTTAAATAAAATGATCAAACCATTTAATTTATTTATTAATATTGTACAAAACCGAAGACAAGGCTGTATGAAAAGAAATGAAAGTTAACTTGCTTTAAGAAAGGAACTTACTGTAATGTGTCCAGCATATGTTCAACCACAACTTTAACCACTCAATTATAAATCTTACATAAAATTATTAAAACAAAAAAAAACAAAACAAAAAAAAAACACACTACAATTCCACCCATAGACCACATTTATTGGAATTATTGGAATTATTTTCCAGGGTAGCCCCAATTGTCAAACTATTTGGAATAAAATTAAAAAAAAAAAAACCTTAATGCGGTAGCCTAATAAATACATTGCAGACCTATGTTTTTAAATCAAATTATCAAACCATCCGATTTATTTATTTACATTTCAACAGTACAAAAGTGGATCTTCTTTAGATCAGCTTCGGATAAAGTTAATTTTCTGCTTCGCGATGGGGTCATTTACAAGACAACCCAAAGCAGAACACAAAAAGATTTTGGGGTTCTAAAGATGTAAATGAACCCCAAGTTGATAGGGTCGACCCGATCCCGATGGGCAGGGCTGGCTTAAAGGCAAAGGCGGCGGCGGCCGCCTAGGGCCCCCACCCTTTAGGGGGCCCCGCACTCAACCGGACTGCTGCGAGATTTAGTATATTCATTACGCACGCAAAACACTGTAGCTTCAGCTCATCATGTAGGCATCTCGCAAGTATGAGTCAAGCTATCGCAAAAAATAAATAAATGAAGAAACAAATGGAAGCCATGCGGCAAGAAGGAGCTATGCAGGCAGCGCCAACAAAAGATCGGGTTTGTGAAGATAAGGAATCAGACTCTTCACAAGGCCGATTTCAAGAAAGTTCAACAAGCACCCCACACAGCCTAAGGCCGGCCCTGCTGATGGGGTGGTACTTCGTCTTGGGGTCCTATACACAAATATATATATATATATATATATATATATATATATATATATATATATATATATATATATATATATATATACAGTACTGTGCAAAAGTTTTAGGCAGGTGTGAAAAAATGCTGTAAAGTAAGAATGCCTTCAAAACAGACATGTTAATAGATTATATTTATCAATTAACTAAATGCAAAGTGAGTGAACAGAAGAAAAATCTAAATCAAATCCATATTTGGTGTGACAACCCTTTGCCTTCAAAACAGCATCAAGCATCAATTCTTCTGGGTACACTTGCACACAGTTTTTGAAGGAACTCGGCAGGTAGGTTGGCCCAAACATCTTGGAGAACTAACCACAGTTCTTCTGTGGATTTAGGCAGCCTCAGTTGCTTCTCTCTCTTCATGTAATCCCAGACAGACTCGATGATGTTGAGATCAGGGCTCTGTGGGGGCCATACCATCACATCCAGGACTCCTTGTTCTTCTTTACGCTGAAGATAGTTCTTAATGACTTTCGCTGTATGTTTGGGGTCGTTGTCATGCTGCAGAATAAATTTGGGGCCAATCAGATGCCTCCCTGATGGTATTGCATGATGGATAAGTATCTGCCTGTACTTCTCAGCATTGAGGAGACCATTAATTCTGACCAAATCCCCAACTCCATTTGCAGAAATGCAGCCCCAAACTTGCAAGGAACCTCCACCATGCTTCACTGTTGCCTGCAGACACTCATTCGTGTACGCTCTCCAGCCCTTCGGCGAACAAACTGCCTTCTGCTACAGCCAAATATTTCAAATTTTGACTCATCAGTCCAGAGCACCTGCTGCCATTTTTCTGCACCCCAGTTCCTGTGTTTTCGTGCCTAGTTGAGTCGCTTGGCCTTGTTTCCATGTCGGAGGTATGCTTTTTGGCCGCAAGTCTTCCATGAAGGCCACTTCTGACCAGACTTCTCCGGACAGTAGATGGGTGTACCAGGGTCCCACTGTTTTCTGCCAGTTCTGAGCTGATGGCACTGCTGGACATCTTCCGATTGCGAAGGGAAGTAAGCATGATGTGTCTTTCATCTGCTGCAGTAAGTTTCCTTGGCCGACCACTGCGTCTACGGTCCTCAACGTTGCCCGTTTCTTTGTGCTTCTTCAAAAGAGCTTGGACAGCACATCTGGAAACCCCTGTCTGCCTTGAAATTTCTGCCTGGGAGAGACCTTGCTGATGCAGTATAACTACCTTGTGTCTTATTGCTGTGCTCAGTCTTGCCATGGTGTATGACTTTTGACAGTAAACTGTCTTCAGCAACCTCACCTTGTTAGCTGAGTTTGGCTGTTCCTCACCCAGTTTTATTCCTCCTACACAGCTGTTTCTGTTTCAGTTAATGATTGTGTTTCAACCTACATATTGAATTGATGATCATTAGCACCTGTTTGGTATAATTGTTTAATCATACACCTGACTATATGCCTACAAAATCCCTGACTTTGTGCAAGTGTACCTAGAAGAATTGATGCTGTTTTGAAGGCAAAGGGTTGTCACACCAAATATGGATTTGATTTAGATTTTTCTTCTGTTCACTCACTTTGCATTTAGTTAATTGATAAATATAATCTATTAACATGTCTATTTTTGAAAGCATTCTTACTTACAGCATTTTTTCACACCTGCCTAAAACTTTTGCACAGTACTGTATATATATATATATATATATATATATATATATATATATATATATATATATATATATATATACATACACATACACATATAAATACACATACAACAAAATAAATAAAACGAGGATATGATGAATTTTTCGCGTCAAACTTTTCATGTCGGGTTGATCTGGAATAAAAGCTCAGTTTGGAATTCTTGCATGTTGGATTAAGATTTGGTGCACTTTGAAATGATTCATATCAGATTGATTTTGAATAAAAGTTCAGCTTCATTTTGGGATTTTTGCTTTTTCTTTTAATTCTTGAATGAATAGGATAAAGCAAAGTCAGAATACTGCATACATGAAACAAACAGGTACATATAATTCTACTTTTATTCACAATCATCTTGATAACTTACTCCGACAGTTTATCGTTCATTTTGATTGTCCTTTCGATATAACAAACCCCTCGATATAACGAACAAAAGGCTTGGACCCCAACAGGTTCGTTACAGCAAGGGTGTACTGTGTGTGTGTATATATATCTATATATAATAAACAAATAATTAAGTTATTGGTATAAAAAACAAAGAAAGCACTCATTAAGAATCTACTGAGGCTCTAATTATTTCTTGGACTGATTATTAAAAAAAAATTGGTTCATAATGACATTTTTATTTAGGTTTTATTTAGGTTGCAGAGTCTTATTAAGTCGTATGGCTTAGTATGGTCTTTCTCTTTCAAATGTAATTTGCAGACTAAGCACTGTCACAAAAAAAGTTGTAGGTCCAAGTCCCCTGGACATATGTGAAACTTGTGTACTTTCCACATTTAATCATTTTAACAGGAAGTATATTGACTGGTTGCATTTTGGACACAGTTGCTGTATATTTAGTTATTAAAGATGTGATAAATTGGGAGGGGGGGGCTCCCGAGTGGCGCATCCAGTAAAGGCGCTCCACGTGGAGTGCAGGACGCGCCCTATAGTCTCGACGTCGCGAGTTTGAGTCCAGGCTATTCCTGTGCCAACTGAGGACGGAGCTCCCAGGGACGGCGCTCAATTGGCCAGCACCGCCGGGAGGGAGAGCTAGGTCGGCCAGGTTGTCTTTGGCTCACCGCGCACCAGCGACCCCTGTGGTCTGGCCGGGCGCCTGCAAGCTGCCCAGGGCTAAATTGGGGAGAAAATAATAAAAATAATTGGCGACCACTAAATTAAAATATAAATATATATATATATATATACTGTATATATATATATAGATGTGATAAATTGTACTTTAAGGGTTGCGTATACATTGATCAAGAAGTCTTGATTCTATTGCCGTTAGCCGTTAGAAAAAAAGCCTGTTTTAAACATCACATTACGGTTTCACTACAAAGACCATGATATAAACAACCTATTCATTCGTACAATCTTTCATTGTCTAAAAAAGAACATCCACCATAATCGCAGTTGGTAATAAGTTTAACTAATCTTTAACATGCCAAAAGTCCAAGTCCAATTGAAGCACGACTAAAACATCCAGTATATTTTTGAAAATCATATTAAAACAAACATAAGTAAATAGGTGACTGTTTGCAACTGTGCGCTAAAGCATGGAATCAAAATTTGTGAGGAAATTAGTCCATCAGAATTGTTTTTGATTTTGGCACACCGCTGCAGACACTTAACTGTTTTTTTGACAGAAACTACATTATTAATTTTACCTGTGCCTTAGTGAGTCTTTAATATGTCATCATGTTGTAAATGTAGCCTTGTGTGTGAGCTAGTCTCGTTGTTTACTCTTAATGCTTATACATTATTTACCAATGAGGGCCAAGTCCCTCTGATCCTCCTAACAAGACTTTTTAAAAAAATATTTATTCAGTAATTTGTTGCTCTTCCTTGACAGATCAATTGTTCAATTTTGTCTTTCATTTGGTCCTCAATATGGCCATTAGGTCATCATTAAAAGGCGATTAACTTTTAATACCCATAGGGCATCATTTACGAAAGAGCACTCATTTGGAGTTAGCGTGTACGTAGTGAGCCAAAATCTAAATTTTCTGCCCCATTTACTAACAGAGAATGCTTTCATTTACGTGCACAGTATTTGGCTAATTTACATACCATACCGTGCACGCTCCATGTATTGTGAGCGATAACTTTATGTGCATGATAATGTCAGAGGCTTACCCGTGACCACCGGGATTTCAAAAGCCCCAGCAGTACTGACGTATCTTTTGGTCATTAGCTTATTGTGAAGGTAATCAACAGACACAGCACTCAGCAGGGGATAGGCAGAGGCAACGGAAAGTGAAACTGCACTGCTTACATTTTAATTTTAACATGTATTCCTTGTCTTTAATGCATGCGGCCCACCCATTAGTTTCTAAAATTGCACTGTACTGTATCTTTTTGGAATTCTTCTTTAAAACAACCTGCCTCCAATATAGCAAGCGAAGCGAAGGCTTGTTTAAACTATTTATTTTACTTTGTGTAAAATTTAAAATCAGTAGCGAAAAAGTAATTGGAGATGTCACGGAAGCGAGAGGTGGAGGCACAACAAAGAAGATTCCAAAATCGTTAGCCAGGTGATTATTTTTTTACTGAATAATTTGGGCGACAAGGCAGCATGTCTGATTTGCCGTTACAAAAGATTATACCATACAACGTCACTATGATACGCTGCACAAAGCAACGTATTTGGAGTTTAGTGGAAATTAAAGAAGCTATGGAGCGTCAAGGAAAGGAAAGGACTTTTTTAACTTTAAGAAGCCATGGAAAGTGCAGAATTACCTTGGAAGAAACTAAGTGGTGGGATTACAACAGAGGGTGCACCATATATGACTGAGCAAAAGAGTGGATAGGCAAGCAGAGTGCTGGAAAAAATTTAAGAAAGAAATGCAAAAGTACCCATTTTCCTACACTGGATTCTGCATCAACAGGCATTAGGAAATGTTGCAGAATTCAAACACGTAATGATCATTGTTATCAAGTGTGTGAAAAAAGAAGTCAAGTGTCCTGACAGAAGTCATAAAAAGGTACATTTCAAAGTGGCAGTATTTACTATTTCGCATTTTCACAGCTTGTCAGTATCTCCTTTTTTCAGTGCTGTTAAATGTTATTTTTGAATAGAAGTTAAATATTGAGACAGCATTATATACTCAGACATCCTTTTTTTACTGTTTAAGATTTCCATTGAAAAGTAAAATACTCTTCTATTTCCTTCATTACCGTAAAATTCATTTTATAGGTCGCACCGGCGTAAAAGTCGTTCCCCACTTTTTGAGACTAAGTTTAGGAAAACACTATTTTTGTGTTAAAATAGCTTTATTATAATAGCTTTTTTTCCCTACATGCTTAACACCAATAAAAAAAGAAAGATACGCAGGTTTAGTTTCGACATAACCCTTGTTTGCAACATGTTACTGTTTTAGTTAAACTGCTAGAAACTATTCTATTTTTCAAGTAAATTTAAAATGCACTGTCAAAATACATCAAATACAGATATTGATCCGTGCATTTGTGTTTATGTACTGTATTCCCTGTCTGTTATTGTTTGCATGCTGCTTGTTATTCCCTCCCACTGTATTCCGCCATTGCTTATTTACCTTTTGTGTGTGTATTCCCGTACCATAGACAATAGTTGCAGCTGCATTGGCTTTTACAAATGTGTTGTATTAATTCAAATTTAAAAGAAAAGTATTAAACAGTGCTGCTTGCATCAATTAAATAAAGCAAAAAGACAATAAACTAAACAGTGCACCATCTAATAACCAGTAAACAAAACATTTTAGTGTTGCATAGTGTACAGTACAATTGCATTACATTTTCCAGCTGTAAAATACATTAATTTTGTTAATCAGAACCATATACATACTTTACAAGTGTACCACTGCATTGCACTGACATGTAGAATAAGTTACAGTATGTATTAAAGTCATTCAAAGTACTCACTTCAAACACAATGTTTTCTACATCAGGCCATAAACACGTTTCTTTCGCCATATTTAAGTTTGTCTTTGTTTCATCTCCAGTCACATACTGTTTTTTCAGCACTGCAATGCATTTCGGCAAATTCAACAACACACAATTTTAAACCTGTTGTGTAGCATTTTCATTTTTTGTCTGCCGGTCCTACTTTATCTAGTGTAACCCAGCCATTGGCTTTCGTTCTCGGGTTCGTTGTGCACAAGTTATTTGACCCAACATAGGAATTTTTCTTTTCAGCGCGTACTTGCGGACTTTATTCATACAATAAAATAAACAAACAAACAAAAAAAAAAGTGCGAAACTAAACTTTTTTTTTCTTCCTGATTAATCCTAACCTAACACTAGTCACACACAATCCAACACAGGTCTCCACAGTACCTTTGCTGATTCCGACCTGTTTTACAATAAAACACTGAGCACCGCAGCATCTCAGTTTCTCTGCAAGTACTGCCTGTCTGTGTGTTTCTTTCTGGACTGACGTCATCCCGAAATAGCCTGTCACAACACTCCATTGTATTTTAATTTGTGTCATGTAAACACAATGCTTCACATTTGGAAACATTTACTTTGAGACCAGATGCTTTAGAAAACATTTCAATTGTCTCAAAAGCTTTAGAAATGTGTTCTTTGTTCTTTAAAAACAAAGTAGTATAATCCGCCAGTTGACTCATTTTAATTTCTTTACCAGCAACTGAAATACCTTTCATATTTGGGTTGTTTAAGATACCTAGAGATAACAGTTCAACAACTGTCAAAAATAAAAATGGTGAGATGGATGGGACAACCTTGCCTTATGCCTCTGGTTACAGAAAATCTTTCAGTATTGAGTTTTAATATAATAGAGCTATTTATATCTTTATAGAACATCTTAACTATATTAATCTGGTTACAGAAAATCTTTCAGTATTGAGTTTTAATATAATAGAGCTATTTATATCTTTATAGAACATCTTAACTATATTAATACATTTTTGACCAAAACCAAATAAATGCAGTGCATTAAATAAATTAAAAAACAATGCTCAATGGTATCAAATGCTTTATAAAAAAGTCCAAAAAAAAAGAATAAGAGCATCAGGTTCCAAAAGATCTGAATAGTCCAGAATATCTAAAACTAATCTAAAACTATATTATTACTGATGTGTCTATTTTTCATGAATCCTGTTTGAGTTTAATTTATTATTTGGTCTAAACCTTTCTTTAACTGATTTGCATATGTAAGAGCAAATAATTTATATTCCATGTTAAGCCAAATATAAACTTGTTTTCTGATATTAACAGGGTTGCCTTTCAGTGTATTTGTACAGTTGTTTTGCAATGAAGATTCGTTGCTGGTTAATTTTTCATCAATTGTCCATGCTTACTAGTGTACATGTTTTGAGGGTGAACAATAAATATAATATGTGTTAATAAAGATGATACTTATTGCTTTTATTAATTTTAAAACCATGTTTGTTTTTTTATTGTGCTGCAAGCCTACCTTAATACTCGCTTGTGTTCCGATATTTACAGGGCTGTCTGTAGTGGATTTTACTGTTTTTATTATTAATACAATACAAACTGTTAGTACCCACAGACACAATCTTTACTGACGTTGCTGGAATGTTGTAATGTACTTATGTCATTTCTATAAGGTTGTGTGCAGGCAGCTTTTTCATGATTGCATCTGAAGTATTTACATAAGAAAAGCAGAATATCAAATAGTCACCGGTCTCCAATAGGCGCCAGGGGCTGTATGTACAGTATATATATATTTTTTACGGCGTGGCCCACCAAGTGAACAGTCTTAAATGGCCCTTGCCAGATTTTTCCATTCTCCACTCACCAAACACACAACACCGAGCGAATGAAACGTGCATCTATATACTGTTGCGCCAGGATTCAATTACTAATTAATTATTCACTTGAATCCCAGCACGTGAACTAATTCTGTGCAACCCCGTGCTCACATATTATTAAGTACTTTAAATGCACGTGAAGTGAAGTGCAATCCCTGTGCCTAAATACAATTATACATTTTAAACACTTGTGCTCATTACCCGCATCATATCCCGTGTACCAACTACAATACACCAACATTAACACACTACATACAACATAAAACACAAAAATACACAGAGGGGCGTGTGAATGAAGCTCATCTCATTATTCAGAGTGAGGTGCCTCATTTAAATACATCATCATGCATTACCATACAAATCACATATTCATTCTGATTACCACAGTATCTCACAATAAAATGAGTGTGCCATAATATGCCCACTATTTCACACGATAATGAATACAATTGGAATACTAAATACGGAAATCATTAACGTGCACAATAAAGTTTAGCGCCCTTTTGAAAATTAAGCCCTATGTAAATGTGTTTTAACGTTATGGTTAAGATATGCAAAAAATGTATTTGCCAGTCCGTCCCTATGAACTGTGTTACCGCAGTGACCATGAAGGACAACAGCTGGATAACCCACCTATTGATAAGATAGATGTACCTTAGTGGAACACTCACGTGCAAGCCAGTTTATCATTCTTATATATCTATGGGGGCATTAAGATCATTCCTTAGTGAAATGAAATTTGGATTAATATAGAGTTGAAGGGTGTCTGTAGTCAGATCAGCCACAGTGTAGATCTTTACAATAGAACCCAATCCCTCTAAGGTCTGTGTAGGCTTACCATTAATTAATAAACGTATTTCTTTCTTTAAAAGTACTAACATCTGTATTCATTTCCTGAGGTTTATTTACGTAGGGATGAAACCAGAATAGCAATAACTTGTAACCTTGGTGATAACACTTTCACTATTCCCCATTTATTATTAATATGCTAAAAGAAATGTCCATAGTGTGTCTGTACTTACTTGCATCTATTTTAATACTAACAATTGGAGAAGTTTCCAACTTCAATGTGATTTTATCATTTTTAAAAACATATACATTTTTTGTTAAAGTAATTGTAGCTAACAAAATAGCTCTATAATGTTTCTCTGCCAAGCACATCCATGAATTATATATGTCTGAAATGTGCAGTTTTGAAAGAAACTAATGTTATGGAAAACATGTGTTTTTATTTTAAAACCTCATGCTTTTAGATTTTGCACTTAGATAGATCTTGCACTTCCTGGGTAATTTCACTTGGAGGGTGACATTGTCCCCACCCCTTGCTTCTTTCCAGTCAATAATCAATGAGCTGCTTCTCCTATTGATTGACATACTTTCAGCCAGCACAAGCTTTGACCCAGAAGACGCTGCTGGGGTGAAATAACCAAGGAAGTAAAGCAGTAACACACATCCTAGAAGGCAATGCAAACTTTCTTGAACCTAGTGTAGTACCAGGTGCCTTTTTTTTTTAATTAAAGTAGACAAAAAATATTGTGCATGTTTATACAACTTAAAAAGTTTTTTTCTTTGTTTTGTTATGAAATATTTCTGTGATATAACACAACAAAAATTAAGTAAATGATCACAATTTATTGACAAGCCAGAACCAAATCTGTCATAACCCGATTTTTTTTATTAATCAATTATAAATATTAATGGATAAATTACATGCTTTATTTATCAGGTTAATCAGAATGTTACAGCAATTTGAGCAAAAGGATGTAAGACAGTACTATGTACCATTATTTCCTTTTTATAAAGGGTATGCATAACCTGTCCCATTGAATTAACTGCCAAAAACAGGCATTAACTACTGGGAATAGACTGATTTATTTAAGTGTATCCAATCCAATGGGGTTTATTGTGATAATAATCTGTGGTGCTAAGGATTAGGTTTTGCAGATTCAATAAATTGATTTTTATGTCAAAGTAATTGTTCAGCACAGTTTCCACAGAACATGTGAGTGCTGCTCAAATATGTAGTACACGTAACATGAAAATGAAGATTATTTTAGAAAAGATAATGTACAGTAGCAGGGTGTAATCCTTATTACATTTACTAGCATTGCTATGAATATTTGTTTTTTAAAGTAGCTCATAAGAGACAAGAAAGTAGATTTTCAAAGCTAGCAAGTACTGTATATCTTTAGGCTATTACAATATTCAATGAAATGACTATGTTGTTGAGTACAAGTTCTGCATAAATAGAATTGCCCGAAGAGCCCCTTCTAGGACAATGAGGAGTATGATTCAATTCAGTTTTAAATGTAATCATTTTAAAACAAAGGAAAAATACATATATTATAACAGAAAGGAGTAGGCGTGGAATTACAAGCGGTAAGGTTCCTTTGTGCTTCTAAGGAGGTTGACTAGGATTGGGACAGAGCTTAATGATTATAACTAGGAATTTTTAAATTTAGCCTACACCAAAATTATAAAAAAGAAAGATGAATATGTAAGATAAAAGGTAGTTCCCAAAGCCCTTAATCTATTCTGTCATCAGTTGCAAAAAATGCCCTTTGTAAGTCCTCCCCCCCTTGCCTCTTTCATTACAGGACCACCCTTGACTGAAGTCACAGGGTCCAGTAGCCACTGGTGCACCATTCCAAGCCAACATGTGTGTTGCATTTGTGAGTGACACCCAAGGAAATCAGCCAGATTTGGGGTCAATTCCATTTCTAATCCCAATTCCCTTTAAATCAATTCGAATTCCTATTCCAATCACTTTACAACAAAGGCTTTATTGAGCAAACAAATACTGTATACAACTAAATGAACTTGTCAGGTACCCTGATAAAGCCTATGGCATAAACCTCAGTAAAGTCCATGCCTTAAAACGGAATTGGAATTGTATAAAAGGGAACTGGGATTGGAAATGGAATTGGAATTGAGAAAAATGGAATTGACCCCAACTCTCAAACCAACAGCAACAAAGCAAACAACCAGGGTTAATTTAGCAAGGGCCCTTCCATTTAGACAGAGTACACAATGTTTTCTGCTACAAGACAGTATATATGTTGATTTATGATAGGAAACCCTAGCAGAGTCACCTGGGGGCATGATGTATTCCAATTAACTGGTTGTAAACTTGAAGGAAAATGGATGTCCGAAAATGTTCTGTATCATTGAGATGATCAGTTATTAAAACAATGTTGCAGTGAAACAGTTAATTTTTACTGGACAAAAACGATAATTTTTGTGTACCAAATATGAAGGCAATATATTTCTCTATACCCCAGAAACACCAAAAACAAGAAAGGTTATATTACCTTGTAGCAGGGCGATTGCCCTGCACGTGTGTAAATTAGTGTTGGTATAATTTGTATGGGGAAATGGGTTTATTGTGTATTGTTTTGGAGTTGATTTGTATGATTGAATTATTGTTTACAGACGGGCGCTCGATTGAGACTTGCTACCTGCTAGGTTTGGTTGAGGGGAAGGGCAGCAAGTGATTGGCTGAGCTGGTCCTCAATCAGCAGGTGGGCGGGTCTTGACCGAGTGTCCGTCAGTTTAAAAACATCCAGTGGAGATGGCTCGGGGCGACTGCAACGTCATGCCAGAGGGGAGCGGCATATACTCGGGAGGAGAGGGTCGACTCTGCAGGAGTGACAGCTACACAACCCTGAGACTGCAAGCGGTGACGTCACATGACCACCTTTTACTTTTGTTTCTGTTTTGTGAATAAATCCTGCGCGCCTGTGTCGGCGTTTCAACTCCACCCCCAGTTGTCTCTCTGTATTGCTTAAACAACGGTTACCCACACACGTGACACGAGTAAGACCCTGTCACATACCTCAATATAGCAGCCATATTAGGTTAGGTTAGGTCAAAGATCAGACCAAAGATCTATAACACTAAAAATACTGAATCTTACTCAGAATCTTGAGTGGCTTAAATGAAAAGGAGAGAAAATGTTGCAAATAGCATCCTCCTCCTTGCCCTCCCCCTCCTCCTCATGCTCCTACTGTTATAGCTGTTGTTGAGTATGAATATCTTGCATGACTCATGAGTTTCATCATGCAGCTTGCTGTTCTGTATGAGGAACTGCTATTACACTTTCAGTACAATCATATGCTATTATGCTTTCAGTAATCCCAACCTGGAGTGTTTGCTTAAATTGGAAGCCAAAATGAAAGAGCAGGCCCTTACCAAAGCAATAGAGCCCCTGTAAATATGATTAAAGTGGAGGTGTTCTGTTGTGCAGTAAATAGATGTTTGTTGAGTGCCCAGATATGGCACTGTGGGCGTGAGGGCAGAATTGGAAGTGACTTTAATCCATCACGATGTTACCATGTGTTTCCTTGCAAGGCACGGAGCTGTCGGCACAGCCCTTCATGCAAAACAATAATGTACAAGTCCTCAACCTTCTGATGCATTAATTATGTTGTGAAGGGCAAAACTAAATAAAAGCATTTGGCAATTTAAAAAGAGTCAATGGAAGTGTTGTAGCTTTGCATTACTGGAGTTCTCTTCCAATTAGGACCATGAGCCTCACAGACATACAGTATGTACAATTGTTTAAAAAAAAAAAAAAAGAAAGAAAGTTTAAACAACAACAACAACATTTGATTTATATAGCGCCCTTCATAACAAGTATCCCAGGGCACTTCACAGAGGAAAAAAAAGAGAGTTATACAAAAGCCAAATCAAATAAGTACGTCTTAAGACGAGTTTTAAAAATTACTAAAGCGTCTGAATTTTTTACAATATTTGGGAGGGAATTCCAAAGTTTGGGAGACACTGAAAGCCCTATCCCCTTGAGTGCGCAGCCTAGATTTCGGAACAACCAACAAACCAGCCTCTGAAGAATGTAAATTTCGGGAGGGAACGTACCTAACTTAATGAGATTCCTGAATCTTCACTACCAGGTCAGCAAGGAATGTTGTCATTTTGAGCATTGAAAGTTTCTGATGGCAAAGTTCCTGCTTCTTTTGTTTAAACAGTTCATGTCAAGCAGCAAATATAGCTTCTTTTTGTTTCACATTAACTGTTACTATATGCAACTAACCTCTAAAAACTTAATATGGAAATAGGGATATTCTTATAGCAACACTGTAGAACATATTTTATATTGTTGAAAATTAAAAGTACTAAACTGTAGTTTTTTTGTTTGTTTGTTTTAATTGAGTCATTCCAACCGATTTAGGAATATGCAATGTAGTGCGTTACTTTTATGCAGAGCGAAAAGGCTGGGACAGCCAGATTACTTGCTTTTTTCCTTCAACAGTGAAAGCAAGCAGTAGAATCAGCACTTATATTTTTTTTAAATAATGCTGGCTAAAACAAAATAAGTCTGTAATTTTGACAAGACAAATGTGCCTTCATAATGTGTAACAGTATTTAGTTAGGGATAAAGCTGTATTGAATTCTTGAATATATGTGGATATATATGGAGTGTTACCTTTTAGGAAATTACCAACACAATGTATGACCCACTACTGGTATCAATCCTACAACACAAGCTTTAAAACATACTCCTTTAAATATGTGAAGAGCAAGATATGTCAGTTACATACACATGGCCTGCCAAGATCAGCGAAATTCAAGCAAGCTATTCCCAAGAAATAGTTGTAAACTCAGGTGTAATCATGAAAAAAGGGGAAAGTTTAATACTATTCTGGCGATACGGTACAGGTCTGTATAAACTAGATATTATCATATTGGATACTTAAAATGGTCTAAACCCTTATCCCTCTGTGATAGGGGAGACCTGCGCTGGCTATCAGGCTCATGCATGATCTGCAGGGGGTGGTCGGGAGCCCCGTGGGATCCGCCTGTCATGGCGATGACACAGAGAGGTTGAGTGAGGGTGTGTCACGTAACTCTCTCTCTGAGTGGTTGAGAGGCGGATCTTGGGGGGTCAGTCAACCAATAAAAATGACTATTTGCTGTTCCTTCGCTCTTGCCCTTCTAGGAGAAATGACAGCAGGAGCAGGGTTTCTAAACGTGGAATAAACAAAATAAAATAAGAACGCTAGTGTCTGGAACGAGAAAAGGGATAAATAAGCCTGGCTGAGGAAGACAGCTGCTACAAAGTATTTAAGAATTTATTACATACCCGAGCGGGACGTTGACAGTTTAGACAGTTTGGCAACCCTGTGACTGATAGTGAGGGAATAACAAAGCATCACGGAAACTCAAGCCGCACCGGATAGCAGTGGCTGCGGGACGCTGCAAGAAGCAGCACCTTTTATTTGTAGCTTTGTTATTGTGTTTTGTTTTCCTTTTTCCTTTAGCCTTCTGTTTTGAAAATTATGTTCAACACCTGCATGTGCGTGATTAGCTGCCTGGAAAAGACACTTACAATTGTTGGTATTTGTCAATATAGTCTGCCAGGGAAAAGAAACTTCCCACTGTTGGTAGTTTTCATCAACAGTATACGGGTGCCCCCTTGTGCCTTAAATAAAAATTGAATGCCGGTGAGGTGGTATCAAAGAAACTTTCTGACTCCTGTGTGTTCAGTGAACCCCCACACCCTCATATTACAATTTTCAAACATAAAGGCTTCTTCATTATGTTTCAAATATTAAAACATTTCTGTGACGTCACCAGAGGTGAAAGTAAGCCGGTACGGCCCTGTACTGCGTACTGGTAAAACATTTGTTGCCAGTACAGCGTACAAGCAAAATATTTTGTCAAGGTCATTTTATATTTCAACTTATCAAAACAATTGTTTAGGCTACATAATTTTTACTTTGTATTTTAAGTCATTTCCCACCTCCAGGCTTCTTCTTGGTTGTCCGGTTACTACTGATGTTTAAGCAAAAGAACTCGGTCACTCGGGTCCCGTTCACATGGCTTGGGATGAAAGAGGTGTGATCGCCATAGTAAATGTCACTCTTGCAGAGAGCAATGCTGACTGCGAAAGGGGGTTTAGCATACCTGTCAACATTGAGTTTTCAAAATAAGGGAGCTTTTGTAAACTGAAATCCTGGCCTGAATTGAAGTGAAGACAAACGCACTATTCCACTTTAATATTTGGTAGAATGGTACTGTGATACACTGCTCCTTCGAATTGCTTTTAAAAAGGACAAATATCAAAACAGAAAAATAACCGTGAAATGCTTCATAATCAAAACGAACTATACAAGGTAACACCACTCGAAAGTAAACATTTCATGTGTAGTTTAGTTAATATTCTGAGGAAACAAGTAGAGCAAAAACAGCCTTAATTTTATATCCTGGTGTGACAGAAAGACAATGATTCTTGGTGGTAAATCTCACTCCAGACCTGTGAGGGCGCTAAGTAACGGGAACAGAGTACCCTGGACTGCTTGGCCTGACACTTTGTTCCTAGGGTTAAAAGGAAGTCGGTCATTTAGAAAAGGGGCAAGCTTCGGTACATTAACTCATCGACCCGGAAGGGAAAGGATGTGGCAGCCCCGGATTGGAGGAGCAGCTGCAATCGTTTACCAAGGGGTCGAAGTGACGTAATCTGTTCCTTCGTTTTGGTTAATGAAAAAGAACCTGGAAAAACCTGTGTTTTGTGTATCCATATCGTGAGTGTTTGTTTGTTTTGTCTAATTGTTACTGGTTATTATTAGACAGCTAACACGTTGTCGCCAGAGGCCAGCACAAACCCAGAACAGCACTGCACTTGTATCACAAATAACTGTATTTGCACCACAAGCACTAATTCACGCAGTAACAGACTTGTGTATGTGTTTTGTGTTTCATGTGTGTGTACAATAAATGGGACTATTATTTGTGGACAAACCTAGGGATTACAAACTAAGTAATACACGCTGCTGTATTACTTACCATCATTATTGTTTACTGTTTGTTTTGCTGTCAGGCACTCGACATACAAACCCATTTAACAACTTTGCACCTGGTTTATAATTGTCTGTCTGTTAATTGATCACTTGCACCTGCACACTGTTAACCACTTTGCCACACATGGGATTATGGACCGCAACGCACTGGCAGAGCTGCTGGAGGCGCTGGATAGTAGGAGAGAGGAGCGATACATAAGCCGCCAATTACGACCTGATAAAGCTGGCGCCGTTCTCCGTTGTCTCAACATCACCGCGGAGACTCACCGGGTACGGTTCAGGGAGTACCAAAGATCCCCGGATACACACCCCAGGGTGGTTGCGGAAAGGTTGTGTGACCACATGGTACACTGGCTGACCCCTGCCAAGAAGACCAATCTGCAAATAGGGGAGGCAGTGGTAGTGGAGTGGTTTTGCCATGTGATTGGTGCCGAAACCCAAGCCTGGATACGGCACCACAACCCCGACACCCTGGAAAAAGCCATGAAACTGGCCGAGGCCTTTGAAGACTCCCTTGTTTCTGCCCGGAAGGGATACGGCTCCTGTTCATCAGAGAAGCCGAGCATCTCCTTCTCTCTCTCCTTCACCACCACCAACATAAGCCCCGGGATCCAGACCTCTGATACCGCCTAACCCCCATTGGGCCACATTGCCTCCCCTCCATGGAGACCAAGGTTGGCCCCCAGCTGGGGTACAGGTGCTGCCCCTGCCCCGTTGCCATACCAGCAACGAGACAGATATCTAACCAGTGTGCCCTCTGTCCCCCCAACTTGTTTTAGGTGCAACCAACCAGGACACCTGGCCAGGTCATGCCCCGCTGTAATGGAGTGTGACATGGCGGAGTGTAATTGGGCACATGAAATAGGTAAGCGAGGGGAAAATGGTCAGGAGGAGCCTTGTATTGTTAATGTGGTTTTAAAGAATGTGAATACCCATGCATTATTGGACACAGGGTGTGAGCAGACCTTATTTAGGACAGCTCTCCTGGACGGTGTGTTATGGAAGCCACAAGGTCCATGGAGACACGATGACGTACCCCACCACAAAAGCATATTTAATCGGTAGGACCGATAAAACGTCACCTCGGATGGTAACAAAGGCCAGTCAAAGGGGGTCGGAACGCAGTGTGACCGATAGGGCGATGTTACTGGGCCATCTAGGGCAGATGCTACTCCCACCTCTCTCAATATACCGGACATGTGGTACTCAAGCGCGGACAGTGTGGGGCCAACATAATGACCCGTCACTAGTGCACGCTTGGGGACAGGTCCGGTCTATTGAAGGTAAGGATGTTGACAGCACTGGGATGCTAGTATTTCCGCACTTCAGTATCAAGGGGCAATTACTGTATAGGGTAAACCTAGCTGCGGACACAGGACAGCCTGTAATACAATTACTGGTTCCCCCGTTTTGTCGGCCCGAGGTCATGAGGCTGGCACATGATATCCCTTTTGCGAGGCACCTCAGAGCTGACAAAACAAGGGAACGGATATTGGCTCGATTCTATTGGGTAGGACTTCACACTGATGTGTCGAAATATGTACCCACATGTCCAGACTGCCAGCGAGTAGCGCCGGGTCGAGTGAGCCCCGCCTCTTTGGTTCCACTGCCGATTATTTCCACCCCCTTTGAGCGCATTGCAATGGACATAGTGGGCCCTTTTGATACCTTCTGATTCCGGGTATACACATATATTAGTGGTGGTAGATTATGCAACGAGATACCCAGAGACAGTTCCATTGAGGTCCACTAGTGCAGCTGCAATTGCCAACGAACTAGTGCAGATTATGGTTAGAGTAGGGATGCCCAAGGAGATTTTGACTGATCATGGAATCAACTTTCTGTCTAACACGCTACAGCAAGTGTATAAAATATTAAAAATACATCCCATCAGGACATCTGTTTATCATCCACAGATGGATGGTTTGGTGGAACGTTTTAATCAGACCCTAAAGCAGATGCTGAGACGTTTTGTAAACCAAGAGCAAAAGCATTAGGCATCGCTTCTTCCCTACCTCCTTTTTGCAGTGAGAGAGGTGCCGCAGAGTTCGACAAGGTTCTCCCCCTTCAAGCTCTTGTACGGCCGACAGCCTTGCGGCATCCTCGATCTGTTGAGAGAGGGGTGGGAGGAGCACAAAGGCTCGCCCAAAAATGTAGTGCAGCATGTGCTCCTACTAAGAGATCGCCTGGATTTGGTTGGTCGTTTGGCCCAGGACAACCTCAAATCAGCTCAGCACCGGCAACAGCAGCATTACAATAAAAATGCACAAATTTGAACCTTTCGACCAGGAGATAAGTTAATGCTAAATGGCAGGGGCCATATGAAGTGATTCGGGTTATAGGAAAGGTGAATTATGAAATTAGACAACCAGATCGCCGTAATGAACGTGAAATTTATCATGTAAATTTATTAAAGCCCTGGCAGACAAGGGAGGCCTCATTTATATATTTATATCCCCAGGTGATGTAGAGGATGACTTAGGCCCCTGTCCAGAGACCCCTAGCACTAAAATAATTTCGATGGGGGAACAATTGGTTCCAGATCAACAACGGGAGCTGCGTACGCTTATTGAGGAGTTCAGCAATGTTGTTTGTGACTTGCCCAGCAGTATTTACTTGGTTGAATATGTCATTATCTCTCCCTCAGGTGTCACAGTACGAGAGAGACCTTACCAGATCCCGGAAAGTCGACGAAGTGGCGCTCGCAAAGAGGTATGGGACATGCTCGAGCTTGGGGTGATTGAACCTTCCAGGAGCGAGTGGTGCAGTCCAATTGTCATAGTGGCCAACAAAGACAGCACCAAGCTCTTCTGTGTGGACTTCCGGAAGGTAAACACTATTGCCAAGTTTGATGCGTACCCTATGCCTCGGGTCGACAAACTTCTAGATAGACTGGGAAAGGCAAAGTTTATCTCTACTCTGGACCTGACAAAGGGATACTGGCAGATCCCCTTAACCCGCAGTTCTAGAGAGAAAACAGCATTTTCAACCCCTGAAGGACTGTTTCATTTCAAAACCATGCCGTTTGGGCTATATGGTGCACCCGCTGCCTTTCAGAGACTGATGGACCAGGTTTTACACCCACATCATGAATATGCAGCAGCATATATTGTTGATGTGGTTATTTACAGCTTCACATGGCGAGAGCATTTGGCTAGGGTTACAGCCATCCTTCAGTCTCTAAAGGTAGCCTGGCTGACAGCTAACTTGGAAAAATGCGCCTTTGCCAGTACTTGCACACTTTCCTTTGCTGTCTTCCACAGCAAAAACCCTTACGGTCACGGGTAGTGCTGCAATTGGCAACGTAATTTCGTATTCGATTATCGTATAGGCATTTATCAACGATAATCGATGCATTAATGTTTTATTTTTCAAAATAAAGAACAGAATTTTTTTTTTTTAACAGAAGATCCAATAACTAAAAACACATTTGTGCATAATAGTTAAACAAAAAGGCACAACTTACATTCAAATTAGAACACTTCTGATTATAAAAAAAAGAAATACAAAGCAGGACTTCAGTTTTTAACAACGTGCGTGCATCCACATCAGATGTCCTTTTAACATTGTAATAATAAAAAATACTATATTTTAACAGCAATCATTTCTATCTGAACTATGGTTGTTCATTAAACTGTTAACATTTTATGTCCAAAGCAAAGCAAAACATTTTAATTAATCTCATAAATCCTGACTAATTTAACTGCCGTACTGCTTCTTTTTATATAATATAATCCAAACACAACATGCTTTGGTACAAAAGAAGGTAATCGGTAGATTTAATATTGGCATTCCTTTTAAATTATTATGTAAAACATAAAGGTATTATGTGTTCTTGTCACTTTTTAGTGCAAAAAAAAGCATGTTCATCATTGAAGCAACTCAACTCATTTTACACAGGGTACATCCAACAGAAGAAGGACAAGTTCCATTAATTCAGGCCACTGCGTGTCCGTTTATGTTATGTGCATATTCTTATTCAAAAATATCAATAAATCAGCATTTCCCGGGTTAAGTCTAGACCGTTTTGCTGTTATAATATTACCAGCAGCAGAAAAGACTCGCTAGGCACACTTGTTGTTGACACATTCAGGTAGTGAATACATTTTTAAATCAAGAAAACGTGAATACAACAGACCTATTACTGATTTGGCTTGTCCAACGCAAATGTAGAGGCCTAAAGTGTGTATCCTAGCAATGCGCTGACATTGTTTACCTACCACACTAGCACTAAAAGAAGCACATCATCACACACTCAAGGTTTTAATGCAAACCGGCAACAGGAGATTTCAAACTGGGTTCTAATTTGATGCATCAATTCACCAATATGTAATTGAAGCTCGGGAAATTTAAGGACATATGAATATAATTGATGCATTGATTAATTGTTGCACCACTAGGTCACAGGCATATTCTTCTGGTGGGTTTGTGTGTTTAGGCATTTCTTTCACATTTCCCCAAAATTTGCAATTCTGTTTTAAATTCCACGAGTGTGTAAATCAACCCTATCAAACTGTAATATAGCTTTACGTCTTGCGAGCAAGAACAATGCTTCATATTAAATTGCAATCTTATTTTAAATCTGGCAAGCATGTACAATTGTCCAATAGAAATGTAGGTATTTGCTGCCACTCAGTAGTTGGGGTTTAAAGTATTCAGAACGAATCAATGCGAGATATAAGTCAGGAAAGAGGGACATTGCCTAACTGCACTAGTTTTTTTTTTTTTTTTCACAGGTTATTTTATTTATTTTTTTCACAGGGAAAGGTCAACATGAATTGAGTAACCATTTCCAGTGTTTTTCCGGTGTTTATTGGATATACACCAATTTCATATATATATATATATATATATATATATATATATATACTGTATATATTTGTATCTGGGTGTTTTATCAGTTTTTACTGGTTAAAACCGAAAATCTAATTATATGACAAGTGAAATCTGTCTGTCATTCACTTCCATTGGGGTTCCAAATCCTGTTCTCCTCTACAAGGACATTGTACAATTCCAGTAAACAAATGCCACAAGACATTCCCATTAATTCACAATTTGCTGGATAATGTTTTGAACTTAGAGCAGAAACAACTCACAATTGTTAATGCCCAGTCCAAAGCACTTGTCACTAGATACATGTAGCTAAAACACCCAATGCACCTTTTATTGCTGCTTAATAATAAACCAACTGGAACTTTGGGCACAGTTTAAGGGTCATTAGCTCTGTTGGAAGACGAGATGTTGTTGTAATGCTTTTCTATTTTATATGTTGCTGTGCTTTGTCTGTGTATTTTCTTTCATTCAATGTAAAGGCAATCTTATAGAAAGTTACTGATAAGGACACATTCCTTATTTGGGTATGATATATGGAGGTTGTTAGTGTCTTGTACTGTTCTGTACCGATGTCTGTCTAGTAATCTCTTGTAGTAATGTATCAAATTAATGGATTATAAGTATGTTTATCTTAGACAATTAGAAGGACCAAGAGAGAAAAGGTATGGGAGGATACCAATCTGTACTAGATAACAGTTACGAAACGAAAGAACTGTTAAAGAATGATGTATCCATAGGTTAGGTATGAAAGGGTTTATTTAGAGCTCTTTGTTAGACCAGAGGAAGAAACAAGACTGCTTGTGGCGGAGTGTCCTGCCCCTTTGTTTATTTTTTATTTTATATTATATGATTTATGTTTATACTACGGCGAAGCGCCACGTATTTGTTATTGTTTTGTATTTTAAAAACCTTGTGAGGATGTGTGACTGATCAGCTACTGATTATTTAACTAGTCACGCATCCTTACTAAACTCGTGTCAGAGGCTAGACAGGTTTTGGGAGAGAGAGGAGATTAAAAGTAAAAACAACTGCTAAATGTGCTGGTTTTTACAATAGCACGATACTTCTTAGTTTATTTGTTTTGTCAACGAGCCCTTTTGTTTAGTGTTTTGTGTTTGTTCAAATCTTTTGTTTTGTTAATATTTAATAAAATAGCTGAGCGCCGTAGCGCTCCGTTTCACATCCGCCATCCATTGTTTGGTTTCTGTTACTTCCTGGTCTGTGATATCACCACTCACACGCCACTCAACAATAGCTCAGCCACATATGGTGTCCTGCGTGGGACAAACAACGCCTCCAGGAACCGGACGAAGAAAGAAAAGGGTGTTTTTTTTTCGTTTTTTTCAAAAATAGTGTTTTGTTGTTTTTTTGGGGGAAAAAAATGGGAAGAAGCGGCCGAAGGAAACAGCAGCAACAACAACACCAGCAGCAGCAAGTGCAACCGCGCAGGGCCAGTTGCAGGTCCTGCTGCGTCTCAGCTACGCCGGATGTCTGCTTCGCCTGTCTAGACGAGGAAGGGTGGTGCTCCCTTTGTGGTGAGGTCAGGTACCTTCCCCTTGTCCAAAACCCACCATGGCAAGGGGAAGAGGAGGATTGCCCAGAGCAGGAACCGGAGGATGAAGAGGCCGAGCGTCCACAGCGCAAGGCTCCACTAGCAGGGGAAGAATACCTGCTGGTTTCACCTCCACCACCACCATTCGAGGGAAAGGAGCAGGAGCTGCCTCTGCATCCTCCGAGGCAGACTGGTCCACTCTCCTCAGAGGGGATCTGGGACTGGCTGGCGGAGCCTGAGAGGGATATCGTGGAAGCCCTCCCTGCTGTGACCAACCTCCTGTGGGCGAGAGATGGGTAGTGCTGGGAGGCCTGGGAACAGCAACACCCTGAACTACCTGGCTGCAGAAATGGGAGGGGCCACACTGCCGTCTCCAGCGCTAGAAGGAGAGGAGCCATTGCTGCCATCTCCAGCGCCAGAGGGAGAGGAGCCATCGCTGCCATCTCCAGCACCAGAGGGAGAGGAGCTATTGCTGCCGTCTCCAGCACCAGAGGGAGAGAAGCCATTGCTGCCATCTCCAGCGCCAGAGGGAGAGGAGCCATCGCTGCCATCTCCAGCGCCAGAGGGAGAGGAGCCATCGCTGCCATCTCCAGTGTTAGAGGGAGAGGTCCCACCGCTGACATCTCCAATGCCAGAGGGAGAGGAGCCATTGCTGCCGTCTCCAGCACCAGAGGGAGAGGAGCCATTGCTGCCATCTCCAGCGTTAGAGGCAGAGGTCCCACTGCTGACATCTCCAACGCCAGAGGGAGAGAAGCCCTCGCCACTGTCTCCAGCACCAGGAGCAGAGCAGCAGGAGCTGCCTCTGCCTCTGCCACCTCCACCGCCAGGAGCAGAGCAGCAGGTGCTGCCTCTGCTTCCACCACCTCCACCAGCAGAGGGTGAATACCTGCTGGTTCCATCTCAACCGCCGTGGGAGGACAGCTTACCGCTCCCACCTCCACCAGGAGAGGGTGAATACCTGCTGGTTCCACCTCCACCGTCATGGGAAGGACTGCTACTGCTCTTCCTCGTTCTGCCCAAGGATGCCTGCCTCGCTCCGCACAAGGATGCCTGCCTCACACCACCCAAGGATGCCTGCCATGCATCGCCTGGGGTTGCCTGCTGCTCCGCTTCGGCTGGGGTTGCCTGCTGCTCCGCATCACCTGGGATTGCCTGCTGCTCCGCATCGCCTGCTACCGTCACCTCCCGAGGGTCTGCTGCTGCCATTGCCTCCCGAGGGTCAGCTGCTGCCATTGCTTCCCGAGGGTCCGCTGCTGCTGTCGCTGCCTGGGGTCGCCGCCAGCTCTGCTTCGCCTTGGGTCGCCGCTGGCTCTGCTTCGCCTGGGAAGCTGCCGGCCATGAAGAAGGGGGGGGGGGTCAGGAGACCAGTTCCCCCCGCTGCAGTTTCGCTGCAGGGAATTGGGTGGCTGGAGCCCCAGAAGAGGGAGCTGCCGGCTATGAAAATGGGGGGAGAGATCAGGAGACCACCTTCCCCCGCAGCACTTTCGCTGCAGGAAATTCGGTGGCCCGAGCCCCAGAAGAGGGAGCTGTCGGCTACAGAGAGTGGGGGAAGGTCAGGAGGCTACCCCCACAGGCCGTCGGGTGGCCGCAAGATTGCTTTGGCTGGAGGAGCCGGCCTGTGTGCGGTCAGCCTGGCCGCTACAGCTGTTGGGGTGGGAGGAGGACCTCCCACCGTGGCCGCCACCTTTGGCGCGTTGCTGCCCCTGTTCCTGGGCTGGGACTGTGAACCGGGACTTTGGGGACTAAGGGGGGAGGTGGCCGAAAAGGCCATGTGTGCTGCGCACAAGGGGGTGCATGTGTGGCGGAGTGTCCCACCCCATTTGCTTATTATTTATTTTATATTATGATTTATGTTTATACTATGGCGAAGCGCCGCGTATTTGTTATTATTTTGTATTTTAAAAACTTTGTGAGGATGCCTGACTGTTCAGCTACTGATTATTTAACTAGCTGACAGTCATGCATCCTTAGTAAACTCGTGCAGACTGTGGCAGAGGGGTAATAAGATCATTAACAGCTAGTTAACCCCTCGGCCAGAATATAAAAGCCTCCAGCTGTCCGCGCTAAAGGGAGAGTGTCAGAGGCTAGACAGGTTTTGGGAGAGAGAGGAGATTAAAAGTAAAAACAACTGCTAAGCATGCTGGTTTTTACACCAGCACGATACTTATTTGTTTCTTTGTTTGGTCAACGAGCCCTTTTGTTTAGTGTTTTGTGTTTGTTCAAATCATTTGTTTTGTTAATATTTAATAAAATAGCTGAGCGCCATAGCGCTCCGTTTCACATCCGCCATCCATTGTTTGGTTTCTGTTACTTCCTGGTCCGCGACGTCACCACCCACACGCCACTCAACAACAGCTCGGCCACACTGCTACACTCCAAAATTGGTAATTATGCACATTAATGCCTTTGTCATATTGCATGCTGTTATTGAGGTTTAATAAATCATTAGTATTAAACCGAATCATTGTTGTATTGAGTGAATCATTGTGGGTGAATCCACACAATAAGACTCACAATTGGCGCCTAAAGTGGGGCTCTACTTGAACAACATATTTTAAAATATGTTGTCGATCACAGGGCAAGTGTTTTTGCACAAATTCACAAAGCCGTCCCTTGGTCATACATTTGCAAACCATTTGTAGAAGATCCGGATAGAAAGAAAGACAAAAGAAAAAATGATAATGCAGGATAATGCAGGGACTGTATACAGCCTGCAACAAATACACATTAACATTGGACTGACTGGCAGGGCTGAGGCCTGCCCCTGTAAATAATGTATTTTAGGTAGGGGTTGTAAAGAAAATGTGTTTAATTTGTATAATTTAAACGTTTCTGTAAACATAAGTTTGTGCTAGATATGGCCGGGCTGGGAGGTTAGACTTCCCTCCCTGCCTAATCAAACCTCTCTGTCTCTCTCTCAACTCTCAGTGGATACCCACACACTAACAGAACACCCCTGTTACAGACTATTTGTGGCCGCTTAAAAACCTATAAAACTCCATTTAAAAAACAAAGTGCAATACCGTCAAAGATGAAAATGAGAAATTGACAAGGGCTGAATAAAGCTCTAGATCAAGATATGAAATGTCCTTCAAAAGTATTATAAGAACAAATGAAGGACATTAATCATACTGACCATCATGAAAGAATGTAGAGTTTTAAAAGGACAAATTGTGATAGTATTTAATGCCCGACTCAAAAACGGACCCTTCTCTTATAATATACGAATAGTACTTTTAAACCTACTATGCTGCACCTGATCTTGGTTTGTCTAACTCTGCCTTTAGATTTTACAGCCTCACACAGGCTTCAGATTATTTTCTTTCCTACAGTAGCTCTTCAAAATCTAAGGTTATGTTATCCAAGCGAAACACGGCGCTTAAAGGGGGGAGGGGGTCTTGAAAATAAATGTACCGGTATGCTTAAGTTACTGATTTTTTTGTTAAATAGAAGAGAAAAAAAACTCTCACTGACCAAGTTTTTACTGGATGGAAACCCCCTGTCAGTAGTGTTACAAATCCTGGGTGTGAAACAAAAATGTCACATTCCATACCACCCACAAGGAGGAAGGAGGAAGGAACAAATAGGAAAATGAAAAACATGCTGCGAAATGTGTGTCATTAAATGGAAGCAAGTTAAACAATAAATAGTTAAACATACAAGAGATACTGACTGCAGGAAATAAGCATGCTATTGCAGATAACTTTATGAAACAAAACTAGCAGTGAAGGATTTAACAAAGAATATTAATAATGCTACACACAATTTTATTGACAGTGTAGATGCCCTATTCTTTACATTTTTTAAGTTGTAGAAAAGCAATTTTAGCAAACCCATAAAGAATTAGCTACATATCCCCTTTCTGCTGAATATGATGGTAGGCAAAGGAATCTCCAAACTGCAATACTACGGTGTCCCACAAGTTTCTGCAACATCACATCGCTGTCTCCAACGGACCATTCTTCACAGACAAACCATTTAATTGTAGAAATAAACTAGAAGGGTTTGTGGATTTATAGCAGATATTGATAAACTGTTTGATAACCAGGCTAGTCTGAACACATTTATATTTATTAAATTGGGTATTTCAGATATGGAATTCGTGAACAATTAGCACAGGAGGAAATTATAACTGTTCAGTAAAATGCATATTGTGGGCAATATGCTTAATAAAAAAAGCTTATCAATAAAACTAAATTGGAATTTGTAAAACGATAATAAGTGATATATTTACAAAAGAGCTAATGCTTACATATTTTAAACCACATTGTGCAAATATTTGCCTGACAAGGGATCCAAGTTGTCAATTCCCTACTCTCTACTTAAACTGTCTGTGGTAACCGCACACCCTATTCCAGGAGGAACATATAATTTGGGTTACTATGGAATACTGTAAATTTGCCGCTTAATAACCAATAGTAATGGTAAATTAAGGTAGAAAGAAAGGTACTGTACCTTCAAGAAAAATGATGTTATATCCTTACAATTATGGAGCTGGATGCAGGAAATGAACGATACAAATAAGCAAAGGAAAACAAATTGTACTGTGGAAAAAAGCAATATGAATGTGATGTCAATCAGACGTATTTCGTTACTTTAACAATCTCTATTCCATTACTGATTGAGCCACAGAATGTGTTCCATCAAATGGTTCATGTAAGAAGCCTAGAAGTATTGGACGGGTTTCGAGTGTATCTGCAGATGTGATGCGCTGGTCACAAGTTCCAAAGTGTGTGGGCGATCTTCACCTAATACTGATTCGGTCCACTTATGTCCTGTATGCTTGACCAGTGTCCACTTGCTACCAAATTACTGGGTAAGACATTTTATTTTCATTTTACCCTCAAAAACATATTGTACCAAGCTGGCAGTCACGACTTTCAGTAAAATATTTTTTTGGGGTAAAATAGAGAACAAATGCTCCACCCAGTCATTCAGCATTGTTAGTAAATTAATTATATTTAGGGTAACACTGAACTTGTCAGACAGATCTCTCATTAAAATCTTTTTTTTTTTTTTTTAAAGGAGACAATGATATATTCAGGGATACCAAAATAGATAGGCATGGCCAACTATAAAAATTGTGAATTCTGGAATTTATGCATGTAGTGAACAGTGTATTACACCTTATAGCTAAGGGACAGAAAAACTTGAAGCAGTCAGTTATTCAGTCACCAAACACAAAGATAACAAATGTTTAAAAGGATGAAAAAATACCTGTGCTTTGCAAAGAGCTTCATTTTTTATTTATGTATTGCAAAGGGCTGCATTTTTTGTAGTACCTTCAATATTTTTTTTATAACCTTGCTTATAAAACAAACAAACAATAAAGCACTAGTATTTTATGAGTCAACTGGCAATAATTTGAAACGTTGAATAAATGGTGTCATAAAAATGGTCTCTGCTTATTTTTCCTATTTGGCCACAGAATCTTGCCAGAGCTACTTCCAGCAGATCTCAGATAATAAAGGATTGCCTGGTGTGGCACAAACAGGATTTTTACTGCTGAAGTCTCATAAGCATAAGGTACAGCTTCCAGACATGTTTCCATGCAAATAAACTGTGTTTTTGGTTAATTGTACAGCATTTTAGTGTGAGAAGGTGATTTACCCACCCTAATGTTTTAGACGCATACTTTCTGTAGTGTGAGGAATGGGCACGGTATGTGCAAGCTACGTCACATGAATCATGACGGTGGAGAGAGTATTGTCTTTCTAAGCTGCATGGAAACCCTGCCACTGAGGACTTGGGAAAAAAAAAAAAGTTGAAGGCAGAATCTAAGGCTCATCGGTGTTCCAGAGGGGTTGACAGGTACACATCGTACAGAGTTCATGATTTCAGCCTTTCTTGAAATCTTCGGTGGAGGAATTTTGAGTCGTGACTGGTCCTGGATTGCGCTCACAGGTCCCTGGCTCGGTGGCCATGGCAGGGAAATCCTCTCAGGCCCATCATCCTGAGGCTTCACCACTTTAAAACAAAGGAGCTGATTCTACACCTATCCAGAGAGCAGGGACATCTGTATCTCTATGGCAACAAAATTGTCATTTACCCTGACCTCAGCAGTGATTTGGCATAGTGCCGGGCAGAATTTAATGGGGTAATAATAATAATAATAATAATAATAATAATAATAATAATAATAATAAAGAAGGGGGCCTTGATGACTTAAGCCTTACAAAGTCGTGTTCACGTTTGGTGGGAAACAAGAGAAGAGCCCCCAAACAAACAAAAATAAATTATTATTATTATTATTATTATTATTATTATTATTATTATTATTATTATTATTATTATTATTATTATCTCTTCTTCTTTGTATTATGCTTGTAAAGACTCAGATTTAATAAGATGGCAAAGTTTGTTGGTAAATTAGTCTGCAAGCGGGAGAAAATGATGCTATAGGAATGTATTTATAATCTCTTCTCTCACTCAATTCTTTGTCTTCTCCACCAGGAGTAAGTGGTCACCTTTTACTCTTTTATATCATTTATATCATCTTGCATATCATTGGTTTCTTTTTTTAGGTTTGTGTCCCTTCAGTCTTTTTACTAAGTAAAATCAGAACAGTGTCAAATTTGTCCAGTGCACTAGGATTTCTCCCAGCCAATGTTTAGTTGGATTCACACGCTGCCTGACATTAAAAGCTGTAGCTACTCATGTGTATAATACAACGGCATGCCCTGCTAAAACTCATGGGGACTTATATTATATTTCCCACACAGAGGACAGGTTTACAGGACGTGAAAGTGGGCTTCTACCAGGTTGCTTGCTTCCCCAATGTGATGGGTGCTATTGATTGTACTCACCTAGCACTGTCACTCCGATCCATGGAGGATGACAATGTGGACAAGGAAGAGAATTGAGGCTACGTCTCATCAGTCAATATTTCTCAAGTAAGCAGAACAAAAATAAAAATATGCCATTGTACAACATGACTTTTATTGTCTATGCATTAAACAAGAAAGGAAAAAGGCTTTTTTTATATATCACACAAGGAATTTTTGTTAAAATTAAAAGATGTTTCACTTAACATTGCCTCTGCCTGTCCTCTGATGAGTGCTGTGTCTGTTGATCGCTCATTTTCGGTCAATGTAAGCCACCTCCGCCTTTCACAATAAGCTACTGACCAAAAGATACGCCAGAACAGCTGGGGCTTTTTATATGAAGGTAGTCACGTGCTGTTTCGGACATTATCGTGCACATGAAATTATTGCTCACACTAATTTTAGTGCACACGCTATGGAATGAAAATGAGCCAAATAGTGTGCACATAAATTAATGCTTTCTCTGTTTGTGAATGGGGCAATTTAGATTTATCGTGCACGTTAGGCCCACTACTTTACTAAATGTAGTACCCTTTAGTAAATGAGACCCTTTATACCTAAAGCCTTTTTTTAATTACTTAGACAAAATTGTCTCCTACTTTATTATTATTATTATTATTATTATTATTATTATTATTATTTTTATTTCTTAGCAGACGCCCTTATCCAGGGCGACTTACAATCGTAAGCAAATACATTTCAAGTATCACAGTACAAGTAATAATACAATTAAGAGCAAGATAAATACAATGACTTTGTATTTATCTTGCTCTTACTTTATTTGGAACAATAAAATGCCCAGGATTCGTAAGGTCTTTCTCCAAAGGTGCTAACCTTCAGGGGGCCTGGCATGACCAAACTTTCAGTTTTACTACTGGTCAGCTAATATCCGTAGCATTTCTTTTTGGCTGCATTCTTGCCCTCACCAGGACATCCCAGAGGCAGTCTCATGTCAACCCACCTCCTTAACTGCACTGCTATGCTCTCCTCTTCCTCTAGCCTAGTGGTTCCCAACCTGTGGTCCGTGAGTAAACTACAGCTACAGCTCCCCTTGATGCAATACCAAGCATTGCCTTCAAAGCCACCATTAACTGAAACAGTTTTCTAATGTGAAACAAATACTAACTAAATAACTTACACATTATGAAGGCACATTTGTCTGTTCAAAATTACAGACTTTTTTTAGCCAGCATTATTTAAAAAAAAAATCTACATCTACTAGTATTCACATAAATACACACCTTTCTAATCTGTGCTCATTTTGCTGCTTGCGTTCTTCACGTTTCAGAGAATAAAAAAAACGTAATCTGGCTGTCACAGCATTTTCACTCCGCATAAAAGCAGCGCACTGCATTGAATATTTCTAACTCAGTTGGAATGACTAAATTAAATAAAAAAATAAATAAAAAATTATAACCAGTTTTAGTACTTTTTATTTTCAACAATATAAAATATGTGCTACAGTGTTGCCAGGGTTATTGGAATATACCTATTATTTCCATACGTTTTTGGAGAGCTTAGCTGCATCTAGTAACAGACATTAATGTGAAACAAAAAGAGGCTATATTTGTTGCTTGACTTGTGAATGATCGATTTCAGCTCCATGTTATTATATTGGTTTATTCAGCCAGGTTTAATATCTCACAAGACTATATGCCAAAAATAAATTCTCTTAACACTACTTCTGGAAATAATGTGTACAGCCTGTTCTTGACACTGTCATATTTAACCAACATGCTATAAATCCTATCGACTGTGTGCCACCAATCCCGTTTAATTCACACATCACAGCCCACCAGAAGTGGTAACATCCTGTACAGTCTCCATTCATTTAAACATTTTTCAAATTGCTTCCCACCCACCTCATCTTCATATTCTGGTGTTTTTTTATATGTACATCGAGCGAAGTTGGCGAATAATAAGTTGCATTAGAATTAGATAGATTAATTTGCTACACGAGGTAACGGTTGCGGGGACCAGCACTGGCATTTACATTTACTGGATCCGAGGACGCCCCAAGCCCCAGTGCATTATTTGTCAGGAGGTTTTGTCAAACAAAACTTTTAAACCTGCAAAACTGAGACCCCATTTATCTACAAAGCATTCAGAATGTGAAAAAAATGTTAACAAAAGAAACGGTAACTTTGCCATCATCAACTTTCAATGTGCAAAATGACAACATTCCTTGATGACCTGGTAGTGAAGATTCAAGCCTAGGAATCTCATTAAGTTAGGTACGTTATATAAATACTTTACTTTAAACATGTACTTATACATATACACATAAAAACTAGATTCAAAATGCTGTTGTGAAAAAAATGTGTGGCAAGTGGTCCGTGGGAAAAATCCAAACACCCATCCAGGCGGTCCCACTGCTCTAGCCACATGGGAACCACTGCTCTACCACTGCAAATCTTGTTTAAGTACTAATCCACTAGTTCAGCAATCTCTTAAAACCTGAGCACAATTCAGACAACATTTTGGCCTACAAGCAATTTCATTACTCTGCCCTGTAGATAGAAATCACTTATTCCCTCCCTCAGTGGACGATTCAGCTTTTCATATGTGGATAGAAATGGTATTAAATCTCTAAAAGACATATTTATTGCCAACAGCTTTACATCTTTCGAACACCTCTCCCAAAAATGTAATTTACCCCAAGCTCAATTTTTCAGATATTTACAGTCAAGATTTTGTCTGCAACAGGGTGGCACGATTCCCTGCATTTCCCCTGAATCTACTCTTCACTCTCTGCTCCAATCTGATCCATGTTGTAGAGGTGTGATATCTAAGACTTGTAAAAGAATGTTGTCCTTACACTGCCCTCTAACATTTTTGTGGCAACAGGATATGGGATTCAGTCTCTCGGTCTCAGTGATATTTTATACTGTGATATCTTGTAATGTGATATTTTATAATGTGATACTTTGTACTGTGATATGGATAAGGGTGTCTGCTAAGAAATAAATAATAATAATAATAATAATAATAATAATAATAATAATAATAATAATAATAATAATAATAATGATGATGATTGGGAATCTTCTCTCAGTCGAGTGCACTCCTCATCTGTCTGTGCCCACCATTGGCTGATACAATTTGAAGTTTTACATCACATTCACCTCTCCTAATGTCAGATTGGCCAGGACGTACCCATATTTGGATCCAACTTGTGACAGGTGCAAGCAGGCTCATGCCACCCTCACCCATATGTTTTGGTCCTGTCCCGAGTTGACCCCCTTCAGTACATCTGCTTTTGAGACTCTCTCCCAGACCCTACAGCTACCTATCAATCTCAACCTTATGATTGCATTATTTGGTGTAACACCTAGTGACATCCTTTTGACAAAGCTACAGTCTGACTCTATCCTTCTGGCGAGATGCCTGATTCTATTTGCTTGGAAGCAAGCTGCCCCACCCTCACATATTCAATGGTTGGAAGCAAGCTGCCCCACCCTCACATATTCAATGGCAAAGGGACCTCATGCAACATCTTAAGCTTGAAAAAATAAAATATACACTCCATGGAACTACCAAAAAGGTTTACACAGCCAGGAATGCCTTTCTTTGATATGTTAACAAACTTAGACTTCCATGGCTTCCCTGACTTATCATCTTACTAACCTACCTTTTTATAACCTGCAAGCTGACCACTTGTGACCCTCCTCTCTCACTCCCATTCTGTATCTGTCTCTCATTCTTTCTGTCTCTCTCTTACTCTTTCTTCCTCAATTTTCCCTTTCAAAGGAAACATTTCTTTCCAGCCTACTTTTTCTCCCTTTTTTCTTCTTTTTTTAGTTCTTCTGTGATAAGCTTATTTTTCATCTCTTATTGTTATATATTAATGAAAATTAAATAACAATTATGATACGATGCACTAGAACAAAGGTTCATTACATTAGGCCTTGCAAAAAAGTATGAAAAATCATATAATGATAATTTTAGGATGTAGATCATAGAGATGGAATAATCATGTGGTATAGTTTTCAATACGATTCACATAGTTTTAGTGCCCCGTCTGGCACTTCTATCGTGGTCCGGCTTTCAGCCATAACATCTATCTATGTTCTTCATGTAAAGCCTGCTCTTTCATTCTGTTCTATTATGCTATTTTAATTATCTTTATGAAACAAATGTGTGATATGTCCTACATTACTAGCAAACTATGCTTTTTATGATTACGTTTTCCCATTACCTACTTGCATTATATTGTAGAGTACTGAATGTGATAATTCTTCATTAATAAAATAAAACACTTCCTTATGTGAAATTCAATTTTAAATACAACGCTAACAACTTTCTTTTTTAAATTGTAGAACTTCACCTTGCATTTTAAAATTTTTAACCAATCTGCCCGAGGTTATGGACACATTAGACACGCCCCGGCTAAAGCCATCTATTTACCTACAGCATCACATTGGTCATCAAAAAGAGGGCTGCAGTGCACACCTTGGAAGGTGAAGCAGGAGGAGACCCTCAGAGTAGCTGCAGTGCCACCGCTGCCTGAGTGGATGCAGACCCCCGCAGATCGCTATATCAGCAGATTGCCCCGCAAACAGATAGCAGCACGGGATGGGAGATTGAGTGAGATTGCCGCAGGAAGCGAGGAGGTGTCGAGGCGCAGCATGACTCAAGCCCGTGGCAAAAAGCAGCGATGACATCAGCGGTCAAGCTGCCAACGTGGGAACAGGAGGAGCAAACCAAGCTCCAGTTTATTGAAACACTGGGGGCCAGGGAGTTAAGGCGCTACCTAAGACTGCAGCGGCCCCAAACCCTGCTTTAAGCACTGCACCTCGCCCAAGAATGGGAAGAAGTGACCGCAGAGGAGATGCCATCACAGATCACACACACTCCTGGACACCTCTCCAACAGGTGCAGGTGGGGGGTCCCATGGAATGGATGGAGGTTGATGCCTTAGGCTCCTTTGCCATCTCAGATCATGGGAACAGGTATGTCCTTGTCACAGTGGACTATTTCACAAAGTCACCGGAGGCATACCCTACGCCGCTACACCCCCAGAGCAATGGGTTGATGGAGTGGTTCAATCTCTACCCAGCTGGCCATCACGACCGCCACGCACTAACGTAATTGGGACTGACAGCTTCCCTTCATCCTGCTCGCATGTAGAAGTGCTGTTCTGGAGTCCACCGGCTGTACCTACCGAAAGGGCGAAAGGTAGTACTGCACCAGGACCGCCTTACACCCTAACGGGGAAACCACGACATTACCCGATCTGAGGATACCCAGTCTTCACCAGACAATGGCTCTGCCCAACCAGAACCTGCCGGCCCCAGCACTGTGGTCGCCACCCAACCCTCAACTCCCACCAAGACCACACTGACACGGAGGGACCAGAGCATCAAGCCGCCATTGGAATCAACATCTTCCCGGAACCAAGGTCCGCTACCCCATCCTCGGCCTGGATCCAGTGATACCTCGCCAATGCCCAGAACCTCAAGCCGTTGGCCTAGGCACTATCATGACTGCGCAAAAGGAGGAGCTTATCTTTGAGGTATATTTAAACAGGTCTGCAAGACGTGTCAGGTGTCTGCAAGAAGGCCTGTAGGAAGCCTGTGCAGACAGACCTGACATAAGGGATTGTGATACTGGTTACCAGTAAACGGGTTAGCCGTCCGGTTGTAGTTTGAGAACTTGTTAAAGTTTAGTTAAGACTTCTAGAAGGAGTTAGGCTTTTGTGTTGTTTGTTTTGTGTTTTCATAAATAAATATACAGGTACTGCCCTGTTTTTGCAAACTATCTGTGGAAGTACTTCTTTTATACACAATAAGACAGTGAAAAGGACCTGAAGCATGGCAAAGCACACCGCGGTTTGCCACTGTATGTATATATAATTAAAACTTTACACTAGGGAAACAATTTGCGATAGTAAATTTAGTGCTAATCAATGACATGTCACACATCATTTTTTAAAGCTTAATTGGTCCTTTTTAACACATAATCTGTGCATTTTTGAGTTGATGTTGCAATTATTTTAATGTAAATAAATGAATTCCTTAAAAAAATGTACTACCCTCTTCATTGTTCTAAGCTGAAAAAAACATCAATATAAACTACTGTCATCAACCAACATCTGTCATAAACTTGGAATGATGAAGAGGTTTGCTAATATTGTAATGAACATGTACAACAGAGCAGTTTCATAATTAAAACATTAGTGTTCAAAAGTTTTGCTTGATAAAATTCAATTTCATTGTTTCATTATTTCCACATTTAGAAAAGTATACATTCACCTATGCTAAGTACAATCTTACATGAGGGTGTCCCTTCTGCAGCAGGACTGGTAAAATCACTACATTAGACACAGTAGCACTTACATAAGTGAAGGGTTATATGGGCTTGTGGAGCCCGTCCTCCACCAATATTCTGAAATGTGGGTCCAGCACCACCAATTTTTGAGCTTCTATATAATAACTGTATGTACATTTTAATGGAAACAATATCTTTATCCAAAATATTCCACCTCTTAATGGTAGAATACGTAAGAAACAGCATACCTATCTATAACAGGGCGAGAGCTGTGCCGGCTATCTGACGCATGCATGATCCTGTAGGGGAGGGGTCGGGAGCCCTGTAAGATCCGCCTGTCGAGCATGGCAATGACACAGAGAGGTTGGGTGAGGGTGTGTTCTCTCCCTCTCTCTGAGTGGTCAGGAGGCGAGCCTTGGGGGGTGCCTGACCTATAAAAACTGTGCTTTGTTATTCCTCAGCCCCGCCCATCTAGGAAGAACAACTGTGACAGCTCTGGTCATGAGGGACTGGAGAAACAAAAAGGGACAGGCAAACAAGGCTGAGGAAGGCAGACGAACCGGAGAAAAGAAATAAAAAAAAATATTCAATATTATGTTTGTGTATCTTATTTTTGTACTCAGTGTTATGGTAGTGTGTTAGTCTGCCTACCAAGACACAAACATGACTTATTAACCACTATGTATTGGCAGTATTTGGCAGTTCTGGACATTCAAAAGAACCTTACTGATTAAATAGGCAAAAACTCCTTAACGACTATATTGCAAACTGTATAGCGCTGATATGGTTTTTGCTCATTACTAAGCAGTAAGGCACCCATGCACTAATCAGTAATTACTTCTATCTTTGTAGAAATATGAATGCATAATTCAGTTGAATGTATAAATGCTTGATTATGCACCAATTTTGTAGTTTTCATTTTCTCCTGATTTGCTGGCTTAATTACTTTGGTGTAGAAGTTCAGCTGTATGCTCTGTCTATATGACATTCACGATAAGGTATGAAATGGTACTGTTTGTAAAATGTTTTTTTCAAATATCCTTATACTTTGGGAAGCAATTTAATTTATAATCCAAGTTACAAAACATGATAAAGTCTTAGTTCAGCTTTGTAAATTCAGTCAATCATTACAATTTCTGCATATTTTTGTTATTTATTGATTTTATTCTTATGTTTTATTTACAGTAATTGAGATTCATTACTGTGTACCTTATTATTTTATTTTGAGTTATTCTGTCTATGCTGCTACTATGAAAACAACTATCTGGGTGTGACCCCGGATGGTTGTAGGGGTGGCGTCAGACCAGAAACAGAAACCACAACAAGCAATGACGGGCGAAACTGAGACGCTACGGCACTCAGCTTTTTATTAAATTAACAAAAATAAACAGTTTAACAAAATAAAGACTTTCAAACAAAAGGGCACGTTGGCCAAACAAACAAACAACAAACAGTAACAAGTGCCGTGCAGGTTTACAAGCCAGCACACTTGTTATTTCTTTTTATTGTTTTTACCTCTATTCCACACCCGTTCTCCACTCACGAACACACTTCTCTGTGTGCAGGCAAACTGCAGATCTTTTATAGCTATGATAGAGGGACTAACTAGCTATCAATTATTTTGTTATTTCTTGGTTAGATTTGCCACGGGTTTAATAATCTGCCAGTTAAACAAGCAGTAGCTGACAGTCATGCATTCTCACAAGGTAATTAAAACATAAATAAATAATACAATAACAACAAAAACACTGCCTTTTCACCATCATATATAATACATAAATCATAATAATACTGTAGCGCTGGGTCAAATGAGACTGAGAATTGGGACTTTGTGTTCTGTACTGAACTTATGGGGTGGGGGGTTGTGATGATCACTGTTATTTTATTGCTGTCTGTGTATGAGCTGCTGCCTGTTGGTTTCTCCCCTTGTTGTGTGTGTGCACCGCCCCCCGCGGGCTCGCTGTGCTGTGAAGTTATGCAAATCACGTACTGTAGCCCGACCAATGAGCAGTGAGGATAAGCTTATATTAAACACAGTCTGCGTGCTGCATGGTTGTTGTTATTGTGAGTGTAAAAGAGTTAAATCAATGTTTCTGAAAGAGCAAATATTAAATGGCACTTTTTAGAGCCAAAGAAATATCCTTAATTTCCACTGCTAAGAACAAATACAAATCATAACATGCATAGGGGCAGGGAGTACCCTGTCACACTGGGTTATTTTATATACTTGATCAGACTCAGAAATTAAAGGTGGTTTAATTGAAACGCACCGTGTTTGTGCATTCACAGCCAGCGACCAGAGCAGCAACACAGAACCTTCACAGTTTACCTGGAAACCCTTCGGGGCCTCGCATAAGAAGCATAGCATGTTTTTGTTTTAATATTCTAATTTGAATGAACACAGAATACAATTAAATCTATTCTGTATCTTCTTGATATTATTATTAAATGTCAGTTTTGTGGTATAAATAGAATAAACGGCGAATCCCCATTGAATACGTAAAATACACAACAAAGTGCAGAAGGATAAAATAACCCACTTCATACCTGCTGAATAATGTTACGTTAACATATTGAATTACATACCGTTTTGTAGTTTTCCATATACTTAATGAAAAACTGTCAAAAATAAATAAAATTAACATTTTGAACATTTTGAAATCTACTGTACTGTACTCTAATCTACTCTACTGTACTAGTACAGTATTTTTGAAAAATACTGTACTAGTATTATGGTCTTCCGGTAGACTCATTTTGTAGTGTCTTTGATTACATGATGTTAAATAAAAGATCTAAATTATGTTCATATAGTTTTTTTTTTTATTATTTTGTATTATGTCTCAATCCTAAAATTCTAGGTGATGTAACACTTTTGGCCATAGCTGTAGAGATTGGGTTTACTGAAAATGTAATATTTTGTTGTTTAAAAACAAGACATTTAAGGGATTATTTTCATTTTTTTCTCCTAACCCCAAGTATAGGGGGGATCTGCCCCCTGACCACCACCAAATATTTTACAAACCTGGCGCCTATGAGAATTTATATACAGTACAGAAGGTTTTGAGTTAAGTGCATGGCAAAAATGATGTCGATTTTAGAACCATTTAGCTTTCACAGATAGGGAGAAAATCATGTGTCTGTCACTGTTCATCCCATCATGTTTTCATAATGAAAGAAAGGGTGTGTAACACTGGTTATGCTTAATGGTAGAGATGTTTCTGTTAAATGCAGAAGAGAAAGGGCAAGCAGTGTTCTCAATGCAATACATGACTTGTTGCCAGTGGGTGTAAATTAAAAAAAAAAATCTACTGCATGCATTTGTTTAGCAGACGAGCTATGCTTTTTGATTTTGATAATTTTGGAACACATATTATGATTTAGTTAGTCGTTCATTCAAATGCACAACAATTAACCTACCTGGTCATTTAGGTCACGCATGAGAATGGTGTGAGTAATACATAGTTAAGGGCCACTGCACATGGGACAGAAACTGAACGAAAAAAATTCAAGCCTATATACAGAATTAAGATTTAATTTAAATCGTTTATTTATTTATTTATTTATTTATTTATTTATTTATTCAGTTTGTGTGCAGTTTGCATTAGTCCCAAGGTCATAGTTTTTTTTTCACTGAAATGTACTAACAAGTTGCATTATTTGAGGAAACAATAGATTGAATAACAGTGACTCCTAAAAAAGCTCATTCTGTCAGTGTAACCCTGTTCTGGTAAGTCAGCTACCACATTTTAAATCTATATATCTGTATTTACAGCCAGTTGTAGACGGTTTAAAATTAAACAAACATTCACAGCATTTGATGGTATTGAGATCAAAAGCAAAACGTGCGCATGAGGCTAGTCTGAGCCGATGGACAAAGCATTTAACCTTAGGAAATAATACAATGTGGAGATCAGGATTCAGCCACTGTAAAATATTTGAAATTATATATATATATATATATATATATATATATATATATATATATATATATATATATATATATAATCCGCACTCACATATCCGACCCTATAATATTTTGACTTCAGTGACAGTTAAAATAGTGTGATGCATATCTGATTATTTAAGTTTGGTCAGTTTCAGGGAACACAAAAAAGATACAATGTCAAAAATACACAGCTGAAAAGACTGTTTTAAAATAAGTAGGCTTCCATTTAGATGTACTATAGTTGGTTTTGTTGGAACAGTACTATATGTTCAACAGAAGAAGCGTTTTAATTCAGAACAATATGATTCTTAAAATATCACTTGCCAAAAGAGACGATTGTGGACACCTGGACTATAATACTATTAAATCCGGTACATATGTAGCAGTATGTACAATTCCCCATTAACAATCCAACAGCAAAATTAAATCAAAATGTTACCCATGCACAGAACTGAGTAAAAGTAAAAGGCAATGCATTTTAGAAAAAAGATTTTTTTTTAAAGTTGCAGTTTCCAGAATAAAACAGTATCCAAAGTCATTATTTTAAATTGCAGAATATAGTGCTCGATAAGGCCCTAATGTCACAGTTCACTTGCAAATGAAAATGCACAAAAGCAACTAAATATCACAAATGTAAAAAATACATCACCATGTCTAAAACTGTTTAATGAGTAACTGTTTTACATTACAGTAGCTGGTCTTGTTCGCTTTGTTGTTGCTGCATTTTCATCAGGTGAAACTGGAGGAAGAGCTGTGTAACTGCACAATAAAGACGGGGGTCAACTATGCATCACAACTGCTGCTGCAGAGTCACTTAAAATAGGACCTTGGTTTTACATCTCATCCGAATCATGAACAATTGATTGATGTCAGAGCATAACTCAAAACCATGCCCAGTTTGTCTAAGTTCACGGTGCTCCTTGATGTTTTGTTTAATGCATTTTCCATTTGCTTTTGTCACCTGTGGGCAGGACTAAATGAGGTGCAGCTGATTCAAAGCTGGTCAGAAAAAATAGGATTGCAAAGCTATGACATTACCACTGTCGTCTGAGTGAGGTTTCTGGCAAAAAAACTCCCCACCCCCAGTTGTACTTTCCTAGAAAAAGGAAAGCTAATTTTTAAAGAGGAGATGATATATGGGATACCAAGATATTTAGTAAGTAAAGGGTCTGGGTGAGGAAAAATGGGAAATAAAATTGCCTCCCCAGTTGTTCTGTAAATCAAGTGTTGTTTCCATACTTTGTTGATACTGTGTGTGTGTGTGTATATATATATATATATATATATAAATAAATAAATAAATATATATATATATATATATATATATATATATATATATATATATATATATATATATATATATATATATATATACAGTGCCTTGCATAAGTATTCACCCCTTGGACTTTTCCACATTCTGTAGTGTTACAACCTGGAATTAAAATGGATGTAATTAGGATTTTTGTCACTGATCTACACAAAATAGTCCATAATCTCGAAGTGGGGAAAAAAATCTACATATTTTTCAAAATTATTTACAAATAAAAACTGAAAAGTCTTGATTGCATAAGTATTCACCCCTTTGCTGTGACACCCCTAAATAAGCTCTGGTGCAACCAATTGCCTTCAGAAGTCACATAATTAGTTGAAATGAGTCCACCTGTGTGCAATTAAAGTGTCACATGATCTCAGATTAAATACACCTGTTTCTGGAAGGCCCCAGAGTTTGTTAGAGAGCATATCTAAACAAACAGCATCATGAAGACCAAGGAGCTATAAAACAAGTCCGGGATAAAGTTCTGGAGAATCACCAATCAGGGTTGGATTATAAAAAAGATATCCCAAACTTTGAACATCCCCCGGAGCACCGTTAAATCCATTATTAAAAAATGGAAAGAATATGGCACAACCGCGACTCTGCCTTAAGAAGGCCGTCCACCAAAACTCAGTGACCAGGTAAGGAGGGCATTAGTCAGAGAAGCAACCAAGGGGCCAATGATAACTCTGAAGGAGCTGGAGAGATCCACAGCTGAGATGGGAGAAACTGTCCATGGGACAACTATAACCCAGACGCTCCACAAAGCTGGGCTTTATAGAAGAGTGGCGAGAAGAAAGCCATTGCTGAAAAAAACCCATATCAAATCCTGTTTGGATTTTGCCAAAAGGCATGTGGGAGACACAGCAAACATGTGGAAAAAGGTTCTCTGGCCTTAGCGCAAAACACTATGTGTGGCACAAAGCCAACACTGCTCATCACCCTGAGAACACCATCCCCACGGTGAAGCATGGTGGTGGCAGCATTATGTTATGTGCCCTGCCACATACCCTCCCCTTAGAATGGACCCCCAGGGTCCGTTCGACCACCCTCTTACTCCCCACAAACACATGGGTGGGTGGGAGGGAACGTTGGGGCTCAGCCGGCCTCTGTCAAACATCAGACGGACAGGGTTGCGCTTACCTACTTGCCTACCCTGCCGCCTGATGCCAGCTGGCCCCAACATTAACTCCATGCCCTTCTCTGGGCTTCTGTCAGGGGACGCCATTTTAACCCCCATGATGACCCCTGGGCTGTTATAAAGGGGTGCTTGTTTAACCCCTGGCCTACCCCTTAACCCCAGTGTCCCCTCTGTCCATTTGTGGGTCCCTGCTGACAGCAAAGCAAGACCCTCCGCGAGGTTGGCAATGGAACAGGACCCTCGGAGGCGATGGCGGCAGCAGCGGACCTCGGGAGGCGACGGCGGCAGCAGCGGACCCTCGGGAGGCGACGGCGGCAGCAGCGGACCCACGGGAGGCGACGGCGGCAGCAGCGGACCCTCGGGAGGCGACGGCGGCAGCAGCGGACCCTCGGGAGGCGACGGCGGCAGCAGCGGACCCTCGGGAGGCGACGGCGGCAGCAGCGACCTCGGGAGGCGACGGCGGCAGCAGCGGACCCTTGGGAGGCGACGGCGGCAGCAGCGGACCCTCGGGAAGCGACGCCGGCAGCAGCGGACCCCGGCGACCCCAGGCGAAGCAGGACCTCCGGCGACACCAGGCGAGCAGGACCCCGACAGCGACCCTAGGAGAGGCAAAGGAGACACAGGCAACCCCAGGCGAGGCGGACGTCGGGAGGGAAGCCCCTGGCCATGAAGGCGGCAGCAGGAGCTCCACTTCTCCCAGTGGTGGTGGTAGAGGTAGAGGTAGCTCCTGCTCCTCTCCTCTTAATGGCAAAGGCGGCAGGGGCTCCTCCCCTTCTGGCTGCAAAGGCGGCAGGGGCTCCTCCCCTTCTGGCTGCAAAGGCGGCAGGGGCTCCTCCCCTTCTGGCTGCGAAGGCGGCAGGGGCTCCTCCCCTTCTGGCTGCGAAGGCGGCAGGGGCTCCTCCCCTTCTCTCAGCAGCACCACCGGTGGCTGTTGAAGGTAATCCACTACTTGCCCTCGTCCCCCCCAAAAAATTTCGGGGGGGTGAGGCCTTAGCTCCTCCATCAGGGGATCATCCCCCCCTGTAAATTGCTGTGGCAACGGTTCTAGGCACGGCCATGGCTCTTCCTCCTGGGACAGCAGCTCTTCTGCCTCGCTCTGGACCTCAAGCTCCTCCCACTCTAGGTCAGTGTCTGTGTCCTCTTCCCGGTCATGGCAGTTGGCCTCTGCATGCCCATACTCCATGCAAATAGAGCACATGGGTGCACCGGCCCGGGCCAACTGGGACTGTTCCGCCTCCCACCGCTCTCTATGGATCCGTCAACCACCCTGCCCATGGCATCCAAAGCCCCTTTAAGTGCTGGATAGTGCCCACGGATCCCCTTGAGCTGGGCTTCTGAGGTCAGGTGGACGAAATCCACCAGCATCTCCACGTGGATGGCCCCAGGTATTTCCTTCCCTCCGCTTCCAGCCACAGGGGAGTCCTGGGATCCAGAATCCAGGCCAAGGAGATGTCCATTTATTTATTTATTTATTTATTTATTTATTTATTTTTTTTCCCACACACAAAAAAAATAAAAATATATAAAGAAATACTTGCAGCCCTGCTCGAAGTCTCTTGGAGGCGCTTCAATCCCACGAAGACACCATATGTGACAGGATGGCTGGGTGGACAGAGACTCGGAGACAGTGAAACTGCAGTTTAAGCGCTACCGCGCATTTTTAATAAACATAAAATAAAAATGTTTAACAAAAACAATCACGAACCACAAAATGAAAAACAAAAACCCTCACCCAAGCAGTGCTATCACGGTGAGTTTTTTAAACAAACATTTCAGGAGCATGTGTCTCTCTGCAGGCTCTTCCCCATGGAGCTGTGTAGCTCCCTTATATACCATGTGGCCAGGGTTGATTGAGAACTCATAATTCAATCAACACCTGGCTACATTCTGCACATGTATTTGGCAGGGATAGGAATTAACCCTATTCCTGCCAACCACCACCACAAACACACCCAAGACAACCAGGGCTGGAATCTTAATTTCAAGCCCTGCCATATCTAACACACACTTCCATATTTACACATTCAGGACTTCGGGATGCTTTTCATCGGCAGGGACTGGGAAATTGGTCAGGATTGAGGGCAAGATGGATGGAGCCAAATACAGGGAAATTCTAGAGGAAAACCTGTTTCAGTCTGCAAGAGACCTGGGACTAGGGTGGAGGTTCACCTTCCAGCAGGACAATGACCCTAAACACACAGCCAAAGCTACACTGGAGTGGTTTAACAACAAGAACCTGAATGTCTTAGAATGGCCCAGTAAAAGCCCAGACCTCAATCCGATTGAGAATCTGTGGCAAGCCTTGAAAATTGCTGTTCACCAACGGCCCCCTTCCAACTTGACAGAGCTTGAGCAATTTTGCCAAGAAGAATGGGCAAAATTGGAGGATCCAGATGTGCAAAGCTGTAGAGACTTACCCAAAAAGACTCACAGCTGCAATTGCTGCCAAAGGTGCTTCTACAAAGTATTGACTCAGGGGGGTGAATATTTATGCAACCAACAAATGTCTTTTTTTTGTATAATTAACTTTTGTGTCACAATATAAAAATATTTTGCACCTTCAAAGTGTTAAGTAGGTTCTGTAAATCAAATGGTAAAAATCCCAATTAAATCCATTTTAATTCCAAGTTGTAACACTAGAAAATGTGGAAAAGTCCAAGGGGGGTGAATACTTATGCAAGGCACTGTATATATTTATTTCTTAGCAGATACCCTTATCCAGGGCGACTTAAAATTGTTACAAGATATCACATTATTTTTACATACAATTACATTGTTTTTTACACACAATTACCCATTTATACAGTTGTGTTTTTACTGGAGCAATCTAGGTAAAGTACCTTGCTCAAGGGTACAGCAGCAGTGTCCCCACCTGGGTTTGAACCCACTACTCCACACTGCTGCTCCACACTGTGTATATATATATACACACACACACACTTTTTAGAAAGTCGTCTGGTTTTCAAGGTGCTGGTACTAACTTTTGTCTTTTAGGCTGTGACTCTGATCCAGTATAGGAATTTGAAGCACCTAGGAGATTGGATTTTCATCTACAGAGATATCTATCACTGGAGGTACTGTCAGGGGGGTTTCTAACAGATGCTAAAGAGATGAAAAGAAGTCGACATACCGCTTGTAGACTTTAATGCCATCAGCAGACTCAAGATGCTGTGTGGTTATATGCTTGTCAATTACACTGACCTGAACAAAATTGTAAAGTCTATCTGTGATGTGGCATATTTTAAAAAGAAAGCCACTTAAAGCCGTATTTAAAAAAGGAAACAGATTGATGTTACCCTGTGACCTATCCAATAAGAGGCAGTATGTACTCACTTGACCAGGGGTAGGTAACCCTTGCCCTGGAGGGGCATTCCACTCTAGGTATTAAATAGCAAGCAACTTGGTATGGGTATTACATACCACAGTTATGATCTTTCTAGGTTCACCTGGTAAACCATAATGTAACCATGTAGTACTGATTAATTATTGGCAACAAAAATGTCTAAAGTCTACTGGATTGCAAAGGATCCAAAAGACTGTGTTAGGCCACATTTGTGGTTGAAGAATTAAAAAAAGAGGACAACATGTAAATACTGTGTTGATCCCATTGGATATTAAGGAATCATTGCGGAAAGGACTACATAGTACAAATCAACAAGTTCCACAACCAGATGGCGAATGAGTCACTGTTAATCTATGTTACATTCTACATGAAAGCTAATTTGAGTAATTAACCCAGAGTTACATAACTTTTAAAGAATAACTTTAATGAACCTTAATATTTATGAAAAGCTTGTAAGTAAACTTGCTGTTGGTAGACAAGTATATTTCGATAATAGATTGAAGGTTTTATATTATATATAGTACATGTTTAACCTCTTTGCAGCCTCTGTAGGCTATGTTCGATTCCCCCAGTGTTTCTTGGTTAGCTGCCATCGGATTGTGCACAGTTTCCCTTTTTTACGCTGTGTAACCATGGCAATCTGTCATCAAAAGCACCAAATTTATCATGGAGACAGTCGAGCCCTTTGAGGAGTCTTTTTTGAAAACACAGCCTTTTCTTGTGTGTCTGCGACCTCAAAATGCACAGGGTCGGATGATGTTGAAAAAATCCAACATTTGTCACATGGTCGCAAGCCAGTGAAGAGCGATAGAGCAAGATTTTGAGGAACCCAATAAACATGAACAACACAGAACAGGATTTTAAACTTGCCTCTAAACTGAATGAAATTAAAACGTAAATGAACCTTTGCTAAAATGAATATTGTTGCTTACGTAGGCTACCATGCGCAGCAACCCCTTGAATAATAATAACAATAATAATTAATACAATGTATTTTTATTTGTATTATTGTTATTCTTTTAATATATTTGACTCACTAATAAGTTAATGTCGCTATTTATTTTCTGTATGCAATTACTTTCCCTATCAAATCAGTAACGTTGCTCAACTGCTCAATACATCTGATCGGGGGCAGTATGGAGAACAGCAGTTTTACTTGTTTGCTGCTCATAAAAATAGATGAGTCAATTTACACATTCACTTCATTCATGAGACAGGCAATTTTAAAATCCTGTCTCAGAGTGTCACAGGATTGTAGAGCCTGTTGGCAGCCCTAGTCACAAGTCGACACCGGCAGTAACGCAGACTGGCTGAAAGTATGACCGACAGCTGCGACCACTTTGCTGCGTCAAAAAGTCTGTGAACTCAGGGGTGCTTCAGTCCTTCTGGCGCACCTGTAGAAGTGTCTGCAGAGGACGTACGGCTTTTGTCTGCGAGAGAAGTATAATCCAACCTTTACTAGCTTTATATTCATATTCTACCCTGTTCTATTTGTTATTTTCTATAAAACAATTGAAAATAATAGTAACTGTATTTGTTTTATACCATGTTTTTCTTTCATCATGTTAGTGTAATGCGGAAATTGACGACATAAAAATGTAGGATATACTGCAAATAGATAATGAGAACTTGGAAGCAACGCTGTGTTATGTATCATTTGTTATTCTAAATTGTTATTATATCTGAATAAATATCTTACATTCTATATAATCAGTGACACTAATAGTAACTTTACCATAGACCAAAGTGGTGGATAATTTAAACTTCCACCAGTTAGCTTTCCTCTTCAGAACGGTTAATTTGACTATCCGTCAGTATAGAGTGACAGCACTTTAGATCAAAGCAGTGACACTGGAACAATTTTTGTAGTCGGGGTGCTGAAAGCCATTGAACAAAACTGTAACCTCTGTATATGATGGATGCATTCAGTTGCTATTATGTTAAACTTGTTAATAAAACAAAGTCAGCATCAACACCTGTTTATTTAAGTAAAAAAAAAATCTTTAGCCACAGTCCTTGCTACAATGTTTACAACACAGGTTGAACAGTTGTATTGTATTTACAGTAATCATTGTAGACAAGCAGTCAGAAGGCTCCAAAGGTTGCCTTGCACTCAGGTGTCATGCTTCTTGTCAATTGTTTCATGAAGGACAGCTAGTGTGTCCAGAATGTCACTGTGTACTTAGAAGCTTGTATAGAATGGTTATTGAAAATGTCCCCAAAAAAATATCTGATTTTTTTGTAAATTCTCAGCGGCACCACATGCTAAAATCAGCAATAGCAGGTGCAGCAGGTGCAACTTCACACGGGCCCCCGCACTCAGAGGGCCCCGGAGGGGTTTGAAAGTTTTTACTTATTTATTTATTTTTTTAACAACAATAATATCCTCCGCATTTATATTTGCAGATGTTACACATTTGTATAACTGTAGCTGCCGGTGTACGGTGCCAGTAATTCAGATTGTATCCTCCCTCATTTCAACAGGTATCCCTATTGTCTTAATTATCCTAACTTTTTTCCACCGGAGGCTGGTTCGAGGCATGTCTTCATGGAAGGTTTTGGGGTACTATTCAGCACAGACATTTGCAGTTATATTCTGTGTGCACGATTCATCCTGTAGTTTAGACGGAAGCTGTTGGGTGCTGCTGCGGGCACCAAAATAAACTACAGCAAATCAACATGCCTATATTTCTGATTTAAAAATAATAATAATAAAAAAACAGTTTCCTATGTGAGACAATTTCTGCAAATGTCTGTGCAGAATTGTGAATTCTTTAATAATCACAGAATTGGGGGATCCTGGTAGGATTGGTGATTAAACCTGTTTGTTTATGATTAAAAAATAGTGTAGTGCTGGATGTAAAGAGGTACGCAAAATAAAATAAAGCAGATGAGTAGAAAACGTTCTTATTACGTACTGTTTCATACGTGCTAACATTCTGACAAATATAGTTCAATATTGAACACTTGATTTGGTATGTTTGATGTTTATAAATAAGGGTTAAATTAACATTTGGGGAGGGGGGCCCACAATAAGGTCCTGCAGTGGGACCCATCTTCCTCTTCCTCCGCCACTGAGCAGCAGGTAGGTGCATGTAAAAATAAATAATCAAATACGTACATAAACGGGGTCCCCAAGTGGTGCATCCAGTAAAGGCGCTCCACGTGGAGTGCAGGATGCGCTCTATAGTCTGAACGTCGTGAGTTCGAGTCCAGGCTATCCCACAGCTGACCGTGGACGGGAGCCCCCAGGGGGTGGCGCACAATTGGCCGAGCATCGCCCGGGGGAAGGGAGGGCATGTCCTCGGCTCACCACGCACCAACGACCCCTGTAGTCTGGCCGGGCTCCTGCAGGCTTGCCTGTAAGCTGCCCGAGAGCTGCGTTGTCCTCCGACGCTGTAGCTCTTGGGTGGCTGCATGGTGAGTCCACAGTGTGAAAAAAACTGGTCGACTGACAGCACACGCTTCGGAGGACAGTGGTTGTTCGTCTTCGCCCTCCCAAGTCAGCGCAGGAGTGGTAGCGGTGAGCTGAGCTTAAAAAATAATTGACCATTCTATATTGGGAGAAAATAATAAAAATAATTGGCAACGACTAAATTATTAAAAAAAAAAAAAAGTACATAAAGCAAGATATCACACCCTGAGTTGTTCATTTGTAGATGTGCGATGACGTTAATAGTATGTTTAATTAATTATTATTATTTTATTTTGTGCGTGTGTGTTTGTGTGTATTTGTGAATGACTTGACTCGAGAGCCATATTAGGTTACTTGAAGAGCCAGGCATGGCTCACAGAGCCATAGGTTGCCGACTCCTGACCTGGTGCATACATGCCAACAGTCCCTATGTGGTCGGGACAGTCCCGATTTCTTAGCAAATGTCCAGTGTCCCGATACATAGGAAGAAAATCCCGATATTTATCCTTGGAAATTCTTCACAGCTCTAGGGCGTTCGCTCTCGCACCTGGAGTGTTTTCTTTTTGTTTGTTTTGCTTGTTTTTGTCTCTGTCTGCTGACCCTCATGCACTGCACTGCCTGGCAAGGATTGTGTTCACATGTGACCAGATCTCAGTTTATTGACATATGTGATATCCAGTCATTTTGGAGAAGCGTATTGTTTACTCCCTGCTGTTGCAACAGTAAAATGTGGGAACCAATGGAATGTGGGAACCAATGGAATGTTCACATTGCACAGAAAATATATAAGAAATAACCTTTCCTGGTCCCTCCCTAATACTGAAAAAAAATACGGCTGTTATACTGACACCAAAGAAAGGACGAAAATAAACAGAACAGATACAAGCAGCCTACTAAATCGCAAAAATAAATGAAGGACATGACTAACAGGGGCATATCAACTCACACTGTACAGAGTTTAAACTAATTCTACAGAGTTTAAAACAGAGTTTTGAAATGCAAGATAATTTCTGTATTTAATTGGTTTTGCAAAAATGTCTGACTCATACTAACAAAAAATAAAAGTAAAAAAGAAAATGCATTAAAAATAATTTAGTTTCAATTTAAAATCGTATTATTTTCAGACAACCTGTCTGTTTCCCAACATGTCCGGTTCAGCAAGGGCCTGCTGTGCTACACACGTTTAATGGAAAATTACATTTCGATTGAAAGAGATTCCAATTTTACCCATTCCCACCCACCAGCTCACCATGTGTCACGATTGAGCCTACCAGAAATGTTGTAGCCTTACCATATGGTGTTTTAGCTCACTCAAGGAAAGAAAGCTTTCAACTTGAACATTCATCTATTCGTCTATGGCTCACCTTGCGAACACCTCTACCAAGGTCCTCTCCATAGTTTGTCCCCAGAATTTCAAAATGGATGTTTGGATTCACTCCGTTGTCATTTAATTCGAGAAAGCTTGTTAAACCACTGACTCCACCCTGTAGAAAAAAAAACAAACAAACAAAAAAAAAATTATGGTCCCTCCTTTGGTTTGTAAATATGTTTGTACATCCATAACTAGAAACGCACAATCACACATTTTTAAACCATGTCAACTATGTAATAACTAATTAATGTCGACCTGCATAGGCCTCCCCAAAATAAATTGCACAAACCCTCACAAGAAATTGTTCTGACCAACACAAAAAATATTTGTGAGAGAAGAAGATAGATTTTTTTTCCCCACAAGCGCGCAAAGCAGGTCTAACAAACATATTTCTCGTTTTCCTACTGTGCAACTGCCAGATCGCTAGGGCAGCTGGGATATCAAAATCAACATTGTAGTACAGATACAGGATTTAGATGCATTTCAATGTCATTGGAGGAGACAATGCTTGGCTGGTTTAACGTCAATTCTTGCCGATCTGAGCCCCCCATACCGCTGCAGGAGGCTGTCGACGAAAACTCTAATCCTTTTCGCTCATTCTACATTTATTGGAATTGCTGTTATCTATACAAACACAGCTTGATCTGGATCTGATTTTACAGAACTTGTAAAATCGTAGCATACTGTCTGTTTTCACGCACCATTGTTTTGTGAGAATTTGACGCTACAGTTAGAACATACTTCCTTCGATCATTTGAACAAATGCCACCTTTCAGAACACTGTTTCTGGTGCCAGATTACAAATGTTTCTGAAGTTTTTTCTTTAGATTTTTCCAGTCCTTCACTCAATTTTCAGTGAAAGTGGGGACTTTTGAACTTCTAAAAAAGTACTAGCTTGTTGTAGTAACGTGTTAGTTACAACCTCTATAACAGAAATACATGCACATTGTGATTATTTTTCCACACTATTATGGAAAAACTGTAGTAATGACATCTACGTGATGTGTCTTGTTTAAAGTAAGTGAGATGGAGCTTTGAGATTGTGATAACTTTGAGCTGTAATGTTCTTGTTTGAAAAGCGCCAGTGCCTTTGATGTATAAATACAGTGCTGTGTAATTATTCTCTTGAATAAATATCTACATCAAAACCAAAGCACACTGATAGCATCAGGGAGAATGTTTATGGCCTGGTACCATTGTTGGCTAATTGCTGAACAGTCTACTCTAAGGAAACAAATAGATGTAGCTTTAAAATACCATACTGTTCTGTGTCCTGTGCTATACCATGCCATTCTTAAAATACCATACTGTTCTGTGTCCTGTGCTATACCATGCCATTCTTTTGAAAGATAATTCACATTCTATTCTCATTGTTAAAGAAGCCAAGAAATACCAATAAATCTTACCTAATATGAAAATAATAATAATAATAATAATAATAATAATAATAATAATAATAATAATAATAATAATAATCCAGGACTATTGTAAATACACCTGCTGTTGTGGACACTGGATCCTTACCTGCACCACTCACATCCTGACAGACAGATTTTATATTTTGATATTTTAGGTATTTAAGAATAACAGGTCTGACGATCTGTTAAGGCTGTATGTTTTTCCAAAAAAGACGCACATTGCAAGATTGTATGAAGTATGTAATGTAATAGTTTTGTACTCTAAAGCAGGGGTTCTCAACTGGGGGTCCGAGGCCCCCCTCCTGGGCCTTGAGGAAGTCTCAAGGGGTCCGCCAAAAATAAACTAGAGCATGTGTTATTTTCTCTGCATGCTGATGACACGCTGAAACCTATCAGCAGGTCATAAGCATGCACAGAAATTAACGCGTTCTCAGGTTACGGAGCATGTTCTCGGGTTACATATGGTATAAGAGCTGTTTCAGCGGGAGCATGGCAGATTACAAAGCAGAGGAAAAATCGTTGGAAACACACACAATAAATATCAGATACTGATATATTTTTTATTCAAAACAGCAAAACCCACAGAATGATGATACAGCACTTCCTTCAACAAGTTCAAACGTAAGGGCTGAAGAACAGCGAGGAGGTGGCGCTGAGAGTAAAAAACATAAAGTCGTTATTAACCCTGCAAAATTAAGGAAATACGAAGACAGCTACTTGAATTTCGGTTTTATATTGTACTGGAAGTGGGGAAATACCTCAACCGCAGTGTGTAATTTGTGCAGAAGTACTGTCCAATGAATGTTTGAAACCCTCCAAATTACAGAGACATTTAATTACCAAGCATGAAATACATAAAAACAAGCAACATTCACTTTTTGAGTGAAAGGCTAAGGAACTGCTTGGTACTAAAGCCATAATGAAATCCACAACTACCGCGGATAAAAAGCTTGTAGTGTCATCGTACATACTGGTGCAGAATATTGCAAAATATCACATATGATTGCTGAGGAGTTGATAATGCCGTGTGCAATTAAAATTTTAAAGGAAATGTTTGGGAGCAGAAGGCCAACGAACTGGCAAAAATAACAATGTCAAATGACACTGTCAAACAACGGATCGCTTTTATATCAGAAGACATAGTTTTGCAGTGCATTGATCTGTTGTGTGACAATGATTTGGCTCGAATCCCCAGATTTCTAAAATGTCCCATTTACTCGCCTATGTTAGGTATGTGAGGCTGTGTGGTCCAGTGGTTAAAGAAAAGGGCTTGTAACCAGGAGGTCCCCAGTTCAAATCCCACCTCAGCCACTGACTCATTGTGTGACCCTGAGCAAGTCACTTAATCTCCTTGTGCTCCATCTTTCGGGTGAGATGTAATTGTAAGTGACTCTGCAGCTGATGCATAGTTCACACACCCTAGTCTCTGTAAGTTGCCTTGGATAAAGGGGTCTGCTAAATAAACAAATAATAATAATAATGTGTGAAATAAGGGAATGAAGGGAGACTTTTTGTTTTGCAAAGAGCTGAAGACAATAACAAAGTCAGACAAAATTTTCAATCTGTTAAATGATTTTATAACTTCAGCAGAAATCAGCTGGACTAACTGCATTGGGGTCTGTACTGATGGAGCAGCAGCAATGAATGCATTCGTTGCACCTCGCACTAATTGGACACATTGCTTTTTACAACGAGAGGCGCTTGCTGCAAAAGATACTGAACCTGGGGCCGGTTGCACAAAAAAAAGTCTTAACTTAAGTCTAAGACTTAGTTTAAGTCCAGCAAAATTGGTCTAACGTAAGACCTTGAGATAAGTCTGTTGCACAAAGCAAAACTTCGTAGGTCTTACGTAAGACTGGTCTTAAGCTACTGTTGCTAAGCAACGAAGACCGGTCTTATTTTTTCGAGTCTGTTTGAAAAAAAAATAGCTGCACGCAAAGTGAAGAAAATACATTTTAGCGAATAAGTAACTATTAAAAAAATAAATAATATTGGGGGGGTTCGGGGTGTCGTTAAAAAATTCAGACAAAAATAAAGCCTGACAAGAAGCAATTACTGGACGGGTAAATGCCATCAACCCAGCAATAAGTCGTACTGTAAATGACATTTTTAAAAATTGAAAAATCTGCTGGCTCAGGCCAAAAAAGAATATTAAAAAAAGAAACCAAAAAATGGAGGTGGCCTTTTTTGAAAAACGTTCCCAGTTAACTTCTTTAATAATGGATATTTATGGGGAAACATCACATTTTCAGAATTGAAGGGGGTGCAGATACGGGAATAAAGGAGTGATAGTAGCAGCGGGTAAATTAAAAATAAGTTAGTTAGTGTATATATTTTCAAGTACCGTTTCAGTAAAAATGTATTCAATCGGTAATATTCTTATATTCAAAGTCCCACTGTTCTAGTGGAGATTTTGCAAAAAAAAAAAAAAAGAAAAATCTGGTAATCACTCAATTTCAAGACAGTATTAATCTTGTTTAGGTAAATACATAAATAAACTTCAACTTTTTTATAGAACCGTGTAGTGAAATCGTATATACATTGCCGTGGCATCCAAACTGCTTGGTGAAGCTGTGTAATTACCAACTTTGTGTAAAGCCGATTAAACACCTCTGCTATTGCAATGATCTATCCGTCAATGTGAGTTGTACAGTGCTTGACAATACTGTATTCTTAAATCAGTTATTTGTTATCATGATTTTGTGTAATAGCAACGTATGTGTCTGTTATAGCACAGTGTGGGTAGTGGTTAGGGCTCTGGACTCTTGACTGGAGGGTCGTGGGTTCAATCCCAGGTGGGGGACACTGTTGCTGTACCCTTGAGCAAGGTACTTTACCTAGATTGCTCCAGTAAAAACCCAACTGTATAAATGGGTAATTGTATGTAAAAATAATGTGATATCTTGTAACAATTGTAAGTCGCCCTGGATAAGGGCATCTGCTAAGAAATAAATAATAATATATTATTTGTTTATTTAGCAGACACCTTTATCCAAGGTGACTTACAGAGACTAGGGTGTGTGAACTATGCATCAGCTGCAAAGTCACAATTACGTCTCACCCGAAAAGACGGAGCACAAGGAGGTTAAGTGACTTGCTCAGGGTCACACAATGAGTCAGTGGCTGAGGTGGGATTTGAACTGGGGACCTCCTGGTTACAAGCCCTTTTCTTTAACTACTGGACCACACAGCCTCCTGTGTGTATGAGTGCAGACAAGTCGGGAATTAAGTTCATTAAAAAAAAAAAAGAAACAGATAACTTTCACAGCCCAGTTTTTATTGAAATGTTTAGTTTGCTTATATTTTGCATAAAGCTGCATGCCCATTTTTTTAACATTTGTGTTGTCGCCCTCAGCTGTGCAACAAAACTGGCAAAAAACATACAGATTAGTTTAACGGTTAAACCTAAGTGGTTATACATTTACCAAAGTTTGATTTCTTTACAATAGCGTATGTATCTCGGACAAGGGTGATTGTGCAGAAAACATTCATGAATTGGGTTAAATTAATCTACCATTGCAGCTTTTTAATCCTGCTGGCTGACAATTTGTGAATCCCTGTGAAGTCTCCAACAACATTTAAAAAACTTCCAGTGGCATGGAAACGAATTGCCACACAAACTTGAATGACTGCGGGGATGACATGGCTTCTGTTAGTTGCAGGCTCCAAGTCATCTTTTAACATTTCCACTAAAGTTAATACGTCCTCGTTGTGGAAACGCAGTCTTTCAAAAACTGCAATGTTATTTAAATTCTATATGGGATTGTCTGTCCTTAAATACTCTTTCCTTACGAAATGCCCTTTAATTAAAATATTCAGCAAAAGCTATCATTGGTGCTGCCATGTTGACTTCTATAGCAACAGATGCTGTTTTCCCATTTAAGCCTGGTGAGGCTCAAATTAAGACTGTTGTGCAACGGGTCTCATTTATTTTGGGCTTAAATTTTAAGTCTAAGTCCAATAAGTGGTTGTGACAGGGTGGCTGGGCAGTGACGTCAGGACAGAAGCAGGACCGTAAACACTGACACCAGACACTGCAGATTCCAAACAAAAAGACGCGGTGGCGCCGTTTTATTTAAATAATACAAAAATAAAATAAAAGGTTTTAACAAATAGACTTGCTCACAGAGCGAAATAAAAAGGTTAAACAGAACAGAATCACAAACACAAACACAAACAACACGATCAGGTTGGGCAATAAATAGCCTTCACTGATCCTTTACGTTTTTTTCTTTTAGTTTTGTTTTCTCTCGCTCCTAGCATGCTCTCTCCGCTCTAACACCCACCCCGATCGCAGCGAGCTGCAGGTTTATATACAGGTGACCATCTCCCGATTTAGCAACAAATGAATCACTTAATTAATTCGGGAGATGGCCACCTTCTGTATGATGTTTTTTAATTATTCCTGGCAGAGGACGAGTACCCACTCTCACCTCTGCCAGAACACATTTTAAATAAAACAATAACAAACAAAAATATTTAAATACAATAAATAAATACAAAAACAATACTGACGGCGCTTTGCCGTCATATAAATACAATAATAAATCATAACAATAATCCAAATAATAATAAACCACAAATACAAAATAAACTGCACAGGGGCGGAGGGGGAAACCCCGTTCTAAAAGCAAACAGAATCCATGCACAGGGCTCCTTGCCCTGTTACAGTGGTCTTAAAAGCATTTAAGATATTTTGTGCAACCGGCCCCAGGTCTTCAGTGTTCTGACCATAGCAGTAACACTCATTAATTTTATTAAAAACAGAGCAGCAAACTCCAGGTGTTTTGCTGCCATGACATTGATGAAAACAAAAGTACCGAGCCAGGATGAACATTGACCATGACGTGTGTGTGTGCTTGACGAAGATACCTCTATGTCTTGACAGAGTTGTTGCTCAGCACCAGCAACAAGTTTCACATTGAGTAAGTAAAACAAAAATAATTTTATATATGTATCAGGGATGGAAATAAGACTCCCATTGCATAGCAATTTGATCCATTCTTGGTTTTAGTATTATAAGTTTAATATGACAAACCTGAACTTGTTCAAACTGGGGCTAATCAAATTGTTGTAAAACCTGGAATGTGTGAAACTGCTATGCAATAGCAATAGGAGTCTTACTTCTATCCCTGATGTGTGTGTATATATATACCGAGCATCAAAAGAAACGTATCACTATTATACATATAAATGATGGACATTGACAAAACATTTTTGGTTTCTTTTTAATCATTCAATCATTCATCCTTGACCATGACATGCTTGAGTGACTATGACTGAAGCATATGCACTTAATCACCTAATTAGTGAGACAGTTGATTGGACACTACATAGTGGAATTTTTATGGGGGGGGGGGGGTTGAGAACCCCTGTAAAGTAACATTTCAATTGGTCAGTAGTCAAAAGCAAAAGTCTTTATATTATTGGTTTTGGTGTACTATTTAAAAGCTGTTGTGTATGTTGATGTAGCTAAAACTACATTATTTAGTGACCTTTCTGTAAATTCTTGTTTTTTTGCTGCACCTCGCCCGTGAAACGTACTAAAAATTACTGTGCCAAAATCGTAGCCTTAAGTGTAGTCAATGTAGCATTTTTGTCTGCCCTAAAATATTTATGTTTCTGTGGTTTTATGTTTAACAGTCGCTACAAATCGTAAAACACAACTAAACCTGTTTAATTAATAGTATAATAATTTGCACGTTGCAACATACCGGATGACTTTTTAATATTCAAGAAAATCACACAGACTCATTTAATTTGAAGTTTTAACGACTCAGGGCAGTAGTAGTGCCCCTTCGATTTATTAAATGCTTATATTAAAAATTGGATTGGTAAATCCCAAGTAATAAGCAGTCCAGCCGATCTGGTGCCTTTACAGGTTTAACAGCATTAATACTTCAATATAGTAATTCAAATATGGTTAATTATATACTTAGCCCTTAGGCTATGCATGCATAAAGCTAAAAACGCCCACCGCTAAATTCTAGAACATTCAATATATATCACTCTCTTAAGACTAAAACAATTTCTATACCTTATAGCAATGCATCAATATAAAAGAGATATTCAATTCAAATATAAGCTTACCTTCCAGTATATGGAAGTGTAGTGTAGGATATATTGAAAAATAAGAACTGTCTTCAAAAGGCAGAGACTTGTGAATACCACCAAACAGCAATCAGTTTTTCAGAGATCCTCAGAGCATGGATCACATCAGCTTGTAGTTAGTAAGTTGAGAGATACTTGACTGGGGTTTTACCTTGGTTTTTATAGGATTTTCCCTCCATTGAATACATCAGGAGTCCCAAGTAAATCTAATCATCACTCAGCCTTGACATTTCTTATCTTTAAGTTAATGATACATTCTAGAAGGATCTGGTCAACTCCTTTTTCAAAACTGATTGAATATATCTTCTTGTCAAAAAATATTGGAACATGATTTCATCGCTCTCTTTTTCCAACTATTCCTTTTTCTAAAAAGTCAGGTGAACCAAAGTTCACAGAATCCTTGCTATATTATAATACAAGTATATGTGTATATGTGAGAGATGTTTTTAATATGTAACACCAGCTTTATTTGATTATATTAAGCTGGGTCAAAAAATATATGTCCCTCTTAGCTGCATATTATGTTACCTTTTCAGTGTGTTTTCAATGGGCCAGTTTAACTTCATATACAAACAAACAACTTAACAAAGTGTGGGACAAAGATTGCCTTTGAATAAGCATACAGTGGTCAGTTCAATTAGTTTCATTGAAATTTTAAACTATAATTAACATGTTAAGTATAATAGCCTTATAATAACTTGTACCATGGTAGGACCAAGCCTGACTTCTCTCTGTTTCTAAAAGTTGCCTGCACAAGCAGGTTGCAGACACCCTGTTTTTTTTTGCCAAGACTATTGTTTTGATTAATATGAAACACAATTGTAAGCACTTCTCCAAATTCACCTCATGAAATCAGTTTTCTCCCAAAGAAAGTCGCTACTTATTTGATAAGAACTGTGACTGGACACAACTCCCCTAATTCATGGAATGCTCCCTTCTACTACAAGGTTTTCTTATCATAGAAAGACCTTGGATCCAAAACTACGGACTACAAGTAAATCTCACTTTGACTGCCAAAAAGAACCTTCCATATCTAGCACCACTCTGCCTGCAGGCAGATAAGGGCAAGGCTATTTTTCAGTAGGTTTTTTGTGTACTAAAATTATTGAATACAGTTTACACTATTTGTCTACTATTCCAACCTAACAGTTCCTGTTTTTTTTTGTATTGCAGTAAAACCTTTATATAAACTAAACATTTATATTCTTTAATTTAATGGATATTCTTAAATTGAGATTATATTCTTTAATTTAATGACTAATTCTTAAATTGATTAAAATAAATGCTCACTCCTGCTTTTATAGTCTATTTGTATTACAGTGGAGCCTTAACAAGCAAAACCACTTGTTAGTTTAAATATTTTGTTTCTTATTAGATCAAAATACTTAAAACATATTATTTCTCTTCAGAGTTTTGTCACTCTATTATTAGATCAGAATACTTTTTTTAAAACCTCTATGCTTAGTAACAACATACTCAAATAAAATCAAATAGGTCTTTTTAGGTCTGCCTGAAAAGGGTTACCCCCTTTTGTTTTTACTAATTTGCAATACCTAGCCTCCTTTCAAGGTTACAGACTGCCACGAGTGTGTGTGCACTAATAACAAAGGCACATAGACAAGCTTTTTTTCTAACATTCACACTTGTTCAATTTTCTTAGTTCAAATCATTGTAACCTGTTCATAACTTGCTGCAATATTATTTATACTGTTTTTATATTCTTTAAAACACAGTACAATTATTACAATATTCTGAGTGTCAGTTAGTACTGAACTTCTTTAGTTTTTAACTGTAATATGTTCTTTCAACAATAATAGTTATTTGTATAACAGTTTAACTTTAAATGATTTTATAACATGTATTTCTAATTCAGTTACTTCAGTATAACAGTTGCTAATATTATTTTACTGAATTAAGTCTGACCCCTTTCTCTGTTCATACAAAATCCAGTCAAAGCAGGTTTTAAGACAACCTTTGCCTTTTGCCAATTTTTTGGTATTGATTAAAATGAGGCATGAAGTAATGAAAGTAAAGTAACGAAAGAAGCTACTTTTTCTCATAAAACTGGAATATGTTAACAAGGCCTTATGATAAGAGCCTGCCGAGTTTGACTACTTCCAGCAGGTGCTTTCATAGACTGCACAGAACATCTATCCATTGTTTTCTACTGAGTATACAGATCTTTTTGAAAGGAACATATACACAGTATTATTATAATTATTGACAAAGAGAATATCTTATTATTTCAATCAATACAGGTTAGTTTAAATCATCCAATAACTCAGCACATTCCCAACCGGATTCGAACTCAGGCTCAACTCGGACTGGTTCTGCGAACACAACAACAGGCCTGTGCACATCTGCTAAAAATATTTTGTAAAACACATTACAGTCATTACAATATTTGTTGCATTTTCACAAATGTTCAATTTGTTTCCCAAAGATCGGCCTGCTTCCAGTAGTTGTGACAGTCTTGGGTCAGTTTCTGCTCTCAGTGAGTCAGTTTCTGCTCACAGGTGTGGGTGACAGTCTTTAAAAACCTGATACCTGCAAAAACTTAAATTTTGTTAGCTGGGCTCCCATCTCTACATTCTCATTCCCACTGTCAGTGGGCAAACACATTTTAACTGAATCTGGATCCATCAAAGAACCGCACACCCTTGCAACCAAGGCCTTCCATGCAAAAAGATCTAATGACTTATAGCACAAAAGGGACATGCCAGAACCGTCTGTGACAATATGAAACAAACAAATAAATTAAAGGTCAACATCATTGAACTATAATCACCTACTTAACTTGTGTAGTGCAGCACAGAAGTAATCCTGGTAAACTCCATTCTTTAAGGTGAGTTACAGATTTGCACCTTACTTGTAATATTAATTAATGGAAAAGGAATTTCAAATACCAAGCCCTATTAAAATGCTAATTATTTGAATACTTGACAATTATTATTCTGTCTAAATTAATTGTTAAACTGTTAAAAATAACTTCCATTGAAAAGTTAGATACAATACATTCTCAAGTGTTTCAGTATTATATACGAAGAACTGTTAAAAATGACACAAATTAAAATCCCGATATTGCCACTTAGATTACACATATTTATGATATCGTCTGTTGAATCCTTTGAATTACAAATAATGAAAAACCTGAATGCAATTATTTGATACAGTTTATGTAGTTTTACAATGTGGGTAAATGTATATACAGTTATCTAAAGTAATATAGAATTGTAATCTTTGGACAGTTACAAAAAAAAAAAATACTGTTTCAATTGGTGTCTTGGCTGCATATATTCATCAAAGAAATGTTGGTTTACTTTTTTTCAGTATTTCCTAAAAAGAAAGGTTTCTATTTTTAAAGACTGATACAAGGCAATATGAAGGTGTGATTATTACTGTAATAATGTGTGTGTGTGTGTGTGTGTGTGTGTGTGTGTGTGTGTGTGTGTGTGTATATATATATATACTGTGAGACAGCAGGGAGGGGATTAATTCCTCCCTAGAGGAAAACATGTGCGTAAGGCACATTTTGGTTTTGTTTTGTTAATTATTTGATTTGTGTTAATTGTTTTGTTTAATTGTTTTATTGTTTTATTGTTTAATCATTTGCGTGTGCCCGGTATTTAAGGAGAGCAGTCAGTCTGCTCAGGGCGGCTGCTGAAGAGGGTAGAAGCCCGGCTGTGCTGGTGTGTGGGTACAGCCGTAATTTAAAAGAAAAAAAAGGTAGAGCGAGTCCTTTTTTTTTTGTGTACGTGATTTTGTTTGTTTGTTTGTTTTTGTTACAGGTAAACAGCTTAGCTGTCCTGTGGTTTAATTTAGGTTCCTGTTTTGTTTTAGTTAGTGCTCAAAGAAGAGCTAGGTGTTTGTTTTGTTTATTTTGTTTTGTGTTAATTAAAAATAGCGCAACCGCGCTTTAAAAAATCCATTTGTGTGTTGGGTCCGTGTTTTTAAAGGGGCAACGAACCGCGGAGAAGGGCGGATCTTTTACATATGGTGGCAGCGAGTGTGGGCGCCCCTAATGACCCAAAAATGGATTTTAAAGATTTAATTGAGAGGATTAATAAAAACACCGCTGCTCAGGAGGAGCAAACAAGGAAGATGGAGAGGCAGAGGCAGGACCTGGGCGTGGCCCCGTTGTTAATACAGGAGCGGGAGCCAACTGAACTGGAGCTGCTGCTGCAAAAGTGGGAGCTGCCATCCCGAGAGCCAGAGGGGGTGGAACTGCCATCCCGAGAGCCAGAGGGGGTGGAGCTGCCGCTTGCAGAACAACCAACCGTGCAAGTGAGTCCGGCGTTGCTGAGGGAGGTTCCCTGTCCCGTCATCGTGGACACCCAGACCTCCCTGCGCTGGACCTTGCTCCCAGGTCGCAGTACAGCCAGGCACAGTCGCTTACCTGGTCCCTTACTCCACTCCCCCTGGAATCCCAGACGTCGCTGCGCAAGAGGCAGACGTCGCTACGCAAGGGGCAGAGGTCACTAGCGTTCCCCTGCTGATTGCTTCGCCCCTTGCCTAGTGCTGCGCTCCACCTGGGATTCCAGAGGTCGCTGCGCAGGTCCACAGGCGCACGCCTGCCTGTCAGTCCTGGCTCCCGGTCACCGGTCTGCGCTGTGGTCGCCCTGGACAAGCCGCCTGGGTCCCTCCTCGCCGGTCCTGGGTCCCTCCCTGGAACGCCGGAGGGATTAACCCACCTCAAGCCCGCCCGTGGAAGAGGGCGAAAATTGACATTTGTGGACTTGAGGGTGGGTGGTCTTTTAAGGGTGGAGGGAGGTGGCCGTTGTATGGCCGATGTCTTGAAAAGACATGGGGGGGGATGTGTGAGACAGCAGGGAGGGGGTTAATTCCTCCCTAGAGGAAAACATGTGCGTAAGGCACATTTTGGTTTTGTTTTGTTAATTATTTGATTTGTGTTAATTGTTTTGTTTAATTGTTTTATTGTTTAATCATTTGCGTGTGCCCGGTATTTAAGGAGAGCAGTCAGTCTGCTCAGGGCGGCTGCTGAAGAGGGTAGAAGCCCGGCTGTGCTGGTGTGTGGGTACAGCCGTAATTTAAAAGAAAAAAAAGGTAGAGCGAGTCCTTTTTTTTTTTTTTTTGTGTACGTGATTTTGTTTGTTTGTTTGTTTTTGTTACAGGTAAACAGCTTAGCTGTCCTGTGGTTTAATTTAGGTTCCTGTTTTGTTTTAGTTAGTGCTCAAAGAAGAGCTAGGTGTTTGTTTTGTTTATTTTGTTTTGTGTTAATTAAAAATAGCGCAACCGCGCTTTAAAAAATCCATTTGTGTGTTGGGTCCGTGTTTTTAAAGGGGCAACGAACCGCGGAGAAGGGCGGATCTTTTACAATACACACACACACACTCAGTCACATAAGTATGTTTTAAAAACAATCCAAAGTGTGGGAAGCTTTTACCTTGTTTGCCATTAACAAGGTGCAGTGCTCTTGGTGTGGGGTTGCTCTGTCTTACAACAACAACACTTCAGGAAGGGTCCTGAACAGTATGCTATGCTACTAGACAGTGATAGTGCTACTCATTCAGCACACAATGAACCAGGTAAGTCAAATAATCAATGCTTCACTGAAAATGGGCAACGTTACACAACCTAATTCAGGCTATATTTGCATATGTATGTATGTATGTCTTCTTCTTCTTCTTTATTTGCTTAGCAGACACCCTTGTCCAGGGAGACCAACGGGTCATTTTCAGTCATATCACACACCACACTAAAAAGACCTTCATCAGGTCTTTGGTCTGAAATGTTGCTGTTTTTACTCTGTTTTGCCAAGTATTATAATAATTTAGATTTTGATAAATAATCAACTGCTGTTGTTGCACCTTCATTTCTTCAATTTTCTAGACTTACAGGTCATACAATACAGATAAGTGACTAAATAATCAAAAGTTACAGTGCATTGGAAAACAATAAATCAAATCAAGTTACAATTAGGGGCAAAGAGTTATAATTAAGAGCAATGTCTCTTATGGTTAAGATACATTACAACAAAAACAAATAGGAATGCAAAGTATAAATAAGTATGAGAGCAGTTAAGAGGTACGCATGAACAGCAATACAAGTTGTGCCAACAGAGGGACGCGTGAGGCAGCAGAGTCCAAATGCAGGACAGTAGAAGTGCCGTGGGTCTTGTTCATCAAGACAAGTGCTGAAGTACAGGGAGCGATGTAGGGGGTCCATTCCATTGTGCAAAGCAGGGAGAGTCACAGCAGTGGATGGGGTAAATATAGTCCAGTGCGGTTGAGAGCAGGTGCTAATGGAACAGGTGAGTCTTGAGGAGGCGTGTGAAGGTGGTCAGGGACTGTGCAGTTCTGATATCCGTGACCAGGTCATTCCACCACAGAGTATCAAAGTTAGTTTACTATGAAATTAGCAACTTGATAATTATAAAAGCATGGTGTTATGTGCACTGACCTTGTCAATTCAAGGTTATACTTTTCTTAGTTTATAGTAAATACATTTCTACAGTGTAGAAATACATTATTTATATTGTATATTCAGCAAGGACCATGAGAAAAAGAAAGCTGGATGATGCGCTGATTGATATAATTACAAGGGACTGCCAGCCTTTTTCAATTGTTGAGAATGAAGGCTTCAGAAGCTTTGTAAGACTCATATACCATTTTCACACAGAAATGCAGCTACTTTGCCGTCGCTGAAACGTCATACCTTTTCACACAGCCAAACAGATCGCATGAGTACAACTTTCAAACCTGTCAATCAACAGTTGTTCTCATGGCAACAACAGACTGTTCTCGTGCAATCTGAAACACTGACAAGACCTAACACATGCACGCAGAGCTTAATTTGTAAAGAAGAGCGTATTCAAAATCATAACATGTTTATTTGAAAGAGTATTGTACGTACTTGTGTTAGATGTTTACAATCACGTGTTCTACATCATATACAAAGTAGTAGTGCGTGCAGAGAAATTAATTAAAGGCAACCACAGGACAAATAATTAAAAAATAATTTTTTGTTACGGTTTTGCATTTAAATGGTTTAAAAAACAAAAACAAAAACAAATTAAAAGTCATTCAGAGGCACTCCAGAAGGACGACATTGATGAAAAAACGCACCCCAACACGAACATTGGTATGACCCACGGTTTGAAGTATTATCAGCGATGTGTATACAACAGAAGCCGCTGGTAGATTACAAAAACGATTTATTAAACTTAGGCTAGGTAGTTGTTAACTTAGTATGTTTTTATTCTGTACTAATTAAATTATATTCATTGAAAAAGGCAAGAGAACCAGATCGTTATTAATTTTATTGTTTTGGTTTAATATAATATAGCAGGCTAATGTTCCTATTGAAGTAGGCTACAATATATATATTTTTTAAAACTTGTTCCTTGTTGAAATTAATGTTCAGCTGTGGCAAAGTGGTGAGTGGATACAGGTGAGTGCAGTGCAGGTACAAATCACACGGACAATTACGAACAGGTGTAAGGGTGTTTATTGATAAATTACTACAATGTCCAGAGCCTTAAGGCAAGACACCTGTAAATAATAATGCTGGAAGTGATTACAGCGTTGTGTATCACTTCGGTTTTGTAAAATCCCACGGGTTTGACCCGCAACCAAAAAGTCCAGTTTTATCACCCACACAAAACACAAAGACACAGACACAGTTCCTACGGTGTGTGATTTAAGTGCTTGTGGTGAAAAGACAGTTCTCAGTGGAAAGTGAAGTGCTGGTGTCCGGGGCTAATGCTGGCCTGCGGCTGCAGCTCCGGATCGTGTTAGTAATCTTTTAGACAAACGAAACAAACAAACAACGTTTACTAACAGAACACTCACAGAACTAACAGAACACTCACGGTTTTTACAGGCAGGGACTTTAGGTTCTTTCCTAACCATTCACAAAAGGAACAGATCACGTCAGCTATGACCCCTATTTATATCCTCGCTTATGACCCCTAGGTTAACGAGCGCATCCGTTCCTCCAATTCTTAGATGCCACACCGTTTACCGTCTGGGTCACTGAGTTTGGATACCATAGCTTCGTCCCTTTCCTAAATGACCAACCTCCTAGTTAAGGGTACTCTGTTCCTTTTACACAATGCCCTCACAGGTCGAGAGGGAGATCAAACACCAAGAATCATTAGATCTCTGTCACATCAGCTTTCATATTTTGTTGTATACTACTCATTTAATCAAACCAAGTAGTGTAAGAAGTTGGTTGTATTGTTCATAACATTTTTCAAATCAAGTAAGCTTATTTGTGTATAACAAATGACAATAGAGTTGCAGCCTGTGTCATCTTAGTTAAGGCACTGAAGTCGTAAAGTAATTTAAAGTAGGCTACAAACATGGCAGCGGACTGTCTCTCTAGCACGCAAGCAAGAACTTGCAGACTTAATGCAACTGTGTTGAGATTTTAAAAAGAAAACATTTTATGAGATTTTTAACTAGAGGTACCGGCGCTATGACTCTGCACGCCCAGAGGTTCCGGGGCTGTGCCCCGGCACAAATAAAGCACTGTATGCACGCCCCTTACCTACCTACGCTATAGTGATGTGGCATGTTGACTTTGAAACCACACCCACTATAGCGCTTCAGTGGCGGTATAGCCTTTCACACAGGCAGTTATGACAGTTCAGTGTCATCTCTGGTGGTTCAGAGACGGCATAAAATATGACGGTTCTGTGGCGGTATAGGCAGTTCACACAGACCTATAAGCCGCTTCTATGGATACCCAATATACACTCCCCAGCAGGAAGACTCTGAAGAACATGGTTACTTGTCAGTATGTAATCCATAAACAGAGAGTAATGGTAGAGGTGCAGAGAGCTGACCATGTTTGTCTGACGACAGATATGTGGACGCCCATCAACACTGAAGCATATATTGCAGTGACGCATCACCTCATTACCGACCAGTTCCAACTCACCAGTTTTTTACTTGACATCTCCCATTTTAAAACAAAGCATACATCCAACCACATAACAAAGTCACTACAGAATGTAATGGACACTTGGAACATCTGTGAAAAGATTACTGCCTTTATCACTGATAATGAAGCAAACATGGCAGCAGCAGTTCGGCAAATGAACATCCGCCACGTTGTTTTGTACACACTTTAAACTTGATTGTGAAGAATTCCTTGCAGAATACACCAGACCTGGAGCTTATGGAGGCAAGGAAAATAGTTGGGATTCTTCAGATCAAGTACAAACGCTAAAGCAAAGCTAGCAGAAGTGCAAGTGCAACTTAACAAACCACAGCAAAAGCTAATGCAGGAGGTACATACTAGATGGAACAACACTTATGAAATCTTTCAAAGGCTTGTGGATCAAAAAGAATGCATTGCTGCAGCTCTTGTCACTTTAAAGTCAGACATTGTTCCCCTGACCTCAGCTGAATGTGACATTATTAATCAGTGCCATTTCACACAACTTCAGCGCTGTTTCAGCAGCCAAAACAATTCCACTGACCAGAATGCTCCAATGAGTGTTATCACAGAAACATGCGCTTGTTACCTACCCTACAGCAGAAGTTTTTACAGCAGAGCTGCAAGCAAACATACCGAGGAGGTGTGCTAATGTAGAAACAATAAGAATGCTTTCTGTTTGTACTCTTCTTGATCCATGTTTTAAAGTCCTTGAATTTGGAAATTCTACAAATGCACAAGAAGCTGTAAGACATCTGACAGCAGAGTGTGCTTCACAAATTAGTATCTCCCCAGCAACTGCTAAACAAGAATCATCAACAGAAACAATGCCAGTGCAAAGACAGTGCACAACTTTAATTCTGATGCCACTGTTCCAGTGCAGAGGTACATAAGTGATACTTATCTTGATCGTTCTGCAAATCCGATCAATTACTGGTCTGCTAACTCTGTCAAATACCCACATCTTTCTAAGTTGGCCTACAAATACTTAAGCATACAAGCAACCTCAGTTCCTTGTGAACGCATTTTTTCCAAATCTGCGGAGTTAATAAGCAAATAAAGGAACAGACTAAAAAGTAACACAGTTCCGCATGTCTTGTTTTGGAACCACAACAAGCCCATCTCTAAGAGTAACTATAAGTCATTTGTTTCATAATGGAGGAGTTTTTGTCACATTTTTGTCCCATAAAAGCATCTATGGACAAACAGAGGTTTTTACATTTTATTCAAGATGTAACATTTGTAATATAATGAGGATTTTTTTTTATTAATCAAATCTTTAGAATTCAAATTAGCAGCAAACAAAACATTGCATAAACTGTGTACAAGTAGAGCTTATGATTTTTTGTTTTATATTTCATAAACATTTTCATATTTTTTCAAATTAACAACAAACAAAAAAAGCATTAAGTATGCACAAACAGCTCTTTATGAACATTATTGGTAAAAAAAATCCTCCAATCTAGTATAAGTGTATAAAGGATACAGAGTACACCATTTCTTTAAAAATGGAACCGTCAGGGATTCAAATACACAATTTTCCACCTCTCTACTTTATAGCTAGAGCTACATTTGCCACCGAAGAATCTGCTTGTAAGCATGAATCAAAATATCCTACTTATCACACCATCTTACACACTACGGTTGCTGAAGTCTCATCAAATTACGCTGTCTTTTGTTTCAAATGCTTGTTTTCGATTGGACAACACTTCTATATTTCTAGTATGATTATTTAAGAAGGTTTTATTGGTTAATCGCATGTGTGGTAAAATAAATATTCCAGGCAATTTTGAAAAAAAAGCAACGACCAAGCTTTGTCTTTAGAAAAAACACTGAAACGATTGTTTAAATTACACATGCTCACTTAACCGAGAAGATTAAAAATGAAATTGCTTAATATTGTATGTCAAAAGTATATAAATTTCACTATATAACACATTGCCTTCTCTGAGCATTAGTGCAATTGTCCACTTTACTAAGTGCCTGCTCTCTGGAGATAGGAGGCTGTCTTTCTCTCAATGTATTTAGTTGTGCAGATCTACCAAGAGAGGGCACTGAAGAGCATGAAGCACTTCATGTGCTTTGGCTCAGTGAATCTATTTGCAAAACAAATGATTCAGAGGGTTCAATGGTTCAGGAGGCTTCACTTTTCCCATCACTACTTTCCTCCTCTGGACAACCCACCCTGTCTTTCATATTATGGCCAAGGGATTAACTGGCTATTAACTATCTCAGACTTATCAAATCTCACGAATTTATCGTGAGAGACGCGATTTCTAAGTAAAATTAAGCCTCACTCGCAATCTCGTGAGACTATGCTCAGATCTCGGGATTTTAATCTTTTCTGACGTGACGGTGCAAAACTTCACACAACAGTAGTCATGTCGAAGAAGAAAACCCCAAAGAAGCGATGCCACTACAGATGCAAATACAACGCAGACTGGAGCAGTTCTTTCCCAGTAAAAAAAAGTAGACTTTCAGATGAACGTGCTTTCTGTCTGGTTGGTTCTGAAGACATCAACATTGGAAATTCTGGAGTAAACGACTTCAAAAAGCACCTGGAAACTTCCAAGTACGTAAGTCGGGCCACAGCCTCAAACGCAGCAATTTATAACAGTTTTTTTTAAAAATCCAGCTCAGCAGACTTTAGGCCAGAAGGTTACAAATGCTGAAGTACTTTTTTGCCAAATAAAAGTTGATGTTTCCAGATTCAAGCATTGCAAAGGAATTTTCCTGTGGCCGAACCAAAGCTACCGCAGTATTAAAAGCTCTTGCTGATCACCATTCGGAATCAGTTTTAATGCATGCCAAAACGGGCCCGATAACTATAATGGTGGACGAGAGTAATGATGTTTGCAACGACAAGGAGGTTTGCATTATGATTAGAGACTTTAATCAGACTCTTAAAGTTATGAAAACAGTGGGAGCCCCTTAAAAAGCAATTCTGAAACAGAACATCGTGGCCGAGTTCAGTGGATTAACACCTACATTCATGACGAGGAAATGCAACTTTACTTTCTGTTTTTGGAACACGGGCTGGATGATTTATTAGCCTACAATATGTTTTTTCAAGATGAGGATTCGAGAATTGCCTACTTCTGGGAAGAAAGTGTGAAACTGCTCAAAACACTGCTTAATTGATTTGTAAAGTCGGATGTGATAAACAGTGCCAGTGATGTAACCATGGTGGATTTCCAAGATTTGGTTAATCAGAAAGAAAATAAAAAGTTATCAGTGGGTGTTAAAACTACAGTTTTTATCGCGGCTAATACAGATTTAGACAATGCTACTCTTGACAGGTTCTGTGCTGGAGTCAGAACATTGTAATCTGCAAGTCCAGAAACTGCTAAAAAAAATACCACTAGCAGAAAAAAACTCCTCAAGCATTAGGACTGCTACATCCAACTAAAAAACTGAATTATGATGAAGATACCATTCTTAATCTACTGACAAGGTTTACATATGTGACTAATTCTGAGAACGAAAAAAAAATCGTGAATGAGTGGAACCAGTACCAAGTGGACTCTGAACAAACTGGATGAGTGGTGGGGGCAAGTCCTGGATCTTACCAAAATGGGGACACAGGAAAAGCAGTACCCAGCTCTTTCGAAATTGATTGCTACACTTTTGATCCTCCCTTACGATCAGGCTAGCATGGAGCGTGTTTTCTCCCTAATGCGGAGAAACAAAACTTCTTTCCGTTCCAGAATGTTCAGCAAAGTTCTACCTGCTGTACTCATAACGAGAACAAATGGTCCGACCTGCTATGAACTGAAACCTCCCAAACAACTACTTGAAATGGCTACGCATGCAACACTCCTGCAGATGTCATCGCATCAGCTGTCAAAGTAACCTTAACCAAGAAGCTGAGCAGGGTGCTGATAACACAGGTAGGACAATTCTAGATAGTTGTTTGTAATGCTTATTAGTTATTTGGATTGTTGATTTTTGTAAAGCATTTTGAGATGCAGTAATACAGTTTTGTAAATAGCTTTGAGCTGTTAGTTAAGCAATATAAGCTGCTAGTAATGAGGTTTTGAAGCCAACTATCAATATAAGCTGCCTCTTAGCATTTAAATATTGGTTTATGTTTAGAAAAATAGCAACTTGCGATTTGTATGCCACATCTCTTGATTTTTAGGAGTTTGTCTCATGATTTCTGTTATGGTGGAGTTGGCAATACTGTTATCTTAATAACTCTTCGGCCACGGTCTGCATGAGATTAATACATATGCGTGACTGTCAGCTAATTCAATAACCACTAGCCGACAGTCACACATTCTCACAAGGTATTTAAAAACAAGAATAAATAATGGTGGATGAGTTTTCTCCCGTCCTTCAAAACATTATATAAAATATACAATACAAAATAATACATAATATGCACAGGGGCAGTACTCCGTCACACCACCCTACTATTATGGCTTCCGGTAGACTTTTGCAATATCATTTTGTAATTTCTTTGGTTACATGATGTTAAATAAAAGATCAAAATTACTTTTATCTTTTTTTAAAAAAAATGCTGTCTCAATCCTAAATTTCAGGTGATGCAAAATGTTTGGCCATAGCTGTACAACACAGTAGTAAAATCAAATTAATAACCTAGCGCACTTTCTTTTTACTTTGGCATATAGGCTACTGGTGTCACATCAATTTATGCTACTTATCAAATGTTCCTACTTTGCGTACTGCACATGCCCAGATTTTTGTTCTTCCTTAAGACTGAGGAAGCTCATCAAAAACTACTTCCTATTTTGTTGGACGAGAAAGTTACATTTTACTCCACATGCAATAATTTGTTTTATATTAAATACAGACAGCTGGTGTTAATGTACGGTAAAGTGTACTATAGAGCTACATTTGTTTAATAAAAAAAGCAAAAGATAAAAAGGCAACTATACACTGACTGCACATTTTTTACATTGAAGCGTAGCATTTTTCTTGACAATAACCTTAAATACACGTTTGTAAAATTGTTTTGCAAAGGTATTATTATTATTATTATTATTATTATTATTATTATTATTATTATTTAGAGATATTTCCTGGTGTAAATTCCGATCATGTTGTTGATATTAGTTTAAAAGTAAGTCATGTTAATTATATTACATTATTTTAGTTCTGCTATGTGTTTTTTTTTTTTAGAATCTTTTCAAACTAAACAAAATCAATCATTCTGCTGCATTACGCATACTGTTACAATGTTAAAAAACAACATTATGTTAAATTGAAACTAAACGATTTTAGCGCATTTTCTTTTACTGTAGCCTACTTAGTACATAAAACAGATCATGGTGCCGCATTAACACGTTATGATACTATACAGTACCTTATATATACTGCACACACTTTACAAAAATACATATTTTTTTTATTTACTTAGAAAACGGTGCAGCGTACAGGTAGCTACAAGTAACACATAGCCTACCTATTACTTTTTTTTTTCTTTTGGCATGATTCAATCTTTATTTTCTTTGCAAAAGATTGTAGTCCACATCTTGCATTTCGAACCAGTGGAGTCCAGCAGTATTTCTGAAATCTTCTTGCCCTTTTCTAACCAATCGATCGCAGATTGTTTAAACTCTGAGTGTGTTTATATGCCCTCTTTTAATCATGTTCTTAATTTTAGCGATTTAGTAGCTACTTGTATCTGTTGTTGGGTTCATCCAGTCAGTATAACAGTTGTTTTATTTCAGTGGGTCTCTTAGGATAATGTAATTCTTAGCGTCACACTCAATTGGTTATGATTGGGGACATATCAGGCATATCCAAATGTAAGGTATAAGCATGTTCCCCTGTACTAAGTAAGTGCTGAACGCGAGTAAGGTTAAGAAAACCTACATTCACTCCTCCAGTAACTCGCAGTATTAAAAGCAGATGTGCTTGTTTGGAAATACAAGGTTCTGTGGCTGAAAAGATATATTGCAGGAGATAGCTGATCGAGTTAACACGGTTGGGACTGTAATAGGCACACCGAAGCCTGGCATTTTCTTAGAGAAATGACTAGGCTACAAACATGATTTATGTTTTCCAACCATTAAGTTCAGACGAGTTAACAATGCAATTTAATGTATAGGTTACAAATTGCAAAATACTTAAATTACATAATTACTGGATAATTAAACATTGATGTTTTTCTATTATTACTATTGGCTTAAATACATGTTCCTAAACGCATATATGCTAGGAAATGATACCGTTAAGATGCATCTTATTCTCCACCTGGTCTGAGGCACGTGTTAATGATGTTGCCGGTAAGGGTTAATTAACAGCACAATACAGATTTATGAATCAGACGAATAATATGCTAATGAGAAAATTGGTAAACAACGCAATGATGTTTTTTGACTGTAAATGCCATTTATGCATCACTCGATTAAATACTGTCATGTTAAATACTATTACTAACACGGTAAAGGAGATGATAAGCTTTATGCACATGGCCAAAGTCTGGACTCTTCAATGTGTTTCTTACTTGGCATGTTGTGTTTTGAAAGGAAAAACAAAATGATTCACATTAATGAAAAGTACCTTCTTGACAGTGTCTAACATCGAACGCCCTCCTTGCCATGGTTTGGAATTCTTCCGGATACAGCTCAGGCTTGCCATGCTGTGCCATTTCCGATCCTCCAGCTTTTTATGGAAGGCATTAGCCAACAGCAGCACTGTGTCATAGATGTATCGGTTTGTAATCTAAAAGGATACAAGTAAAAAAGAAAGAGAATTGAATCAAACTTACTTGTATGTATAATTCCCATATTTGTCTTTCCTTAATGAGAGAACATGTATGTCAATATATTGTATGTGAGCTTTTGATCCAGTGCAAAGTTGTTTCTTCTAAAATAAAAGGAATAATAGCAACAAACATTCAAAACTGGAAATAAACTGTAAGGACTATTTTTTTACATAACATGTTAAGCATGTCTGTGCTCGATAGAGGTCTTGTACTAGATGTCAAGGAGTGTTTAGGTCACAATTGAGATGGCAGTTGTATACAGAATAGCCCAGCAAGAGAAACCTGTCACGCACTGTTGACAGAACATTGCTTAGCATTGCTAATGTAACCCCTACTTACAAGCTTTCTAACCACTACCCATTAACGTGGGACTAAATCTGTAACCAGGGCTAACTTAAGTACTTAAACCTTAATTGGGGTCGATCACATAGCTGGCTGAGTTACAGTGGCTCTCAAAAGTATTCACCCCCCTTGGACTTCTCCACATTTTATTGTGTTACAACATGGAATCAAAATGGATTTAATTAGGAGTTTTTAAGACTGATCAACACAAAAAAGTCCATAATGTCAAAGTGAAAAATAAAATCTACAAATTGTTCTAAATTAATTACAAATACAAAACAGAAAATAATTGATTGCATAAGTATTCACCCCCTGAGTCAATATTTGGTAGATGCACCTTTGGCAGCAATTACAGCCATGAGTCTATTTGGATAAGTCTCTACCAGCTTTACACATCTGGACACTGCAATTTTTGCCCATTCTTCTTTGCAAAATTGCTCAAGCTCCGTCAAGTTGGATGGGGACCTTTGGTGAACAGCAATTTTCAACTCTTTCCACATATTCTCAATTGGATTGAGGTCCAGGCTTTGACTGGGCCACTCCAGGACATTGACCTTTTTGTTTTTAAGCCACTCCAGTGTGGCTTTGGCTGTATGTTTGGGGTCATTGTCCTGCTGGAAGATGAATCTTCTCCCAAGTCCCAGGTCTCTTGCAGACTTCAGCAGGTTTTCCTCCAGGATTTCTCTGAACTTTGCTGCATCCATTTTGCCCTCTATCTTCACAAGCTTTCCAGGCCCTGATGCAGAGAAGCATCCCCATAGCATGATGCTGCCACCACCATGCTTCAAGGTAGGGATGGTGTTCTCAGGATGATGTGCGGTGTTAGGCTTGCGCCAAACATAGCGCTTAGCATTGAGGCCAAAAAGCTCTATTTTGGTCTCATCAGACCATAGAATCTTCTTCTACTTGGTCTCAAGAGTCTCCCACATGCCTTCTGGCAAACTCTAGCTGAGATTTGATGTGAGTTTTTTTCAACAATGGCTTTCTTTTTGCCACTCTCCCATAAAGGCCAGTTTTGTGAAGCACCCGGGCTATTGTTGCCATATGCACAGTGTCTCCCAGCTCAACCGTGGAAGACTGTAACTCCTTTAGAGTTGCCAATGCTCTTGGTGGCCTCCCTGACTAGAGCCTTTCTCGCCCGGATACTCAGTTTTTGAGGACGGCCTGTTCTAGACAGATTCACATTTGTGCCATATTCTCTCCATTTCTTAATAATGGACTTTACTGTGCTCCGGGGGATATTCAATGCCTTGGAAATGTTCTTATATCCTACCCGATTGGTGCTTTTGAAGAACCTTATTCCGGATTTGCTTTGAATGTTCCTTTGTCTTCATGATGTAGTTTTTGTTAGGAAATGTACTAACCAACTGTGGGACCTCCCAGAGACAGGTGTATTTAACCTGACATCATGCGAAACACCTTAATTGCACACAGGTGGACTCAATTCAACTAATTATGTGACTTCTAAAGACAATTGGTTGCACCAGACCTTACCAGGCTTAAAAACAAAGAACAATTTGTAGATTTTATTTTTCACTTTGACATTATGGACTTTTTTGTGTTGATCAGTGGCAAAAACTCCTAATTAAATCCATTTTGATTCCATGTTGTAACACAATAAAATGTGGAAAAGTCCAAGCGGGGTGAATACTTTTGAGAGCCACTGTATATATACTGTTGTGCCAGGATTCAATTACTAATTTATTATTCACTTGAATCCCAGCACCTGAACTAATTTGTGCAACCCTGTGCTCACATACTATTAAATACTTTAAATGCACGTGAAGTGCAATCCCCGTGCCTAAATACAACTATATATTTTAAACACTCGTGCTCATTACCCACATTCTATCCCGTGTTCCAACTACAATACACTAACATTAACACACCACACACCACACACAACACACAAATAAACACAGGAGCGGGGCACATTGCCACACTTCTACACTAACATTCTCGCGAGATCTCCTCAGTGAGATCTCCGTTTCCATGCACTTTACTTTCACCTCTTAACACACAGAAACAACAGCATAAAGTAAAATACAAGCTCTCTGCTAGACTAGTGTTACAAATTTCAAGCAATAGTACTAATAAATCATTTTTATACCCTCTTACTCAAGAAGTGTCACACATTAGGTTTTCTTTGTTTACAATTGGGTCTGCGGGTCCATGTGCTTCTGACATTATCCCAAACACATATTTCAACCATCCCCAAAACACCTCTGTATGCCTTCGCTATGTTAAATTACATTCTCAACTGCAAATAAACCCATCAGGAGGGACGTTTTACAGGGCTTCTCATAATAACACAGTACAGGAAAACACTGTGCGTAGCTTCTACATTAACATTCTCATGAGATCCCCTAAGTGAGATCTCGCACCCTCCAGCTAGCTACGGGGTCGTGATCAAAACCAGACCTGGAATTAGAACGATAGGCTGGTAACTATTAATACATCATTAAACTATGCTGCCTACAACTAATGTCCTGTACTGCTTCCCCACAGATCAGCATTCAGATATTCAACTTAAACTACCCTTGTTACACTTACATGACCAGAAAAAGATCTGGTTGGAACAAAACGCTGTGTATAATACACAAGACTGAGCAATCAGTGCTTGTAAAATGAGTACCTCCTTGTATACTACTGTGGCAGGGCAAACGCTCTGCTGGTATAAGGTGGAGGGGGTTAAATTCCTCCCTGCAGAAACACATAGGAATGTGGCTGGAGCCGTGAATTGAATAAGTGATGGTTAATTAGGCCCTTGTGCCTTTTTATTTGTAAATGTGTTTTGTTTCATCCACTGACTTGTTTATTAAATGTGTGCGATAGCGCTTCACTGCAGCGCTCTTGTCTCTGAGTCTCCCTCCCTGGTAGAAAGAGCCTTGCCAGTGATGCTACCCTGTCACAACTACCCAATCAAAAACACTATAGTATACTATACAAAATGCTTTAATCCCAGAATACTATTATCTCATACAACCAATAGGCATATATACTGTAGAATGGTACACTCTGACAATGAATCTATCCATTTAATATCCATATCTTGCATACTTTAAAACCAAAACAGAAAATTGGTCATATTTCTTTAAGTATGTAAGAAATGTACAATACGATTATTTACAGTATTACTATCAGCACTTTAAAACGTGATGATTGCATGTAGGGATTATGCACAGTACAATATAAACTGTAAATAAAGGTAACATAAGATCTGCACTAATCCAACTATAAATTTAAGGATGGCAGTAGATGGCGAGACTCTTTCACACATTACTGTGTGATATTTCTTCATTCCTGCATTTATTCCACAGTTAAACAATCCTTCAATCTATGCCAAACAAGGAGAAATTGGCCTGCACAGCTTTTCAGTAAATCTTTGAAAATATTTCAAAAGGTATCAGCCTCCCTCTAGCCTCTACCTCCAGTGCAGTTATATCATCAGCTTCAAAATCAAAACTTGTCATGTCTTTTGGGAAGAAAGCTATACAATGTTACCCTATGGAATCCAATGTAATCACCAGCATGCTACAGTATCTGAATGAATCTTATGTGTTATGTTGACACAATGAGACATAGTTAACCCCTTTGCAGCCTCCATTGGCTATGTTTGATTCCCCTAATGATCTTTGGGTAGCCACCATCAGCCATGTTCGATTTTGCTCTGTGCGTCCCTTCTAAGTTGTGTAACTACAGAATTCCATCATTAAACAGCACCAAACTTCATATAGAGACAGTCAAGCCCTTTGTGAACCTGCCACTTGTCTCGGTTTACTTACAAAGCTTGATTGATAGGCTGTTCACTTTGAAGAGAGTTGCTTTGGTGTTGCAGCTGTCCCTCTCTCACACACCCACATTCCCCGATTTTTTTTTCAGCCTAATAAAAGGTTCCTATTTGTATTTGCTATTTTACATGTTGACATTTGCATTGCTGTTGTTTACTATTTTACCATGTGGTGGTTGGTTATGTTGCGTATAATAACTATAGGTTAAATAATGAATGTTAAATTGTGAAAAAAAAATCCTTTATGTTACCCCAGGGTACCCAAGAGGTAACATATTGATTTAAAACAGTGCTCTTGTTGAGAAAACACTTCCTAAAGGTAGAATATAACAATTAAAAAAAGAAAAAAATATATGTTTTTAATTTTTACATTTTTCTTATATTTTATGATCTTACAAAATCAATACATATTTTGTAAGGGTGAAAATGTAATAAGAGTGTTCTGGCAAAGGCTTGGAAATAAATAAAATCAAATATGTTTTTTTATAGCACTTTAAAGACAATGTGGTAAAAATGCTTGGCTGTGGAGTGGCACCTATGTCAAAAATGCTTGACTTTGGGGGCTCCCGAGTGGCGCATACAGTAAAGGCGCTCCGTGTGGAGTGCAGGATGTGCCCTATAGTTGCGAGTTCGAGTCCAGGCTATTCCTTTGCCGACCGAGGACGGAGCTTCCAGGGCGCGCCGCTCGGCCAATTGAGCCGGGGGGAGGGAGGGTTAGGTTGGCCAGGGTGTCCTCGGCTCACCGCGCACCAGCGACCCCTGTAGTCTGGCCGGGGGCCTGCGGGCTTGCCTGTAAGCTGCCCGAGAGCTGCGTTGTCCTCCGTCGCTGTAGCTCTTGGGTGGCTGCATGGTGAGTCTGTAGTGTGAAAAAAAGCGGTTGGCTGACGGCACACACTTCGGAGGACAGCGTGTGTTCGTCTTCGCCCTCCCGAATCAGGGGTGGTAGCGGTGAGCTGAGCCTAAAAATAATTGGCCATTCCAAATTGGGAGAAAATAATAAAAAAAATAATTGGCAACAACTAAATTAAAAAAAAAGCGCTTGACTTTAAGGGAACATTGTTACTGCCAGCTTGTTATTTTTGCTATAAAATGTGTTTCTTTCAAAACTGCACATTTGAGACCTATAAAATGAATTGATGTCCATGGAGGAAGCATGTTATGTTAGCTTTAATTACTCCCTAGTGCCCTCAGCACAAGGCATGTTTGTCAGTGGGGGTATGAGTTTATAGCCATTATTACTTAACAAATAGAACCAAAAAAGAAGAGACATTTCCAGTTTTTCTGGGGTTTTTTCATGAAATTAAGCAGCAATATATTTTGTTGCTAATGAATATTTATGTATTTATTTGCATTTTTATACAGTAGTATCTCAAAAGTTTGTCCATGCACGCATACCGTAGTGGGGTTATATAGGGGCACTATGGGATATTGAAGGTATCATTGTCAGTCGTTGCGCAGTTCGTAATAAAGGCAGTAGAATGCATGAACTCCGTGTCCTGTTTCCTCCTTGCAAGTTATGTAGAAACTCTCGAGATATAACAAATTGGCGACGAGGAAGTCTGAACCTGCGTTCCCTTCTCTGTTCGGAAGATAAGTCATTTTTTTTTTTTAAGTGTAAAACTTTTATTTTCCGTGAACAGTTTAGGCTGATGTTAGCACAGTGTATTGCTAGCTAGACATGAACGTGAATGAGGCTGGCTAAAAACGAGAGAGGCTAGCATCGTCTGGGTTGAGAAAAAGGACTTAAGACGGACGAGGAACGGGAAACGGCGAAATAAAATTTTAAAAAAATACAGTGAGTGGGTGAGTGAAGTAAATGAAAATAACGTGACTAAAAAAAATTTTTAAAAATGGCTGGAATTGTCGGGAACATTGGAAAGTTCGATGAGAGTGTGGAGCAGTGGAGCTCATACACGGAGAGATTTGACTACTTTGTTCTTGCAAATGACATTCCTAATGACAAACTGGTACCCACATTTTTGAGTGTTATGGGGGCAAAGACTTTCAATTTATTACGCAGCCTGTTACAGCCAGGGAGGCCAGGTGATAAGACCTATAAAGAAATAGTGGATACATTGGCAGGACATTTCTCACCAAAACCCCTCGTCATAGCTGAGAGGTTTAGGTTCCACCGACGAAATCAGGAGGAAGGAGAAACTGTGACAGTGTTTGTTTCTGTACTAAGAAAATTAGCAGAACACTGTGAATTTAATGATGTGCTAAATGACACTATTCGAGACAGATTAGTGTGTGGCCTATGTAGTGAAGCTACGCAAAAGAGACTATTGACTGAAACCAACCTAACTTTGCAAAAGGCTATTGAAGTTAGTGTATCCATGGAGTTAGCAGCTAAAGAGGCTCAAAACTTGAGCTCATCAGGGAAAGTGCATAGTGCAGAGTTTCCACTTAAAATCAGAGACAGGCCAATGGGCAAGGCACATGCTTTCGCTGTGGCAAAGTGGGACATCAGGCCTCCGCATGCTGGTGTAAGAACATGGATTGCCGCATCTGTGGTAAAAAGGGGCACATTGAGCGTGCATGCAGAAACAAAAAGAGCACAGGGAAAGTGTCAAAGTCAGAGAACAGAAAAGAGACGAAAAGATAAAAAAGAGACATGTTCACTCTCTGGAGCAGGAAAGAACAGAGGTGAGCGACTCATCAGATGAAGTTACACTACACATACTGACGGTTGCTGGAGGTCCGCACGGCTATTGGGTCTCTCCCTTGCTTGAAGGGCAGCCTGTGCGCATGGAGATCGACACAGGGGCAGCTGTATCTCTCGTGTCAGACAAAAAGACATTGAAACACCTTCCACTTCAGCCAGCCAACGTGGTGTTAAAGACATATACTGGAGAATCTGTTGCTATGAAAGGAATCACTGAGGTTACAGTTCAGTTAAATGGACAGACTGCAAAACTGCCACTCTGTGTAGTTAAAGGTGACTACCCTTCTCTACTGGGACGCTCATGGATGGAGAGTATCAAACTGGACTGGCTGTCAGTACGCATGATGACCCATGGAGACTCAGGTCTACCCTCCATTTTAAAGAGACATTACAAAGTTTTTAAAAGTGAGCTGGGTTGCATGAAAGACATTACAGTGAAGCTTGATATTAAGCCAGACAGCAAACCAAAGTTTCTGAAAGCACGACCCGTAGCCTATGCTATCAGACCAAAGGTGGAGGCAGATCTCGACGCTCTAGTGAAGGACGGAGTACTGGAGCCGGTCAGCGTGAGTGAATGGGCGACGCCCATCGTACCTGTCCTCAAGAAGGATGGGTCAATCAGAATATGTGGAGATTTTAAAGTGACTCTTAACCCTGTGTTGTCAGTCGAGCAGTATCCGCTACTGCACATTGATGATCTGTTTGCAGGCCTTGCTGGTGGTCAAAAGTTCAGTAAAATCGGCCTCTACCACGCCTACCTGCAAATGCATGTGGATGGAAATTCAAGGGAACTGCTGACTGTTACGACACACAAGGGGTTGTTCAGGTACTGTCGTCTTCCTTTTGGAATCACATCAGCACCAGCGTTGTTCCAGAGGGCAATGGATCAAATCTTGAGTGGATTGCCAGGAGTTCAATGCTACCTGGAGGAGGCTGTGTGGTCCAGTGGTTAAAGAAAAGGGCTTATAACCAGGAGGTCCCCGGTTCAAATCCCACTCACTGTGTGACCCTGAGCAAGTCATTTAACCTCCTTGCGCTCCGTCTTTCGGGTGAGAAGTAATTGTAAGTGACTCTGCAACTGATGCATAGTTCACACACCCTAGTCTCTGTAAGTTGCCTTGGATAAAGGCGTCTGCTAAATAAACAAATAATAATAATAACCTGGATGATATCCTGGTTACTGGGAAGGACGAAGAGGACCATCTCAGGAACCTGGATGCAACTTTACAGAGGCTGCAGGACTATGGACTCCGAGTTCAAAAAGACAAAGAGCAAAGGACAGAGCCTTCAATCCGGAAGAGCATGTACTAGCACAGAACTACCTCCACGGACCGAAATGGGTTCCTGCCACAGTCATCGCACAGACTGGTCCTGTATCGTACACAGTCAAAACTGCAGACAATCTTATCTGGAGGAGACATACAGACCAGCTGTTGTTGGGAAAGGAAACTCCTGCGGAACCGGGAGCTGCTGGTCCAGAACTGTTCCTGGATGACACCCTGAGCCAGCAGCCTTTGCCAAGGGGCTCACCTTCTCAGGAAGCTACTGTTTCAGCCCCGCCCACACAAGTGTATGAAGAGACTGTGACACAGGCAACCAACCTGCATACACCCATGTCACTGCCACCATCAGTTGACAGTGTTGACCGCCGGTATCTACCCGAGAACGGCGGGCACCAAGTCGCTTGGACTTATAATGATGTACCCTTTTATCTGGGGCAGAATAATCCCCATGGGTAAGGTCAGGGGTTGAGGCAATCTAACCTCATCCCTCCGTTTTGTTATTGTTAAAAAAAATTGGTGAGCTCATTGAAATATTGTTTTATGGGAATTGTTTAATTAAAAAAAAAAAAAAAATTATATATATATATATATATATATATATATATGGATACAGTTGTTTTAAGAAAAGGAAATCTAACCAAAAGAGATACAGTCTATTGTTTTTCTAAAGGGACAATTCATGTAAGAGGGGAGGAGATGTTGTATATTACGTTTGTCCATGCACGCATACCGTAGTGGGGTTATACAGGGGCACTATGAGATATTGAAGGTATCATTGTCAGTTGTTGCACAGTTCGTAATAAAGGCAGTAGAATGCATGAACTCCGTGTCCTGTTTCCTCCTTGCAAGTTATGAAGAAACTCTTGAGATATAACACACTGTACAGTACATAGTACAAAAATCAAACCACAACACATTTGTAAAACATATTACACACCTACCACAATCATACCATTTAGTAACTGGTATATATTCATTGCAAAAAACTACATTAATGCATCAGTTAGGGTTGAACTCTACAAAAGCAAGGAAATGTGGCGTTAGGGTTTTTAACCCTAACTCGCCATTCCTACCCCTACACAAGCAGCCAAAGGAACCAGACAACACAAGCAACTGCAGACTGCCGTCATCAGGTAAGACATAGACATAGAACATGCAACTCTTTCCAGATGATACAAGAGACATCCATCATCATGGTCCACCGGTGCTGTAGCCATGGATACACATGTACACTTCAACACATACACACCCACTTCAGGCTGCAGAACCGTATCAACTTTGCAAAAATAGAACTATATTTGCAACTCACGCCTGCTATGACGAGATGGCTGCCAAGTGCACTTTGAGGGTTGTCAACCTTAGGCCCGACTGAGAGGGACCAGAGGTAATCCAGAATGCTCATCACTGGGCAGGACAGGGAGTCTAGCTCCGTGCCCTGACACCAAATGGAAAATCTCTTCAATTTGAAGACATAGCACTGGTGGGTCGACTGCTTCGGAGTGGCCTGAACGACATGCAGATAATATTCTTTTTCCCCTTTGTGGCAGGCTGGCTGAGCAGTGACGTCAGGCCAGAAGCAGGAAAGAAACTGACACCAGGGAGGAACTGCAGTTCAAAATAAAGATGCGGCTGGGTGCCGTTTATTTATATACAAAAATAAATAAAATATTTAACAAAAACACTGTATTCACAGAGCATAATAAAACAGTCAAACAAAACAAAATCACGAACACAAAATAATAAACTTAAAGATCCGGCTGGGCAGTAGCCTTCACAGATCCCTTAAGTTTTAGTTTTTAATTTCGTTTCTCTCTCGCTCCTCTCGCTCCTAACACACCCACCTGGAACTGAGAGTACTGCAGGTTTATATGCAGGTGACTTTTAAAAAAATAATTATAAACACTTAAACAATAATTTAATAAACGGGACCAGTCACATTCTCACGCGATGTCTGGCAGATACAAGCTGCTACCATAGCATCTGCCAGACCACATCCAAACAATAACAAAGAAAACATTGTATTTTCAAATAACACAACACGCATTCAAACCCACAACACACTTGGCAATTCGCCGTCCTTTATAAATAAATCATAATAATAATAATAATAATAATAATAATAATAATAATACTACAAAACAAATACAAAATACTGAAGGATGGCACCTCGCTCGTCCTATATAATAATAAACAAACAAATACAAAATAACAGGGGCGGAGGGGGAGACCCTGTTCTAAAAATAAACAAAATCCATGTACAGGGCTCCTTGCCCTGTTACACCCTTTAATTCTGGCCGGAAGGTCTTTAAGCTTGCTCCTCCTACACACCCGGGTGGTATCCTCTTCGGCACAGGCCTGTGACATCAGATCTTACATGCTTGAAGCAAGAATCAGTGTGCCATATGCCAGCGGAGGTCATGGGTTGTTTGACGTGCATCATATACCACTCCTAGAATTACGGTTACATGTGAGTAACCCTCATTTCTAGCGATGTGGATAAGGTACACTATCCACACTTATGGCAGACTCCTAGCAGTTCTCTGGGAGGAGGGGTAAATGCACACCCCCTGTTTAAAAAAAAGAGACTGCAGAACCAAGGCTGCAAGACAAGCATCCCAGCGTAATTCAAGGTTGATATGATAATGGGAGGTACAGGTGTGTGCTGACTTCCAGGTAGCAACCCTGCAGATTTCTGGATAGGAATGTCTCTGGAAGCAGCCATTGAGGCAACAGCATATCTGGTGGAATGATCCTTAAGCCCCGTAGCAGACTCCCTAGCAGCCAACCTATATGCTTATTTGAATGCTTTGAAATGCTAGAAAACGGTAAAAGTGCATTGAGACATGTCAATTACTTTCATGCTTGCATTGAGATCAAGTGCATGCAACTACAGTTCTATTTTTGTAAAGTTGATACGGTTCTGCAGTCTGAAGTGGGTGTGTATGTGTTGAAGTGTACATGTGTATTCATTGCTACAGCACCGGTGGACCATGATGATGGATGTCTCTTGTGTCATCTGGAAAGTGTTGCATGTTCTATGTCTTACTTGATGACAGCAGTCTGCGGTTGCTTGTGTTGTCTGGTTCCTTTGGCTGCTTGTGTGGGGGTGGGAATGGTGAGTTTGGGTTAAAAACCCTAACACCACACTTCCTTGGTTTTGTGGAGATGAGTTGAACCCTGCTGCATTAACGTAGTTTTTTGCAATTAATTTCCTTGCTTATTTTAATTATAAACTACATCACTTCTGTGGAGGTGTTCCATACACCTGGTGACTGCTGCATTTATCACATTTTGTGGCTACACAGTTTTTGAAATCTATGATGCATAAGATGGGTTCACACTAGACAACATAAGTGACTTAATGAAAGGTAGTAGCCCTTTATGTCAGATTAACAGGTTTTAATGAAGAAACATAAGGTTAATTTCAAATGCCTCTTATGTTTTGTCCATAAGAACATAATTATCATCTATTAATGAAACATGTATAATGCAATAGAATCCAATAGAATTGTACTATATTGTGTTGTTAAACTGCAGTTACAATGATTATGTCAGTCTAGTGTAAAACTGCAGTTATTACAGTCTAGTGTTAATCTGTAGTTACAATGTGATTATATTACAGGCTACTGTTAAACTGCAGTTGCAATGTGTTTTTTTACTGCTTTTTGGGTGTTAAACTGCAGTTACAAAGTGATTCTATTAAATGTAATCTTAAACTGCACTTACAATGCGATTCTGCATCTCCATTGAAAATATCAAAAAAATGTTGTCTATTAAAAGGGCAACTTGCATTTGTTGTTATAAAAGACACACTCTGCTGAGGTATCAGTGTTGCTAATGTGAAAAAAAAAATCTATTCCTTAACACTTTTCTAATATGAGACCATTTTTAATCTGCTAATAAATATATATATATATATTTATAAATCTTCATTGAACAGATTGTTTTAAATTCGCTGGATGTCTCAAAGCGCTAGCATTCAAGCAGGCTATACATTCGGTTAAAAACTGTGTCACATCACATCAGATACATTTGTATCCGTGTAACATAATGAAATTGGAAATACCAACCCCATATCATCATTAAGAACTTCGATGAGCAATCCCAAGCGAAATAATGGCAAATATCTGGCAAATACATGGATGAAGGCTATATTTGCATCCTGAGCCATTCGTAAAAAAAAGGCATAATACCACAGTAGTGACGTCAAAAAGTGATCATTCCTCTAGAGGCCATCATGTTCAATTCAAACAAAAAATGTCTCTTTTTCAATCACTCGACAACACCTACAGTACAGAAATGTTCATTTATGATCAACAAAATGAGAACACGGTAAAAATGATGTAAAGCTGCTTCGTATCTCAGAGAAACTGGAGAGGAACGGGAAATTAAAACATGGTAAAAACAATCATCCAAATAAAGCTGAAGCACTAACGGATAATGACATAGAATGTCTGTACAGCACTGAAACACTACGTAAAAACCCAACTGTACTGCTGAACCTCGTCATCTTTAATATTAGCATCACAAGGGTATCCATGTTTTATAAAAAAAAATAGTTACAGGAAAACAATTCCATCTCGGGTTTCTGTGACAGCTAAAATTATTCGACCTTCGGTCTCGTAATGTATGACGTCACTAATGTATAACATTCTCACTCATGGATCATTTTAATTAGCAGTTTTTAAACTATAAATAGCCTGGCAAAATAGCAGTCAGGAGTTCAGTTCAAAGCGACAGACAAAACAAGCAAACCAAGTGCGAGAAGGAGAGTGGGTTGGGCGAGGGGAAGAGGGCATGGGCTCGACCCAGGTTTGGCTGCCAGAGCGAGGCTGAAGCGAAGCTGAAGCGTCTCGTCTCCTGGAGAAAGCTGCAGCTCCTCTTGCAGCAAAAAAAATAAATACATTAGGAAAGATAACCACGTGTGGCAGTCTGGCTTGCAGTGGTGACGCCACGGACCAGGAAGTAACTGAGTCAAACAATGGATGGCGGGTGAAACTGAGTGCAACGGCACTCAGCTGGATTTATTAATAATTAAACAAAACAAAAGATTTAAACAAAACAACAAAACACAAACCAAAGGGCACGAGGGCCAAACGAATAAACAGACAAACAGTAAGTGGCGTGCTGGCTAAACCAGCACGCTTTTAGCAATTGTTTTTGCTCGCTCTCCCGTGTTCTCCCGCATTTCCTCTCTGTACACCCAACCAACGCAGAACGGACTGCTGCAGGTTCTATACTCTGGCCGAGGGGTTAACTAGCTGTTAATTATCTTATTACCCTCGGCCACAGTCTGCATCGTTTAGTAGGATGCATGACTGTCAGCTAGTTAAATAATCAGTAGCTGATCAGTCATGCATCCTCACGGGGTTTTTAAAATATAAAGACGCGGCGCTGTTATCCGCGCCGCAAACAATAATACAAATAATAATAATAGGGGCGGGACACTCCGCCACACATGCCCCCTTGCGCAGCACACATGGCCTTTTCGGCCACCTCCCCTTATTCCCTAAAGTCCCGGCTAGCAGTCCCGGCGCAGGAACAGGGGCAGCAACGGGCCAAAGGTGGCGCCACGGTGGGATGTCCTCCTCCCACCCAAACAGCCGAAGGCGTTCCAATGGCCCGCGCACAGGCCGGCTCCTCTGGCCAAAATTTTTGGGGTGGTCTCCAGACCTGCCCCCTTCTTCATGGCCGGCAGCTCCTCCGTGGGGCTCCGCCATCCTCTCTCCTGCAGCGAAATTGCTGCGGGGAGCTGGTCTCCTGACCTCCCCCTTCTTCATGGCTGGCAGCTGCCCTTCATGGGGCTCCAGCCACAGTATTTCCTGCCGCGAAGTGCGGCTGGGGAGCTGGTCTTCTGACCTCCTCCCCTTCTTCGTGGCCGCAGCTGCCCTTCATGGGGCTCCAGCCACAATATTTCCTGCCGAAAGTGTGGCTGGGGAGCTGGTCTCCTGACCTCCCCTTTTCCGTGGCCGGCAGCTCCCCTTCATGGGGCTCCAGCCACAGTATTTCCTGCCGCGAAAGTGCGGCTGGGGAGCTGGTCTCCTGACCTCCCCCTTTTCCGTGGGCCGGCAGCTCCCGCTCATGGGGCTCCAGCCACAGTATTTCCTGCCGTATGGCAGGACTGGTAGCGACCCCAAGCAAAACAGGACCCTCGGGAGGCGATGGCAGCAGCAGCGACCTCGGGAGGCGACGGCAGCAGCAGCGGACCCCGGGAGGCGACGCAGCAGCAGCAGTAGCGGACCCTCCGGAGGCGAACTCGGGAGGGGAGCCCCTGGCCATGGAGGCGGCAGCGGGAGCTCCACTTCTCCCTCGCACCCTATAACTGGTGGCTCTCCAGGCGATGCGGAGCAACAGGCAGCCCCAGGCGGCGCGGGCAACAGGCAGCCCCAGGCGATGCGGAGCAACAGGCAGCCCCAGGCGATGCGGAGCAACAGGCAGCCCCAGGCGATGCGGAGCAACAGGCAGCCCCAGGCGATGCGAGACAGGCCTTCTTGGGCGAGAGGCAGGCATCCTTGGGCGGGCGAGGCAGGCATCCTTGGGCGAAGCGAGGCAGGCATCCTTGGGCTAAGCGAGGCAGGCATCCTTGGGCGGCAGGCAGGCATCCTTGGGCGTGCGAGGCAGGGCAGGAGCAGTTCTTCCCATGATGGTGGATGTGGAACCAGCAGGTATTCACCCTCTGCTGGTGGAGGTGGAGATGGAACCAGCAGGTATTCACCCTCTGCTGGTGGAGGTGGGAGGGGCAAGCAGTCCTCCCACGGGGTTGAGGCGGAACCAGCAGGTATTCACCCTCTGCTGGTGGAGCTGGGAGCGGCAAGCAGTCCTCCCACGGCGGTTGAGGCGGAACCAGCAGGCATTCACCCTCTGCTGGTGGAGCTGGGAGCGGCAAGCTGTTCTCCCACGGCGGTTGAGGCGGAACCAGCAGGTATTCACCCTCTGCTGGTGGAGGTGGGAGGGTCAAGCAATCCTCCCACAGCGGTTGAGGCGGAACCAGCAGGAATTCACCCTCTGCTGGTGGAGCTGGGAGCGGTAAGCAGTCCTCCCACGGCGCTTGAGACGGAACCAGCAGGCATTCACCCTCTGCTGGTGGAGGTGGGAGGGCAAGCAGTCCTCCCACGGCGGTTGAGGCAGAACCAGCAGGCATTCACCCTCTGCTGGTGGAGGTGGCGGAGACAGAGGCAGCTCTTGCTGCTCTGCACCTGGCGGTGGTGGAGACAGAAGCAGCTCCTGCTGCTCTGCTCCTGGCGGTGGTGGAGACAGAGGCAGCTCCTGCTGCTCTGCTCCTGGTGGTGGTGGAGACAGAGGCAGCTCCTGCTGCTCTGCTCCTGGTGGTGGTGGAGACAGAGGCAGCTCCTGCTGCTCTGCTCCTGGTGGTGGTGGAGACAGAGGCAGCTCCTGCTGCTCTGCTCCTGGTGGTGGTGGAGACAGAGGCAGCTCCTGCTGCTCTGCTCCTGGTGGTGGTGGAGACAGAGGCAGCTCCTGCTGCTCTGCTCCTGGTGGTGGTGGAGACAGAGGCAGCTCCTGCTGCTCTGCTCCTGGTGCTGGAGACAGTGGCGAGGGCTCCTCACCCTCTGGCGCTGGAGACGGCAGCAACGGCTCCTCTCCTCTGGCGCTGGAGACGGCAGCAACGGCTCCTCTCCTCGGCGCTGGAGAAGGCAGCAATGACTCTCCTCTGGCGCTGGAGACAGCAGCAATGGCTCTCTCTCTGGCGCTGGAGATGACAGCAATGGCTCCTCTCCCTCTGGCGCTGGAGACGACAGCAATGGCTCCTCTCCTCTGGCGCTGGAGACGGCAGCAATGGCTCCTCTCCCTCTGGCGCTGGAGACGGCAGCGATGGCTCTCTCCTCTGGCGCTGGAGACGGCAGCGACTCTCTCCTCTGGCGCTGGAGAAGGCAGCGACGACTCTCCCTCTGGCGCTGGAGAAGGCAGCGACGACTCCTCTCCCTCTGGCGCTGGAGAAGGCAGCGACGACTCCTCTCCCTCTGGCGCTGGAGAAGGCAGCGACGACTCCTCTCCTCTGGCGCTGGAGAAGGCAGCGACGACCTCTCCCTCTGGCGCTGGAGAAGGCAGCGACGACTCCTCTCCCTCTGGCGCTGGAGAAGGCAGCGACGACTCTCTCCTCTGGCGCTGGAGAAGGCAGCGACGACTCTCTCCTCTGGCGCTGGAGATGGCAGCGATGACTCTCCTCTGGCGCTGGAGATGGCATGCTGGGCTCCGATGGAGCTGGAGATAGCGGTAGCCCTGCCATATCTGCAGCCAGGTAGTGGATTACCATGTCCGCAACCTCCGCGAGGGACACTGGGCAGTGTTGCTTTTCCCAGGCTTCCCATCGCTCTCCATCTCTGGCCCACAGGAGGTTGATCACATCGGGAGGGCCTCTTCAGCATTCCTCCCAGGCTCCACCAGCCAGCCCCAGATTCCCTCAGAGGAGAGTGAACTCGCCTTAGCCAGCGGGCCCTCTCCCCTGACGCCGGACGCCAGGCTCCTCCATCTTATGCCATGCGTGGCTCTGGCTGAGTGGAAGATACCTTACCCGCCACACAGGAAGCACCACCCTTCCTCATCCAGACAGGCAAGGCAAACATCCGGGCGTAGTAGAGACGCTGACGGGACCTGTGACCGGGCCCGCTGCTCTTTGATACACCACCTGCTGCTGTTGCTGCTTTCTTGGCCGCTTCTTCCCATTTTTTTTTTTTTTTTCAAACACAAAAACACTTTTCAAAAAATAAAAACGCCCTTTGTATTCCTGGTCCGCTGTTGGAGGCGTTGTTTGTCCCACGCAGGACACCATATGTGGCAGTCTGGCTTGCAGTGGTGACGCCACGGACCAGGAAGTAACTGAGTCAAACAATGGATGGCGGGTGAAACTGAGTGCAACGGCACTCAGCTGGATTTATTAATAATTAAACAAAACAAAAAGATTTAAACAAAACAACAAAACACAAAACCAAAGGGCACGAGGGCCAAACGAATAAACAGACAAACAGTAAGTGGCGTGCTGGCTAAACCAGCACGCTTTAGCAATTGTTTTTGCTCGCTCTCCGTGTCTCTCCCGCACTTTCCTCTCTGTACACCCCACCAACGCAGAACGGACTGCTGTCAGGTTCTTATACTCTGGCCGAGGGGTTAACTAGCTGTTAATTATCTTATTACCCCTCGGCCACAGTCTGCATCGCGTTAGTAAGGATGCATGACTGTCAGCTAGTTAAATAATCAGTAGCTGATCAGTCATGCATCCTCACGGGTTTTAAAATATAAAAGACGCGGCGCTGTTATCCGCACGCAAACAATAATACAAATAATAATAATAGGGCGGACACTCCGCCACACCACGTAATAGGCCTAATATTTATTTAGTTATAATATGAATGCTGAATAAGTTGTCTGTGTTATAAAGTGCCAGCGCAGCTTTCCTTCAGTTCAGATAAAGCATTGTAGGTGGTTTATAACCATGCAATAACCATATACACAATTACGTTTTTAGCCACCTATTGTACTTTGGGATGTTTAAACATAATCCGTCTATGGATATTGCATGGTTGTAAACCATCCATAATGCTTTATTAATACTCTATAACATAGTTATTAAGCGTATATTATGTATCTATAAAACATTAATAAGCAACACCTTTATGTAAAGTGTTACCTATATATTTATATATACACGCACACATACAGCTGTAGTGAAAAGTTTACATATCCCAATGGAAATTTATCATTTCTAGAAATTTCTCGAAAACAAAGAATTTTAGGAAAAAAAAATATTTTGTAGCAAAAGTTTTGCTTTTGTGGATGAGGAAAGAAAGTTGGTATGAGTTGAAGAAGGCTGTACTCAAGAGAAGTCCTCAGAATTTGAATGAACTGGAACCATTTTGTGTTTTAGAATGGTCAAATACCACTAAAGAATCATGCCAAAAGTTCACTGACAAATATCATAATTGTTTAAAAGAGGTTATTAATTGGTAAAGGTGCCTCAACTAGCTAAAAACCCTTTGCGGTCCTATGTCGGACCAGGTCCGACATCATCAAAAAGACATTAAGCACAGGTCTCTAGTCATTTTTTTCTCCGGAAAAAAACGAGAAAACCTTTCAGTGGTCGAGTGAGACTGGTAGAAGCCGAGAGAAGCCGAAAAAAAAGTAGGTGGATCTGAGCAATATACATAGTCCCTTCACCACAGACACAACACGGACATAAACAAATAAGACAGCTGCTTCCGTATCCAGCGCTCAAAGAAAGCCAAGCTTTTTGAGATGTTATAGTAATACAATAACTTGGATAGCATTATTGAGGAGCTTGGTGATAAAACGAGTGATCAGGAGATGATAAATCAGTATGCACTAATATGAAGAGATATGTGAAAAATACAGCAAACAAGGAGTAGGGCAGGGCTTGAGATGCAGTACTGAGTGTCCTGTTGATATGCAGTGTCTTTTTACTATGAATAAAATTACTTTTAAACAGCGCATGTGAAAATAAATTGGACCTGATGCCCCCGACAGGCGCTGAATAAATAGACTGCAAAGGGTTAATTTAATTTTACTTGTCAGGGTATGAATACTTTTGAATTAGCATTTTTGGAGTTTTGCAAAAAAAATTGCTGAAATAAATAATTGTAGACATCTATTTCTTGTAACTTTGTTTCCTCATCCACAAAAGCAAAACTTTTGCTACAAAAGATTTTTCCTATAATTATTTGTTTTCGAGAAAGTTCTAGAATTATAAATTTCAGTTGGGGTATGTGAACCTTTGGCACAATCTTCCTTAGAGTATAAGGATTTAAACACTTTAAATTAATTGTCTTCATTAACCTCTGAAGGGTTCATTTTAATACTGCGATGTTATGAATTATTATAAGCTTGAACCATTTCTTGTACTTTATCTGTATACTTGTGGGTGTTGAAGGCTGTAAAATATTTCCACATTTTTGTTTTAAGAGTCCGGTTATATCTCTCGACAACAGAGGCTTTTTATTCGCTGCAAGTGGTAAAATTCTCGGTTTAAAAATTCTGTCCCTTTATTAGTTTTAATTTTTTTTGGGGTCCTGCCACTGCCCAGTATCTTCTTGAAAGCCTCTGTTACAGAGATGTTTTATTTTTCAGCGGCATCACCTAAAAAATGGACACCCCTAAATGACGTCAGCGGAAGGGCGGGACATGTCAATCTTAAATTATGTCATCCGAAGGGGAGGGACATGTCAATCAATCAAAGTGGCAGGGCTTAGAAGCCACACATCAATCAAACAGGTAATAAAAGACTAATAGAAGGTGTCATGCCTTTACTAGTTATGTCATACACAAAAGTGTTTGTGAACAGTTTATAAAACATTTAAATAATGTGCTGTGGCAAAGTGCCCCCCCTGTGTATGTTATATGTTACGTGTTGTGTGTAAATGTTGGTGTATAGTCATCGGTACACGGGATATAAACGGGTCTGTGTTTCACGTGTGATTTAAAAATGTAGATTTGTATTTAGGCACGAGGAGGGCACAAATCACTTCACGTGCTGGTTAAAATGTAATGTGTGGTCACGGGAGTGCACTTAATTAATTCACGTGCAGTTGTACCGAGATTCCAATTGAATGATTGACTAGCAATCGAGTCTCGGTACAACTGCATAAAAACAGCATGTTTTCACTCACTCGGGGTGGTGTGTTCGGTGAGTGGAGAACGGGTGTGGAGAGGAGAAAAGTAAAGTTACTTGTTTGTTTAAAACTCACCGTGTTCGTTTGTCTGTCCATCCACTATTTTGTTTACTGTTTAGTCCGTTTTGTTTACCTGTTTATTTTGGCCGCAAGTGCCGTGTCCTGTTTTTGTGTGTTTTGTTACAACCGTTTATTTTCTGTCTGTTTGTTTATTAAACGCTGAGCGAAAGCATTCGCTCAGCTTCACCAAACTCCTCTCTGTCGTTTTGTTCCTGCTTCTGCCGTGACGTCACCGCCCAGTCATCTTGTCACACGTGGTGTCAGAACCGGGAAAACAGCGCCTCCAGGACTCAGGCCAGAGCGGGAACCGCAGGTTTTGTTTTTTTTAAAAGGAAAAGAAATGGGGAGAAGAGGCTGGAGAGGAGCACAGGAGGGCAAAGGGAGAAAGGCGGAAGCAGGGCTGTGGTGTTTCGACTGTGGCCAACCTAGCCACACCACCATACCCTGCTCCGTCCACAGGACCCTTCAAGAAATGGCCCAAAGACTGGGATGGGGGAGTGGTGCCCTGGCTGTGGGGCATATGGGCACACGTTGGCCCTATGCCCCATGCAGGATGAAGAAGAGGAGCCCTTGCTGCCACATCCTATGCCTGAATGGGAGGAGCCAGAGCGTCCACAGCCCAGCGGGAGGAGCCAGAGCGTCCACAGCCCGAGCGGGAGGAGCCAGAGCGTCCACAGCCCGGCGGGAGGTGCCAGAGCGTCCACAGCCCGGCGGGAGGAGCCAGAGCGTCCACAGCCCGGCGGGAGGAGCCCGAACGTCCCTACGCCTGAGTGGGAGGAGCCGAACGTCCCTACGCCTGAATGGGAGGAGCCCAAACGTCCCACGCCTGAATGGGAGGAGTCGGTGCGTCCACAGCCTAAGAGGGAGGAGTTTGTGTGTCCACAGCCCAAAGGGAGGAGTTTGTGTATCCACAGCCCAAGAGGGAGGAGTCGGTGCGTCCACGGCCCAAGAAGGGGAAGGAGAGCGTCCACAGCCCCAGTCTCCACCAGCAGAGGGTGAATTCCTGCTGGTTCCACCTCCATTGCCATGGGAGGACTGCTTGCAGCTCCCACCTCCACCAGCAGAGGGTGAATTCCTGCTGGTCTCACCTCCGCCACCTCCATCGGCAGAAGCAGAGCAGCAGGAGCTGTTTCTGCCTCCGCCACCTCCACCTCCAGGAGCAGAGCAGCAGGAGCTGCCTCTGCCTCCTCCACCAGCAGAGGGTGAATGCCTGCTGGGTCCCTGTCCACCAGCAGAGGGCGAATGCCTGCTGGGTCCCTGTCCACCAGCAGAGGGTGAATGCCTGCTGGGTCCCTGTCCACCAGCAGAGGGTGAATGCCTGCTGGGTCCCTGTCCACCAGCAGAGGGTGAATGCCTGCTGGGTCCCTGTCCACCAGCAGAGGGTGAATGCCTGCTGGGTCCCTGTCCACCAGCAGAGGATGAATGCCTGCTGGGTCCCTGTCCACCAGCAGAGGGTGAATGCCTGCTGGGTCTCTGTCCACCAGCAGAGGGTGAATGCCTGCTGGTCTCCCCTTCCGAGGCGGAGCCGCACCAGTCCCCTGCAAGAGAGGGAGGGCCGCACCAGTCCCCTGAAACAAGGGTAGACTACACGCCGCTCCCACCTCCGCCGCCAGGAGACTACATGCCGCTCCCACCTCCACTGGCAGGAGCAGAGCAGCAGGAGCTGCCTCTGCCTCCGCCACCTCCATCGGCAGGAGCAGAGCAGCAGGAGCTGCCTCTGCCTCCGCCACCTCCATCGGCAGGAGCAGAGCAGCAGGAGCTGCCTCTGCCTCCGCCACCTTCACTGGCAGGAGAAGAGCAGCAGGAGCTGCCTCTGCCTCCGCCACCTCCATCGGCAGGAGCAGAGCAGCAGGAGCTGCCTCTGCCTCCGCCAACCCCACCAGCAGAGGAGGAATGCCTGCTGGTATCACTTCCCCACCAGCAGAGGATGAATGCCTGCTGGTAACACTTCCCCAACCAGCAGAGGATGAATGCCTGCTGGTATCACTTCCCCACCGTCACGAGGAGAGGAGCAGGAGCTGCCTCTCCCTTCACCAGAAGGACCAGGACTAGATGCTGGCGGTCCTCAGCAGCCCTTGCATAGGCTGCTGAGGGAAGCAAGGAAGAACCGCCCGGCCGCAGAGGCCGAGAAGAGGGCCAACACCCGCACCCCAGCTTGTCCTGACTGCCTGCCTCGCCGCCCAAGGATGCCTGCCTCGCTTCGCCCAAGGATGCCTGCCTCGCAGCCCAAGGATGCCTGCCTCGCCGCCCAGGATGCCTGCCTCGCCGCCCAAGGATGCTTGCCTTGCATCGCCTGGGGTTGCCAGCCGCTCCGCATCGCCTGGGGTTGCCAGCCGCTCCGCATCGCCTGGGGTTGCCAGCCGCTCCGCATCGCCTGGGGTTGCCAGCCGCTCCGCATCGCCTGGGGCTGCCTGTCGCTCCGCATCACCTGGGGCTGCCTTTTGCTCCACACAGGGTGCAGGGTGCGAGGGAGAAGTGGAGCTCCCGCTGCCGCCTCTATGGCCAGGGGCTCCCCTCCCGAGTTCGCCTCCCGAGGGTCCGCTGCTGCTGCCGTCGCCTCCCGTGGGTCGCTGCTGCTGCCGTCGCTCCCGAGGGTCCGCTGCTGCTGCCGTCGCTTCCCGAGGGTCGCTGCTGCTGCCGTCGCCTCCCGAGGTCCGCTGCTGCTGCCGTCGCCTCCGAGGGTCCGCTGCTGCTGCCGTCGCCTCCCGAGGTCCGCTGCTGCTGCCGTCACCTGGGGTCGCCAGGGATCCTGCTTCGCCTGGGGTCGTCGAGGGTCCTGCTTCGCCTGGGGTCGCGGGGCCTCTGCTTTGCCTCGGGTCGCTACACTGTGGCGGAGCTCCATGAAGGGAGCTGCCGGCCATGAAGAAGGGGAGGTCAGGAGACCAGCTCCCCAGCCGCATTTCCGTGGCAGGAAACACGGTGGCTGGAGCCCCACGGAGGAGCTGGCGGCCACAAAGAAGGGGGAGGTCAGGAGACCAGCTCCCCGCAGCAGTTTCGCTGCCAGAAATTGGGTGGCGGAGCCCCACGGAGGGAACTGCCAGCCATGAAGAAGGGGAGGTCAGGAGACCAGCTCCCCAGCTGCACTTCGCGGCAGGAGATAGTGTGGCTGAAGCCCGGAAGAGGAGCTGCCAGCCACGAAAGAATTGGGGATGCCAGACATTCCACCATGGCCACCCCAGAAACAACTTGCTTCCCCTCTTCCGGGACTTTGGGACTGAGGGGAGGTGGCCAGTGAGGCCATGTGTGCTTTGCACAAGGGGGTATATGTGGCAAAGTGCCCCCTGTGTATGTTATATGTTACGTGTTGTGTGTAAATGTTGGTGTATAGTCATCGGTACACGGGATATAAACGGGTCTGTGTTTCACGTGTGATTTAAAATGTAGATTTGTATTTAGGCACGAGGAGGGCACAAATCACTTCACGTGCTGGTTAAAATGTAATGTGTGGTCACGGAGTGCACTTAATTAATTCACGTGCAGTTGTACCGAGATTCCAATTGAATGATTGACTAGCAATCGAGTCTCGGTACAACTGCATAAAACAGCATGTTTTCACTCACTCGGGGTGGTGTGTTCGGTGAGTGGAGAACGGGTGTGGAGAGGAGAAAAGTAAAGTTACTTGTTTGTTTAAAACTCACCGTGTTCGTTTGTCTGTCCATCCACTATTTTGTTTACTGTTTAGTCCGTTTTGTTTACCTGTTTATTTTGGCCGCAAGTGCCGTGTCCTGTTTTTGTGTGTTTTGTTACAACCGTTTATTTTCTGTCTGTTTGTTTATTAAACGCTGAGCGAAAGCATTCGCTCAGCTTCACCAAACTCCTCTCTGTCGTTTTGTTCCTGCTTCTGCCGTGACGTCACCGCCCAGTCATCCTGTCACATGTGCACAGTGTGTTTAAAGTTTATTCAAAGTCATCGTCTTGTGTTGTTCCTGTGATATATGCAGAAATAACATTGCTGAAAGTAATCAGACTGCATCCAGCTGTTTGATTTCTTCATCCTCATCATTCAATCTGGAGACTAGTTGTTGTTGTGGTTACTGATTCGCCACTGACAGCAAACCCTGTTCTCGACTTGTTTAACTTTCTTTGCCATACTAAATTTAAATGGATAGAATGAACATAGACCAGCGTGGAGGCAGACTTAGTCTACACTGTCAGACAACATTCAGAGAGCATGTACTAGAATGGAGATTTTCATTCATCAAACAGAAAGAAGGTAAAATCCATGAATACTGTATTTATGTATTTTCTGGTGGATTGATTTGGAACTGCGATTAAGTTTGAAAGATAACATTAACTGTCCTTTACCAGAGATTAAGGACCTCATATTGACCAATCAGGTTAAAGGGCATCTCCAATCCATTTTCTAATTATCTAGTAATAACTGTTTTTATTTTCACTAATAAGCTATGGTGCAGAAATATGTAAGTCACAGTGATATTTGTTAGGTACAGTTGCCACAAAGTTGACTCGTGCTGGATCTAAGAATGCTATTAAATCCCTCTGGTGGGACAGATCACTGTGGTGAGTTCTCATTATGATTTAAAGTACTCAGACTGCTTCTAGCTAATGCTGCTGGAGCATAGAGGCTCTACAGCTGAGGCACTGAAGTATCATCATGTTGAGCTACTGTGCCAGCTTTACACTCATTTAAATTCATACAATCAAGATCCAAACTGGTCGGAACTCCTGCTGCACTGGAAGAGTTATGCTCAAGTCCTTGGAGATCACATCAATCACAGCGATGGAAGATAAACCCATATCTCAACTGAGCTTTAAGCGCTAAATTGTTTACAATGTCACGTTCTGGGGAAATTTAGGATGTCTTGGTTCCATAATGATTCCTTTGCCGTTCCCCTTCAGGTCAATTGAAACAGTCTTCGAGATATTAAAGTATTTATGTGCCAGTTCATGGCAATGCCAATTCAATTAATTACTGTGCTTCTTTTGGCTAGGGAAATGGGTTTCAAAAGCCAATATGACCTCCTATATGAACAAAAATAGCAAACCACATAAAAACTGACCTTCTATACTCTTATGAAGTCCATATGGGAATTAAACTCATGATGAAAATATGCCACATTCTTTTTTTACTTGACTGTAATCGTTTGTTGAGAAAATCTGGGTTATTTTTGGTTTTGTGATACTTTTTTGGTTTTGTAATATTGATATTTTAACATCATGTAATTAAAGAAACTAATATTGCAAAAGTCTACCAGAAGCCATATAGTAATACAATATTTCATGTTAGATTGCAGAATGTCATAACATTATTCAGCATGTTTATTCGACCTTATGGAGCAAAATTAGTTAATTCTATAGGGTGATGCTAAACTGTTGGTCATAGCTGTATATAAAACAGACATTCCCAAACAAATTAATTGCATTAACTAATCCCACAGATAGATTGTTTTTAAGGTACGCCCCTAGGGAAAGACGTGTTTAAATGTTTCCTTGGTAATATAAAGCATTACGCTTTTTTCTCTGACCTGTAGGTTACAGTTTTGTTCTGGAAAGTAACTTTCAGACAAACAGGATAAACAATTCCATATCTTGCCTCGTAGAAATCTCTTGATCGGTGAGTACTCCTTTTTTTCTGCAATTCTTTATAAAAGTAACCATAAATGGAAACCCAAAAATCCTGGTAGTAAAGAGGAGGTTGCTTTTGTGCCAAAGCCATAGTCAGTTGCTTGTCCTGAAAAGCGAAGGAGTTTAAAAATTTTTGGTCTGAGATGACTACTACTGTTGGAATTTGTTGGGCGCACTCCACCTCTGGGAAGCCATTGACAAATGTATCTACTCCAAAAATTTCTGAACAAATTACGGCCTTCAGATTTTTCAGGAATTGTGATAATTCATGTTCTCTCCCTGTCCTGCTTTCTTGTTCGTCATGTTTATCTTATTTTTTTTTTGACAGTGACTTTAAGTTCTGACTTTTCCTGTTCTAACAGTTATCCTCCAGTTCAGAAATTCTGTTTTTGGCTTCAATTTATCCAAAACCTCTTTCACTTCAGTGTTTGATTTTATCAGTGCCTCTAATATTGCCTGATTTCCTCATTGTTCCCCCATTATCGAGTGGCTTGTGACATCAGAGCTGACCGCTGCTTCGTATGTCCCATTCTTCGGATGAGAAGTAAAATCAAGGTCCTATTATAAGTGACTCTGCAGCAGCAGTTGTGATGCATAGTTCACCCCCTAGTCGCTGTAAGTCACTTTGGATAAAAACGTCTGCTAAATGACTAATTAATGACAAATTAATTAGGTGTAGTCAGCATCAAGTTTTTTCTTCAGTTGTTATTTTCTGTTGTAACTTTTACATTTTCCAAATTCACTCCTATAATTTTTTTTTATGTTAGTAAAATATAGTATTACAAAATGATGCTATAACATTACAATTTCCCTCAGAACTTCCTACTCTTGCACCACCCTCTGCTGTGCGTCACGTGACCACCTGCCACTGTTTATTCTAATCAGAGTATCTGTCTGTTTCTTGTGGGACAACATGTGTCTTCACCTCCTAACACAAATCTTTACTACAGTGGACAGCTACAGTCATAACAATGATAGCACAATTGTACCATTTCAAATGTTGCCATATCAACAGTAGTACAGTACATTATAGTAAAGGTATTTACAGGTTTATACATAGAAATTTTGCATCTTGGTCCAAACCCTGTGCCAATGCAAGATCTGTACGCTCAGTTTGCATCTCTCACAAGAATGTCTCTTGTGTATAAAGTAGATCATAATTGTCTCAATTGCTAGTTAAGGAAAATTAAAGACAAACGCTGAAAAAGAGCAACTTGGCCCTCATGGAAAATAGCTTGTAGTATTCTAAAAAAAAAAAAGAAAAAGAGGTGTCTGATCAGAAAAACAATTTCTAGAAGTTAAAACATTGATCTTTCCTTGATTTTCACTGTGCCTGCTATTAAGTACTAATGGAATTGTAATGAACACAGTGCAGCAGCCATTAGGCTGGTTGTTTTGCTTCCAGCAATCACTCAGAGCAAGCTACATCGCAAGTGCACAGCTGATTTACATTTTGTTTGACAACAAAACTCTTCCAAATTTACTTTTTGAAATTAAGTTAATTGGTTTACTTTTCAGTAAAACTAGCCTGGATTAGTGTCTGTCTTGGAGAGTGCCAACATTTGCAGACTTTATTGGCAGTCTTGCTTGGTATAGTCTTGATTGGCATGCAAAAAAGAATACACAGGTCTGAAACGGGACTAATCCCTTAAATTCAATTTGGTGAAAAATCTCAATCTCCACTTGAGAAATAAACTGAATTGATCAGCTTACTTTGGTCGACCAAACACATATGAGTCACTCCGTTGCCTTATGAAATTGTAACACTGTATACAATTACGCAGACCAGAGTGCTGAACTCCAAACATCCTCTTACCACACTGTCATTCCCCTGGGCATTATAAGTCAGTGCCCAGTAAGTGTTGTGGCCACCTAATAGTGCCATTTAACAATCACTTTATTTCTCAAAGCATGACATATTTAGGCTACTAAAATTTACCAATTTAAAAATTAACACCAAGACCCAGTCACAGTGTTATGTTTTGGGCAATGTTTGGTTCAGTATAACTGGATATTACATTAAAAGTTTTGATAATTAATTAATTTGTTGTTCAATTTCTCACCTCTCCTTGGCATAACATTCTCACAACTTGTTTAACAATCTTTATTTACTCTTTATGTACTCTTATGTACTCTTTATATTTACTTCATGTATACAATTAGGACCTCAGCCTCACACTCAATTTCTGTGCTTGACAAACTGTACTGTATGACTTTCGCTTGGATCCTAATGCACTGCTAAACAGGGAGTGAATCTAAAGAACAGATTAAAGCATTCCAAACACCATGAACACATTCTCATTAATTGTTGCTGTCTCCTGTGTAGCACATACAGTTGATTTTTTTTTGTTTTGTGTGCGTGTCTGTGTTTGATTGCTATTGTTTAATTTAAAGAAAGAAAAAAAAGTACCTCCATATTTTGGGCATAAGGATCCTTTTGGTCACATAATGAAGTTGATATTCTGTGGTTGCCTCGGTTACACCGCTGACTCGTGTTCTGTGGCACAGGAAATGTCTGTCTGATAATTGTTAGCCTCCCTATGGACCTTCTCACCAGCTCTTGCACATCCAAGTCAGTCACTTCCTGAAAAACAGATCAAAGACACAGTTGAAAACAGGAACAAATTAATGTTTTATTTATTCGGAAGAGGGCACATAAATCCGCTTTACAAACAGAAAGCCATCTATTTAAAAGATAGGGCATGATATGTGTTCTACAGGAATGTTGGCATTCCCTTTAATGAACACGTTCTATAATGTATAAGATTAAATAGAGGAGGCTACACAGGTTTCATTAAAGTGCTTTCAAGCTGATAAGCCAAACTGGGTTTCTGCCAGCTCTACAGGAACACGCAGGTGTCTGCAGATGTGCCTAACTGGCTGGGATAATTGCCTAGACTGGCCAGCACAAAGGAAACATGGTCCTTGAACAACACTACAAGCTTTATGAATCTACTTTCAATCACTTAGGAATTGAACATAAACAAGAACTCTGCAGGACACAACCAACAGATCTTTAAATGTTGAATAAAATAAGTATTAGTGCAATTACACTTGGGGGTTGCCGAGCTGCAGCAAATCAGTTTTTGGTATCCAGAAGTGAACTGGAAATAAATAGAAGGGAACTGAAAGTGAGGTAAAATGTAGGTAAGGTGTAAATGATGATTACACTCTAAGGGGTAGATGTACTAAGATGGGCCAGTCGCGCGCAACCATACTACAATTTGCATTTTCGTTGAAACAATTCGCATAGTATACATTTTGTCGTATGTACTAAGAGAAAATATGTTAATGAAAATAGCCACAATATACTCATTTAAATATCTGTTGCGTCTTCTTAGAGAGATCTCTTGCATAGTTGCAAGAGTTGTGCGACATTGTTGAAATAAATAGCGGGAGTTGAGCTGTGGTTTGCTGCAGCAGAGGGTGCTCGAAGGATAACGTCTATACATGCAAGGGTGCAAAAATCAAAATAGCATAGTTTTTGTTAAATGTAAACGTCATCTATACAATGCATTCTGTTCCGTATTCATTTTATCTATTTTAATACTGTTATATATATAAAATGAAAGGCAGTTTAATCCCATCAGATTCTATAGTGTGGCCCCAACGTTCACCCCCAAAAAGCTTTTCACAGTCATACAGTAGCCCCTCGCTAAACTTTGTTTGTCCAACATAAGGAGGTGTTGGGTTTAAAAACAATGTATTTATGTATTTTAAATATAAATCATTTTGCTAAAATAACACAAATGTGTTTTGGGTAGGTGTGAACGAGTGGTTTGCAGTGTGCAGGTGTACAGGTGATGCAGGTGCTCCAATAATGACAGACAGAAAGTTCACGGTTCAAAACAGTTCTTTATTTTTCTGTTTCTCGGTTTGCAACCGTTTATATAATAAGGCTGGCTATACACAACAATGTGTATTGCCAGCTTATAAACCATGGGCTTCAGTCCCGAAATACTAATACAAAGAATAACACACAACACAGACACGGTCGCTTCTCCTGCAGGTACGGTGCAAGGCAATTATAGTGACAGTCGTGAAGTGTAGTCCGGGCTTGATGCTGGCCTGTAGTGACAGCTCCCGGTTCGTGTTAGCCTTCTGACAGTGACAAACACAGACAGTTAGTTTCCAAAACCAAACAAAACACTTAACACTCACGATACGCTTTACACAGGCCGTTTCCTTTCTCTGTCTTTATCATAACCACATCAAAGGAACAGATTACATCGTCACATCCCCAATTATACCCTTAGTCGCACCCCCTGCAATAGCTAGTTCAGTCACGTCTCCTCCAATCCATGACTGACACAGTGTACCTTTTAGGGTGATGACTTCGGGCATTGTGACTCCGACCCCTTCCTGGATGGCTGGCTTCCGACTGACCCTGGAATGAACTGCCAGACCATCCAGTACGAGGCACTCTGTTCCTGTTATACAGCACCCTCACAGGTCGGGAGGGAGATTGTTGACTAGGATTTATTCACTCTCTGTCACAGTAGGCTACACATTACATTATGTAAAAATATAATTCTGTACAGTAGGCCTATACAGTATACAGTACAGCAGTGAAATTAAATGAATACCTAGTGCACTTTCTTTTTACTTTAGCCTACTGGTAACACAACATAAATTATGCTGCTGCACTGTACACATTGGAGTACAATGCGAATAAAAGATTATTTTAAATTGAAACTAAATGATTTTAGGGTTTTTCATTTTATTTTAATTATTATTTTTAACATGGCCTACTTAGTAGCCTAGATAATTAACACACAACAGATCATGGTCCTATACAGATGTTCAAAATTAGCTGGAGGGGTTAGTGGCACATGTGTGCAGTCTATTGCTCCTAACATGCTGGGAAAACCAGAAATGTCATAGAAATTTGTTTTCAAGGCTTGTAAGTACACCCTGACTTAAGTGAAAATTAGGTACTCAAAAATACATTGTGCACAACTGGCAACGCACAAGGAAAAAAAGCAGATTGTGAAATGCCAATTGTCTGCAGCTTTAGTACATCTCATAATATTTGTGAACCCTCATTTGCACTATCTCCGCCACCTTTTTGCGAAATTTTTGCAGGAACACCCATAATTACATATTCATCTAAGGTTGAATCGCAAAGAAAAACTGCTGCCGCAACGCATTCCCTAAAAAGTCGCTAACAGCATTGCGCATGTTTTGTACATTTCACCCTAGACTTCCGACTCATTTGCAACTGGTTTGCGATTATTGCAACAGGCGCAACATTTTAGTACATCTACCCCTAAATATCTAATGTTGATTGGAACAAAGATGGTAATTAATGCATATGAATTAAACCATTACAGAACATACTGTCTGAAAATAATGTATCTGGTAGAGCTGTGCTGTTGCTACAGATTACTCAATGCATGCACTCTCAACATGAACATCGGTAATGCCTGACACATGTAATGCATGCACTCTCAGTGGTATTTTATATGATGCAATCAGAATTATGCGTTGTTTATGGTGGGTATTCCTCTCCATAAACCAATTAAACACAAATACAAACACAAATAAAAAATGTAGCCTTAGGTTCAAGACCAACAGTCTGAAATCACTCTCTGGCACCCCTTGTACGTTTTCTTTTCTGTAGTCTTGGTAATATTTTAAAGCTAATGACTCATAAGTCCAAATTTAGGTCTTACAAAACTGAGTAAGCCTGAGTGGGAAAAATCTATTTGAGTCTAATGTACAATTCACATGACAAAAACCATGCAGCTACTTTAAATAATTCATCATAATAAAAAAATGTGCTATCACTGTAAATACAAAATGATGCATGCACATGTACATGTGACATACAAGCTGGGCTAAATAATCCCTTAGCCACCAAGTACAAGTATTACCTTTAAGCAGAAAAACCTGAGCAGCATTTATTGCTCCGACCCAGAAAATTCTGAGGTCTAGCATATGGGGTTTTTATAGACGTGTACTGCTGGATGCAGAGGAAGTTGTGTACAGAACTATACAGACAGGCAAGCAGGTGTAAAAGATTCAATGCACAATCATTTCACCAAGAAAAAGCAACATGAACATTGGTAATGCCTGACATATGTACTGTAGTAAGCATTGTGTATATGTAATGGCAACAAGCCTTACCCTTTAACGAACACTTACTCTACTCTTTACTATAATTTATCTGAAACAAAAACACACTGGAAATGTGAAAAAATGCCCAGCCATTTAAAGTAGAGATATCAAAAACACAAGCCAAGTTTCAAGAAACCAAAGGTGCAGGGTAGAACGGTGTGACAGGAATGGCGTTGTGGTGACGTCAGGCCAGAAGCAGAAAGAATAACAAGGCAAGTATTGCAGGCCAAAAAGTATTGCACGCGCAGTTTATTTAAATGATACAAAAATAAAATAAAAGGTTTAACAAAAACACGGCTCACAGAGCAAAACAAAAAGATAAACAAAAACACAAACTAATATGATCAGGCTGGGTAGTAAGTAGCCTTCACTGATCTACTTATTTTTTTATCTTTGATTTTTACCCTTCACTCGCTCTCGTTCACTAATCTGAACATCCACCCAGAGCACCGAAAGCTGCAGACTTTTATACAGGTGACCATCTCCCGATTAGCAACAATTTAAACAATTAATTAACTCAGGAGATGGTCACCTTCTGCACAAGGGTTTTAATGTGGATGGGGCTTCCCATCCACGCTGCTAAACAATACAAAACAATAACAAAACAAGGCTCTGCCGCTATATTTATAAACCATAATAATAATAATACAACAATAATCATAATAATAATAACAACTACAACAAAACAAATACAAAACAATAAACTGCACAGGGGTGGAGGGATACCCCTTTGCCCCGCCCCCTTTTCAAGTACAGGGCTCCTGGCCCTGTTACAAAAGGTTTTAAAGTTAAACAAACATAGTACCCGCACACTTATATATTATGCTCCAAAGTGTTTATATTTTTTATTATACCCAAGATCAACGTTTCGATCTGCAAGAGATCTTCATGAAACCTGGTATGCAACTGCTTTGCAATTGTGCAATACGAGTCTCACTGACACTGCTAAGTCATATTAAAACCTGCATACTGAGGGGGGCGGGGGGAGTTCCAAGAAAGTGATGCATTTGTGAACTTCGCAGACTCTTCTGGGAATTGAATTGTAGGTCGGCGCGGTGATGTCGTAGCGCTGTTATGGACAGTCGCTGTAATGTCCGTCACTGTAATGTCCATCGCGGTGATGTCGTACCGCTGTTATGGGCAGTCGCTGTAGGAGGGGAGCAGGTGCGTCCACAGCCCAAGATGGGTCAAGTCGGTACGTCCACAGCCCAAGAGGGGGGAGTCGGTGCATCCAAAGCCCAAGAGGGGGGAGTCGGTGCATCCAAAGCCCAAGAGGGGGGACGCTGAACGAGTGCCTGCTGTTTCTGCCTCCACCAGAGCGAGAGAGAGAAGCCCCGCTGCTGCCTCCAGCGCAACAGAGAGAAGCCCTGCTGCTGTCTCCAGCGCAGGAGGGGGACCAACTGCCGCTCCCACCACCATGGGAGGACTACCTGCCGCTCCACCATCAGGGGGAGAAGTGGAGTGCCCGCTGCTGCCGTCTTGGCCGGGTGCTCCCCTCACGGCGTCACATCCCGAGGGTCTGCAACAGCCGTCGCCTCCCGAGGGTCCGCACCTGCTGTCGCCTTCCGATTGACTGCTCCGGCCCTGTCTTGCACCGCCTAGGGCTGCCACACCTGCAAAGCCTTGGGCTGCCAGTTTGCCATCGCCCAGGGATGACATGTCGCCACCGCCCAGGGATGCCTGCACGCCACCTCCCGGGGATGCCTGCACTCCACGGCCTGGGGTTGCCTGCACGCCATGGCCCAGTGATGCCAGCACGTCGCCGCCTGCTCTGCTTCGTCTGGGTTTGCCTGCTGCTCTGCTTCGCCTGGGGTCGCCTGCTTGCTGTTGAGCTGGGGTCGCCAGCTCACCATTGCCTGGGGTCTCCTGCTTGCCATCGCCTGGGGTCGCCTGCTCACCGTCGCCTGGGGTTCCTGGTTCTTCATCACTTGGAGGTCATTTGCTGCTAACCTCCGGGGATGTGCTTGGGCTGGGGAAGCCAGCCCGGAAGCCATTAATGGCTCCGCTGACAGCCGGGAGGTCAGGAGACCACCTTCCCCAGCAGTACTTTCATGGCCGGAGATACTGTGGCTGGAGCCCCAGAAGAGGAAGCTGATGGCTACGAAGAAGGGGGAGGAGGTCAGGAGACCTATATATAAGCATGGGGTTTTCTGAATTCAAAAAGTTGCCTGGTTGAATTCAACCTGTTCAATCAGAAAAACTTTCATTGGTTTCTAACTCCTAAGTTCAGCATTATGAATTTTCGGGAACAGGTTTATGAATATGCAGGTTTATGAACAAGCCCTATAAAATGACAACATCCATTTTACAGACCCCCCACCCCCCCACCACCACGTGAGAGCGAAGATGCAAAATGTACAGGGGATGTACCTCTAACCATATCAATATTTATGTTTGTACTCAAAATGTGCAGAAGACATTGTCATGCAGAACCCTTTATAACATAGGGAGTGATATCTGCTGTCCGTCTAAAAGTGTTGCTCAGCGTGTAGAATTCTCGGTTAAGGTTTTATTACCAGTTCTTATTCCACATTAACACACAAAAACATTGATTCCTTTATTTATTACCATTATATGTGGCTTGTCATGCATATTCATAAACTTGGTCCGCCCTTCTCAATCTGTGCAGGAGCAAGCAGGTGATAGACAGATGAACCAATCAAAAAATTTGTGAGAGGAGTCAGGAAGAGGAGTCAGGAACCAGTGAAATGTTTCTGACTGAACTGTTTGAATTCAACCAGGCAATATTTTGAATTCAGAAGCCATTTTGACTATGCTTAAAAACAATATTTCAGGAAACAAAGCAGGAAGCCAGGGAAAGCAATGCCTGTTCAGTAACACTTTAACATTCAACACATTCTACAGCATCTACCCCACTATTCCTGTACGGTATGTATTTATTAATTACAGTTATGAAATGCATATGTTAATGCAGTGCTGGGGAAGTTACGGTTAAAACGTTGTCTGTTAAAGTTACAAGTTACTTGAACAAAATCCTAACAACTGTAATTGTAATAGTAACTTATTACTTTTAATAATGATCTCTTAGTTACAGTTTACATTTTACAGAGATACATATTTTTTTCGGTTTGGTCAGGCTGCAGCTCAAAATATTCTTTCAAGATCCAGCTATCGAATCATCCCTCCTCTGACTCAATTTTCATGTGACATGATTTGACTTGCACAGTTGATGCACTTTCTGATTTCCATGTTATGCTTTAGCCTTTTTTTTAAATGTCACAAAAAATTTAATTTTCACATCAAATGTGACCTTTAGGTGTTTGAAAAAGGAACCATTACAGTTACAAGTTACACATTTTTTTTTAAGATTACAGCAACATGTTACATGTAATGAGTTACTCCCTTACAACATGTATAACAGCAAGAGAACATTCAAAGAGGAGGTCAAATGTCTAAGAGACACAAATGGCAAAATCATAGATGAAGAAAAAAAATAGCAAATATATTAAATGATTACTTTTCACAGGTTTTTACAAAGGAGGACACGGACAACATGCCCCACATGTCGACCTGTTCCTATCCAATTTTAAATAACTTTAGCATAACAGAGGCAGAAGTGTTAAAGGGACTAGGAGCTCTTAAAATAAACAAATCCCTGGGCCGGATGAGATCCTCCCAATAGTACTCAAAGAAATGAAAGAAGTTATTTACAAACCGCTAACCAAGATCATGCAACAGTCTCTTGACACAGGGGTTGTACCGACAGACTGGAAAATAGCAAACGAATACCGATCCACAAAAAGGAGAAAAACCGAACCAGGTAACTACAGGCCAATAAGCCTGACTTCTATTATATGTAAACTTATGGAAACTATAATAAGATCCAAAATGGAAAATTACCTATATGGTAACAATATCCTGGGAGACAGCCACCATGGTTTTAGGAAAGGGAGATCGTGTCTAACTAACCTACTTGACTTTTTTGAGGATGCAACATTGAAAATGGATAACTGCAAAGCATATGACATGGTTTATTTAGATTTCCAGAAAGCTTTTGACAAAGTCCCGCATAAAAGATTAATTCTCAAACTGAACGCAGTAGGGATTCAAGGAAATGCATGCACATGGATTAGGGAGTGGTTAATAGGTAGAAAACAGAAAGTACTGATTAGAGGAGAAACCTCAAAATGGAGTGAGGTAACCAGTGGTGTACCACAGGGATCAGTATTAGGTCCTCTGCTATTCCTAATCTACATTAATGATTTAGATTCTGGTATAGTAAGCAAACTTGTTAAATTTGCAGACGACACAAAAATAGGAGGAGTGGCAAACACTGTTGCAGCAGCAAAGATCATTCAAAATGATCTGGACGGCATTCAGAATTGGGCAGACACATGGCAAATGAAATTTAATAGAGAAAAGTGTAAAGTATTGCATGCGGGCAATAAAAATGTGCATTATAAATATCACATGGGAGATAGTGAAATTGCAGAAGGGAACTATGAAAAGACCTAGGAGTTTATGTTGACTCAGAAATGTCTTCATCTAGACAATGTGGGAAGCTATAAAAAGGCTAACAAGATGCTTGGATATATTGTGAGAAGTGTTGAATTTAAATCAAGGGAAGTAATGTTAAAACTCTACAATGCATTAGTAAGACCTCACCTAGAATATTGTGTTCAGTTCTGGTCACCTCGTTACAAAAAGGATATTGCTGCTCTAGAAAGAGTGCAAAGAAGAGCAACCAGAATTATCCCGGGTTTAAAAGGCATGTCATATGCAGACAGGCTAAAAGAATTGAATCTATTCAGTCTTGAACAAAGAAGACTAGGCGGTGATCTGATTCAAACATTTAAAATCCTAAAAGGTAAAGACAATGTCAACCCAGGGGACTTCTTTGACCTGAAAAAAGAAACAAGGACCAGGGGTCACAAATAGAGATTAGATAAAGGGGCATTCAGAACAGAAAATAGGAGGCACTTTTTTACACAAAGAATTGTGAGGGTCTGGAACCAACTCCCCAGTAATGTTGTTGAAGCTGACACCCTGGGATCCTTCAAGAAGCTGCTTGATGAGATTCTGGGATCAATAAGCTACTAACAACCAAACGAGCAAGATGGGCCGAATGGCCTCCTCTCGTTTGTAAACTTTCTTTTGTTCTTATGTTCTTATAAGTATATGTATATGTATTTATTTATAATTATTGTAAATATTATTCTGCAGCACTTATCTTTTGAGATCCTTCATGTAAACATAATGAGAACCCTACAAGAGGGATTCACCATGCTTAGAAACACCATGCTTACCTGTATTTCAAAACTAAGCCCAGTTTTCAATCTGCTAGTATCAGACAGAAACTATCACAGCATGCATCGACCAAGCCAGATTTAAAGTCCAGCTGAGACCAGTTCAAGTGACATCAATATACTCATATTTTATCGTTTAGCTTGTAAATGAGGTGCAGTCATTGCAATACCTTAAGCTGCTAAGCCGGTGTACAGTAAGCAAGCAAATATTTACCTCATTTATGATGATCCAATGGCAGTCAAAGGCCACAAGGTTGGTTTCAACGACCTGTGGAGACACAAAAATACTAATTAAGATACCAGTGCCTACTACCTACTCTCTTTCTAAATCCATACAGTACTCTACTTGTTGCATTTTTTTGCCGTGAGCGGACGTTGAAAACATTGTAGATTGTTTTACTTTACATGCCATTTTCCTCACTTTCAATTGAGAAAAAAATAGAAATAGAAAAATGACGGCAGTTCGAAGCCTAAACTGTAGCTTCTTCAAACGGGGAGGATCTTAACAAAATCGCCTTTTTAATTGCTCGTGGTATGAAAAAAAAAGTAATGGTTGACTGCGAGAATTCAACAGCAACAGCTGTTCTGCTGGCCTTGTTTGGTTTTTAAAATCGGTGTCACAGGAAATTGGTCGACCGGGAAATAAGTTGACATTGTCTATGCTGCGCATGCATGAAATTGTGAATTTAAAGGGAGGGTTTGTTGGGAAGTCAATGAACTAACGAAAACGATGTCAGTTGTTTTTTAGAAATAAAAACAAAAAGGTGCAGTGTTTTTGTATATAATATAATATCATCTACCTAGGCAAGTAAGTTATTTCAGTGACTGACTATTTGATTGTTTATTACAATGTCTAAACAAAAGAAATATATATATATATATATATATATATATATATATATATATATATATATATATATATATATATATATATATATATATATATATATGAGGCTGTGTGGTCCAGTGGTTAAAGAAAGGGTCTTTGTGTGACCCTGAGCAAGTCATTTAATCTCCTTGTGCTCCGTCTTTTGGGTGAGACGTAATTGTAAGTGACTCTGCAGCTGATGCATAGTTCACACACCCTAGTCTCTGTAAGTTGCCTTGGATAAAGGCCTGCTAAATAAACAAATTATATATATATATATATATATATATATATATATATATATATATATATATATATATATATATATATATATATTTTGTAATTATCTTTAAAAATTATATCATAGTAGTAAAAACGTAGTGAAAGCATGGTAGAGCATAGGTAAGCACTGTATTGTTAAGCCCAGAGAGTTACGGTACAGCATAAAAAAATTTAAAAAAAACATGGCAAACTAGAATAAATGCATAAACCATATGAAATCATGGTAAAACTGCAAAATGGTTGTGTAAACTTTTAAGATATAACACAGATTGTGTGCTGTGTGTTATCATTTATTTAGATCTGTATGTGGTTGAAAACATAAACACATTATTGCCAGTGAGACAAATGTTTAATAAAAATGCATCGTTCCTATCATATTGTGTAAGTGAAAGCTCGTATTTGATGTTCTGTAGGCTGTGCTTCCTTAAATCGTTATTATTAGGGCTGTCAATTAATCACAGTTAACTTCTGTGACTATTGCGTTAATTTCTTTGGAGATTAAGTTTTTTTAACGCTTGTTAATCGCACTCCTCTGTCTTGACCCTCTTAGCATACCGTAATCCATTCCCTGCAGCACCATTATCTGCAGCCTTCCACCTGAGAAACCGGGATGCAGAACGACACCTGAATGTCACCTGGGGAGACCAGAATCTCCCGGTGTACTTGGGGGTAACACTGGATCGTACACTCAGTTACAAAATGCACATACTAAATGCCAAAGCCAAAGGCAACACACGAAACAACACTCTGCAAAAGCTCGCAAATTCTAAGTGGGGAGCACAGCCATCCACTGTACACACTGCTGCCCTGGCACTTTGTTTCTCTGTGGCTGAGTATGCCTGCTCCACCTGGGGGATGCTCAAGCCACAGTAAACATGTTGACACCGCCCTAAATGATACATGGAAAGTCATAACAGGCTGCTTAAGAGCCACCCCTGTTCCCTGCCTATACTGGCATAGAGCCCCCTGACATCAGGAGGAAAGTAGCAGGCGACAACGTCCGGCAAGTACAAGAGTCAGATGACCGCCACCCACTATATGGACATCAGCCAGCACACCATCGTCTCCCATCGAGAAACAGCTTTTTGTCCTCCACTGTACCACTGATCACATAACCGGAATCTGCTTAAATTACCCTCTGGCAAAAAGAATGGGAGAAATTGAGTGACAAAGCTGTTGAATGGAGCTGGGGAGGAATTACCCCCAGTGAAGAGTTGGCATCTGGCCTCAATTACAAATGGCACACATGGCGGAGCCTGAACAGACTGTGAGTGGGTTTCGGCAGATGCAGATGAAGATAACATCCTATGCAGATGACATTGCTGTATTTATTACTAAACAAACTGATATTGACAGTGTTGGCACCTGTCAAAGACTGTTTGAGAAGCTGTCATCTGCTAAAGTAAACTGGGTTAAGAGTAGTGTGGTGCTCCTGGGTGACTGGAGGGGCTTTACCTGCTGGACTGCAGTGGAGCAGGGTGTCCATCTCGGGAATGACAGCACAGTGCAGAGGAATTGGGAGGGGGTGGTAGAGAAAGTGAAAGGCAGGTTGTAGCGGTGGAAATGGCTACTCCCGCAGATCTCCTATAGAGGTAGGGTACTCATTGTTAATAACTTGGTTGCCTCTAGCTTGTGGCACAGATTCATCCTCATGGCAGTGGGTGCATATTGAGCAGAAAGACACTAAAAACATCAGCCTGTATTGGCTTCTAGAATAGCCGTTAGTATACAATACTTTCTTGACACGTGATATTGTTCAGTCTGCTACCTTTACACATCTTTTAGTTAAGGCAGGTGTTGTAAAGCTTAAAGACCTTTTAGATTTCAACACCTACAGCTGGGTGACTCCTCAGTGGCATCTGCTCTGGGGATGTGGTCTGTCCGCACTGCTGAGCATTTCTTTACCCAGGTGTGTGCTGCTCTGCCCAGCGAGGGGCTGGAGCTATTGAGACTGCTGTTCAGGGAACAGAGAGCACTGCACACTGATTCCCCCTTTCCATTACTGTTAGTGTCCCCAGCGGTCAGTCAGGCTTCTGATGAGCAAGGTCACCTACTGACTGTAGAGGGTCTGAGAGACCTCCTTCTGCACAGTAGAGGGGAAACAGTTGTATAGGGCATGTGTAAAGGGCCATTACCAGCAGCAGCTCAGAGCACTACCATACACACACTGGAGAGAGAGGCTGGGGGGGCGGAACAGATAGTGCCAGCTTGGAGAACCCTGTATAAGCGACCACTGCCAAAAAGATCAGGGGATCTGCAGTGGAGGATCTTACACACCATCATTGCCGTTAACTCCTTTGTAAGCATCATAAACCCTGAGGTGAAAGACTCCTGTCTCTTTTGCTCACAGAGGGAGACTGTTTACCATTGTTTTGTATTCTGCACCAGATTAAAACCTTTGTTCTTTGTTTGCTGCTCTGAAGGAATTGCTTGTTGGATTGGTGTGACAGAGAGCAAATTAATTTGAATCAACAATCTCCCTCTCGAACTGTGAGAGCACTGTACAACAGGAACTGTGTGCCTCGTTCTGAATGGTTGGGCAGTTCATTCCAGGGGCAGTCGGAAGCCGGCCATTCAGGAAAGGGGCGGCATCACAGTAGCAGGAGTCACCGCCCTAGTATGGTGAGCGAAGTTTGAGTCATGAATTGTGTTCTCTGAGGTGTTTTTTATTTTTGGTTTTAAGTATTGCAAAAAGAGAAAGTACTCAATCCAGCTGGTGAATTTTATTATTGGACAGGCCAAACTAGTAATTTTAAAGAGCAGAAAAAAACTAAATGAATGACGTTTTAAATCTTGATCCTTTCGTCATTTTTAGAATGCTTGTGTTGACACGGGTTAGAATGGATTTTAATTTCTATAAAGCAATGCGTAATATAGAAATGCTTGAAGAAACCTGGTGTGTAAATAGTGTATTGTGTGCTGCTAAGGATGGTGAACTGGAGGAGTGCCTGTAATGTGACCTTTATGTACTGCAGTGTCAACAGTATTTTATGTAATTTCTTATTCACTTAGGGTGGATCTAAACTTTGAATGTTTTCATGACAATATCTATTTAATTGTTAAGTTTAAAAAACTAAAAAGTATCTATCTATCTATCTATCTATGTACCACATTTTATGGGAGAAGTGGATAAAAAAGGGCATAATATAGTAATGAAACATGGTAACGCAAATGCAGACACGTACACGAATGCCAATAATGCCCCAAAAAAATGTACTTATAGTTGGATAAAGGCATTGGTGAATTATGTATACAGTACCACTGTGATGAATATATATACAGTGCCTTGCATAAGTATTCACCCCCCTTGGACTTTTCCACATTTTGTAGTGTTACAACCTGGAATTAAAATGGATTTAATTAGGATTTTTTGTCACTGATCTACACAAAATAGTCCATAATGTCGAAGTGGGGAAAAAAATCTACATATTTTTCAAAATTATTTACAAATAAAAAACTGAAAAGTCTTGATTGCATAAGTATTCACCCCCTTTGCTGTAAATAAGCTCTGGTGCAACCAATTGCCTTCAGAAGTCACATAATTAGTTGAATGGAGTCCACCTGTGTGCAATTAAAGTGTCACATGATCTCAGATTAAATACACCTATTTCTGGAAGGCCCCAGAATTTGTTAGAGAGCATATCTAAACAAACAGCATCATGAAGACCAAGGAGCTATCAAAACAAGTCCAGGATAAAATTCTGGAGAAGCACCAATCAGGGTTGGGTTATAAAAAATATCCCAAACTTTGAACATACCCCGGACCACCGTTAAATCCAATAATAAAAAAATGGAAAGAATATGGCACAACCGCGACTCTGCCTAGAGCAGGCCATCCACCAAAACTCAGTGACCAGGTAAGGAGGGCATTAGTCAGAGAAGCAACCAAAAGGCCAATGGTAACTCTGAAGGAGCTGGAGAGATCCACAGCTGAAATGGGAGAAACCGTCCATCGGACAACTATAACCCGGACGCTCCACAAAGCTGGGCTTTATGGAAGAGTGGCGAGAAGAAAGCCATTGCTGAAAAAAACCCATATCAAATCCTGTTTGGATTTTGCCAAAAGCCATGTGGGAGACACAGCAAACATGTGGAAAAAGGTTCTCTGGTTTGATGAGACCAAAATTGAACTTTTTGGCCTTAGCGCAAAACGCTATGTGTGGCGCAAAGCCAACACTGCTCATCACCCTGAGAACACCATCCCCACTGTGAAGCATGGTGGTGGCAGCATCATGTTATGGGGATGCTTTTCATCAGCAGGGACTGGGAAACTGGTCAGGATTGAGGGCAAGATGGATGGAGCCAAATACAGGGAAATTCTAGAGGAAAACCTGTTTCAGTCTGCAAGAGACTGGGGCGGAGGTTCACCTTCCAGCAGGACAATGACCCTAAACACACAGCCAAAGCTACACTGGAGTGGTTTAAAAACAAGAACCTGAATGTCTTAGAATGGCCCAGGCAAAGCCCAGACCTCAATCCGATTGAGAATCTGTGGCAAGACTTGAAAATTGCTGTTCACCAACGGCCCCCATCCAACTTGACAGAGCTTGAGCAATTTTGCCAAGAAGAATGGGCAGAAATTGCAGGATCCAGATGTGCAAAGCTGGTAGAGACTTACCCAAAAAGACTTACAGCTGTTATTGCTGCCAAAGGTGCTTCTACCAGGTATTGACTCAGGGGGATGAATACTTATGCAACCAACAAATGTCTTTTTTTTGTTTAATTAACTTTTGTGTTACAATAAAATATATTTTGCACCTTCAAAGTGTTAAGTATGTTGTGTAAATCAAATGCTAAAAATCCCAATTAAATCCATTTTAATTCCAGGTTGTAACACTTCAAAATGTGGAAAAGTCCAAGGGGGGCGAATACTTATGCAAGGCACTGTGTATATATATATATATATATATATATATATATATATATATATATATATATATATATATATATATATATATATATATATACACTACCGTTCAAAAGTTTGGGGTCACTTAGAAATTTCCTTGTTTTCCATGAAAACATACATGAAATGAGTTTGAATAGGAAATATAGTCATTGACAAGGTTAGAAATAATGATTTTTAATTGAAATAATAATTGTGTCCTTCAAACTTTGCTTTCGTCAAAGAATCCTCCATTTGCAGCAATTACAGCCTTGCAGACCTTTGGCATTCTAGTTGTCAATTTGTTGAGGTAATCTGAAAAGATTTCACCCCATGCTTCCTGAAGCACCTCCCACAAGTTGGATTGGCTTGATGGGCACTTCTTACGTACCATACGGTCAAGCTGCTCCCACAACAGCTCAATAGGGTTGAGATCCGGTGACTGTGCTGACCACTCCATTATAGACAGAATACCAGCTGACTGCTTCTTCCCTAAATAGTTGTTGCATAGTTTGGAGCTGTGCTTTGGGTCATTGTCCTGTTGTAGGAGGAAATTGGCACCAATCAAGCGCCGTCCACAGGGTATGGTATGGCGTTGCAAAATGGAGTGATAGCCTTCCTTCTTCAAGATCCCTTTTACCCTGTACAAATCTCCCACTTTACCACCACCAAAGCACCCCCAGACCATCACATTGCCTCCACCATGCTTGACAGATGGCGTCAAGCACTCCTCCAGCATCTTTTCATTTGGTCTCGTCTCACGAATGTTCTTCTTTGTGATCCGAACACCTCAAACTTAGATTCGTCTGTCCATAACACTTTTTCCAATCTTCCTCTGTCCAGAGTCTGTGTTCTTTTGCCCATCTTAATCTTTTCTTTTTATTGGCCAGTCTGAGATATGGCTTTTTCTTTGCAACTCTGCCTAGAAGGCCAGCATCCCGAGTCGCCTCTTCACTGTTGACGTTGAGACTGGTGTTTTGCGGGTACTATTTAATGAAGCTGCCAGTTGAGGACCTGTGAGGCGTCTGTTTCTCAAACTAGACACTCTAATGTATTTGTCCTCTTGCTCAGTTTGCACGGGGCCTCCCACTCCTCTTTCTATTCTGGTTAGAGCCAGTTTGCTGTTCTGTGAAGGGAGTAGTACACAGCGTTGTACGAGATCTTCAGTTTCTTGGCAATTTCTGCATGGAATAGCCTTCATTTCTCAGAACAAGAATAGACTGACGAGTTTCAGAAGAAAGTTCTTTGTTTCTGGTCATTTTGAGCCTGTAATCGAACCCACAATTGCTGATGCTCCAGATACTCAACTAGTCTAAAGAAGGCCAGTTTTATTGCTTCTTTAATCAGCACAACAGTTTTCAGCTGTGCTAACATAATTGCAAAAGGGTTTTCTAATGATCAATTAGCCTTTTAAAATGATAAACTTGGATTAGCAAACACAACGTGCCATTGGAACACAGGACTGATGGTTGCTGATAATGGGCCTCTGTACGCCGATGTAGATATTCCATTACAAATCAGCCATTTCCAGCAACACTAGTCATTTACAACATTAACAATGTCTACACTGTATTTCTGATCAATTTGATGTTATTTTAATGGACAAAAAATTTCCTTTTTTTTCGAAAACAAGGAAATTTCTAAGTGACCCCAAACTTTTGAACGGTAGTGTATATATACTGTATATATATATACAGTGCCTTGCGAAAGTATTCAGACCCCTGACCAATTCTCTCATATTACTGAATTACAAATGGTACATTGAAATTTCGTTCTGTTTGATATTTTATTTTAAAACACTGAAACTCAAAATCAATTATTGTAAGTGACATGGGTTTTATGTTGGGAAATATTTTTAAGAAAAATAAAAAACTGAAATATCTTGCTTTCATAAGTATAACTCCCACACATTAATATTTGGTAGAGCCACCTTTCGCTGCAATAACAGCTTTAAGTCTTTTGGGGTAAGTATGTACCAAACAGTGTCGGAGTGATTTTGGCCCATTCTTCTTGGCAGATTTGCTCCAGGTTGTTCAGGTTGATTGGACGACGCTTGTGGACCGCAATTTTCAAATAGTGCCACAGATTCTCAATGGGATTGAGATCAGGACTTTGACTGGGCCACTGTAGGACATTCACCTTTTTGTTCTTGAGCCACTCCAGTGTTGCTTTGGCCTTGTGCTTGGGATCATTGTCCTGCTGAAAGGTGAATTTCCTCCCAAGCTTCAGTTTTTTAGTGGACTGAAGCAGGTTCTCTTGCAGTATTTCCCTGTATTTTGCTCCATCCATTCTTCCTTCAATTTTAACAAGATGCCCAGTCCCTGTTGATGAGAAGCATCCCCACAACATGATGCTACCACCACCATACTTCACTGTAGGGATGGTGTGTCTTCAGGCACGGGCAATGTTAGGTTTCGCCACACATAGCGCTATGAGTTTTGGCCAAAAAGCTCTATCTTGGTCTCATCTGACCACAAAACCTTTTCCGACATCGCAGCTGGGTCACTCTCATGCTTTCTGGCAAACTCCAGACATGCTTTCAGATGGTACTTTTTGAGTAACGGCTTCTTTCTTGCCACCCTCCCATATAGGCCAGTGTTATGCAGAGCTCTTGATATGGTTGACTGGTGCACCATTACTCCACTCCCAGCCACTGAACTCTGTAGCTCCTTCAAAGTGATTGTTGGCCTCTCTGTGGCTTCTCTCACAAGTCTCCTTCTTGTTTGAGCACTGAGTTTTGAGGGACGGCCTTTTCTTGGCAGTGCCTGGGTGGTGTGATGCAGCTTCCACTTTCTGATTATTGATCCAACTGTGCTCACTGGGATATCCAAACACTTGGATATTATTTTGTACCCTTTCCCTAATCTATGCATTTGTATTACTTTAACTCTAACTTCTGTAGAATGCTCTTTGGTCCTCATTTTCCTTCAGATTCACAGCCTGACCAATGATCCTTCAACAATGGGGTTTTTATCCAGAAAATGTGACAGCAACTTTAATGGTTCACAGGTGGAGGCCAATGGTAAGGTAATTGTGTCCTCGTTAGGGCAATTTATTTCATCAGTGTAAACTGGGATCTTCCACAGCACAGGGGTTGAATATTTATGCAAGCAAGATATTTCAGTTTTTTATTTTTTTTTAAATATTTCCCAACGTAAAACCAATGTCACCTTACAATAATTGATTTTGAGTTTCAGTGTTTTAAAATAAAATATCAAACAGAACGAAATTTCAATGTACCATTTGTAATTCAGTAATATGAGAGAATTGGTCAGGGGTCTGAATACTTTTGCAAGGCACTGTATATAGTAGCGTTTCACGCAGTAGGCAGAAGGAGTCAACACGCTCAATTATGTTTATACTGATATTCCCTGATTTGTATTCAGTTTTTGAAATATACTGTATATATATATATATATGTGTGTGTGTGTGTGTAACCCCTACTTGCAAGCTTTATAATATAAGAACATAAGAAAGTTTACAAACGAGAGGAGACCATTCAACCCATCTTGCTCGTTTGGTTGTTAGTAGCTTATTGATCCCAGAATCTCATCAAGCAGCTTCTTGAAGGATCCCAGGGTGTCAGCTTCAACAACATTACTGGAGAGTTGGTTCCAGACCCTCACAATTGTGTAAAAAGTGCCTCCTATTTTCTGTTCTGAATGCCCCTTTAGCTAATCTCCATTTGTGACCCCTGGTCCTTGTTTCTTTTTTCAGGTCAAAGAAGTCCCCTGGGTCGACATTGTCTATACCTTTTAGGATTTTGAAGTCTTCTTTGTTCAAGACTGAATAGATTCAATTCTTTTAGCCTGTCTGCATATGACATGCCTTTTAAACCCGGGATAATTCTGGTTGCTCTTCTTTGCACTCTTTCTAGAGCAGCAATATCCTTTTGTAACGAGGTGACCAGAACTGAACACAATATTCTAGGTGAGGTCTTACTAATGCATTGTAAAGTTTTAACATTACTTCCCTTGATTTAAATTCAACACTCCTCACAATATATCCGAGCATCTTGTTGGCCTTTTTTATAGCTTCACCACATTGTCTAGAGGAAGACATTTCTGAGTCAACATAAACTCCTTGGTCTTTTTCATAGTTCCCTTCTTCAATTTCAGTATCTCCCATATGATATTGATAATGCACATTTTTATTGCCTTGTGACAGGATGGCTCGAGCGGTGACGTCACGGACCAGGAAGGGATACACAGACAAGCTGCTGCGGAGTAAACCCGAGACGCGACTGCGCTCGGTTCTTTATTAATTCATAATAAAATAAACAGTTTAAACAAAACACACAAACAAAAAGGCACAAGGGCCAAACAAACAAGTAAATAAATAAACAAATAGTTTCGTGCTGGTAGGACCCGCATGTCTAGTAGTTGCTTACTTTTACTAAGACAAAAACTCCTTTCTCCTCCCATTCTCCACAACACGAACACCCAACCCGGAGTGAGTGAAAACTGCTCCTTTATGCAGTTGTACCAAGACCCGATTGCTAATCAATCATTCAATTTGGAATCTCGGTACAACTGCATGTGAACTAATCTGTGCATTCTACCCGTGATCACATATTACCTGCACGTGAAGTGATATGCAATCCTCGTGCCTAAATACAAATCTATATTACTAACACTCGTGAAACACAGACCCGTTTATATCCTGTGTACCAATGTCTATATACCAACATTTAACACACAACATGCAACATATAACACAAAAATACACACCGGGGCGGGACCCTCCGCCACACATCTCCCCTCTTGTGCGCAGCACACATGGCCTCAAAAGGCCACCTTCCCCCTTAGTCCCAAAGTCTCGGCCATTGTCCTGGCCCAGGGACAGGGGCAACAAAGGGCCAAAGGTGGCGGCCACGGTGGGATGTCCTCCTCCCACCCAAACAGCCGTAGCATTCCGATGGCTCACGCACAGGCTGTCTCCTCTGGACAAAAATTTGGGGGTGGTCTCCTGACCTCCCCCTTCTTCAGCGCTCCAGCCACAGTATTTCCTGCTGCGAAAGTGTGGCTGGGGGAGCTGGTCTCCTGACCTCCCCCCCCTTCTTCGTGGCCGGCAGCTCCCCTTCATGGGGCTCCAGCCACAGTATTTCCTGCCGCGAAAGTGTGGCTGGGGGAGCTGGTCTCCTGACCTCCCCCCCCTTCTTCGTGGCCGGCAGCTCCCCTTCATGGGGCTCCAGCCACAGTATTTCCTGCCGCATGGCAGGACTGGTAGCGATCTCAGGCAAAACAGGACCCTTGGGAGGCGACGGCAGCAGCTGCGGACCCACGGCAGGCGACGGCAGCAACAACAGCGGACCCTCGGGAGGCGACGGCAGCAGCAGCAGCAGCGAACCCTCGGGAGGCGACGGCAGCAGCAGCGGACCGTCGGGAGGCGACGGCAGCAGACCCTCGGGAGGCGACGGCAGCAGCAGCTCCACTTCTCCCTCGTACCCTGTAACTGGTGGCTCTCCAGGCGATGCGGAGCAACAGGCAGCCCCAAGCGATGCGGAGCAACAGGCAGCCCCAGGCGATGCGTAGCAACAGGCAGCCCCAGGTGATGCGGAGCAACAGGCAGCCCCAGGTGATGCGGAGCAACAGGCAGCCCCAGGTGATGCGGAGCAACAGGCAGCCCCAGGTGATGCGGAGCAACAGGCAGCCCCAGGTGATGCGGAGCAACAGGCATCCCCAGGCGATGCGAAGCAGACATCCTTGGGTGATGCGAAGCAGGCATCCTTGGGCGGTGCGAAGCAGGTATCCTTGGGCGGTGCGAAGCAGGCATCCTTGGGCGGTGCGAAGCAGGCATCCTTGGGCGGTGCGAAGCAGGCATCCTTGGGCGGTGCGAGGCAGGGCAAGAGCAGGCCTATCCATGACGGTGGATGAGGAACCAGCAGGTATTCACCCTCTGCTGGTGGAGGTGGGAGGGGCAAGCAGTCCTCCCATGGCGGCTGAGGCGGAACCAGCAGGCATTCACCCTCTGCTGGTGGAGCTGGGAGCGGCAAGCAGTCCTCCCACGGCGGTTGAGGTGGAACCAGCAGGTATTCACCCTCTGCTGGTGGAGGTGGGAGGGGCAAGCAGTCCTCCCACGGCGGCTGAGGCGGAACCAGCAGGTATTCACCCTCTGCTGGTGGAGGTGGCGGAGGCAGAGGCAGCTCCTACTCTGGCGCTGGAGACGGCAGCAACGGCTCCTCTCCCTCTGGCGCTGGAGACGGCAGCAACGTCTCCTCTCCCTCTGGCGCTGGAGATGGCAGCAATGGCTCCTCTCCTTCTGGTGCTGGAGACGGCAGCAATGGCTCCTTTCCCTCTGGTGTTGGAGACGGCAGCAATGGCTCCTCTCTCTCTGGCGCTCAAGACGGCAGCAATGGCTCCTCTCCCTCTGGCGTTGGAGACGACAGCAATGGCTCGTCTCCCTCTGGTGTTGGAACCAGTGGCGAGGGCTCCTCTCCTTCTGGCGCTGGAAAGAGCAGCGGGGCCTCTCCCATATCTGCAGCCAGGTAGTTGAGCACAATGGCTGCGATGCCTGGGAGGGATGCTGGGTGGGGTTTCTGTTCCCAGGCCTCCCAGCGCTCCCCATCTCTCGCCCACAGGAGGTTGATCACAGCAGGGAGGGCGTCCACGATATCCCTCTCAGGCTCCGCCAGCCAGTCCCAGATCCCCTCAGAGGAGACAGGATTCTTCCGCCTCGGAGGATGCGGGTCCTCTCTCACCCTTGCTGGACGCTCAGTCTCCTTTCTCTCCTGCCATGGAGGGGGTTGGTCGGGTGCCACGTGCCCGACCTCACCAACCGCGAAGCACCACTCCTCACCCATCAGGCAGGTGAGGCAGACGTCCAGCGTGGTAAGGACCCCGCGGGACTTGCGACCAGCCCCGCGCTGCTGTTGCTGTGCCTCCTGCTGCTGTTGTTGTTGCTGCTGCTGCTTTCTCCTCCGGCTACTTTTCCCCATTTTTTCCCTTTCAAAAAAACACAAAAAAAACACTCCTCCTTTCCCCACTCTTCACAAAAATTACAAAAAAAAAAACCCCCGGCAGTATTCCTGGTCCAGCTGCTGGAGGCGTTTTGTCCCTCTTCTGACACCATATGTGACAGGATGACTCGAGCGGTGACGTCACGGACCAGGAAGGGATACACAGACAAGCTGCTGCGGTGTAAACCGAGACGCGACTGCGCTCGGTTCTTTATTAATTCATAATAAAATAAACAGTTTAAACAAAACACACAAACAAAAAGGCACAAGGGCCAAACAAACAAGTAAATAAATAAACAAATAGTTTCGTGCTGGTAGGACCCGCACGGCTAGCAGTTGCTTACTTTTACTAAGACAAAAACTCCTTTCTCCTCCCAACCCCGAGTGAGTGAAAACTGCTCCTTTTATGCAGTTGTACCAAGACCCGATTGTTAATCAATCATTCAATTTGGAATCTCGGTACAACTGCATGTGAACTAATCTGTGCATTCTACCCGTGATCACATATTACCTGCACGTGAAGTGATATGCAATCCTCGTGCCTAAATACAAATCTATATTACTAACACTCGTGAAACACAGACCCGTTTATATCCTGTGTACCAATGTCTATACACCAACATTTAACACACAACATGCAACATATAACAAAAAAATACACACAGGGGAGGGACCCTCCGCCACATGCCTGCATGCAATACTTTACACTTTTCTCTATCTAACCACTCTACTTTTCTCTACTTTTCTCTTTTCTCTTTCTAACCACTACCCATTAACGTGGGTCTAAATCTGTAACCAGGGCTAACTTAAGTACTTAAACCTTGACTGGGGTCGATCACATAGGTTATATTAACCCATTGGCTAGACAAGGTGTAGCAAACTGGGGATATTCTACTCTAAAATCCCCTTTAAATCTAATCTACTGTCAGTCAGGATTGTGGCTACTTGCTATAAAGGCTGTCAGGTCAATTCAATGGCACTTTATGTTCTCCTCCTGCAAATAAAAGGGATGTTTAACAGGGCTTCTCATAATAACACAGTACAGGAAAACACTGCGCGTAGCTTCTACATTAACATTCTCGCGAGATCTCCTAAGTGAGATCTCGCACCCTCCAGCTAGCTACGGGTTCGTAAAGAAAACCAGACCTGGAATTAGAACGATAGGCTGGTAACTATTAATACATCATTAAACTATGCTGCCTACAACTAATGTCCTGTACTGCTTCCCCACAGATCAGCATTCAGATATTCAACTTAAACTACCCTTGTTACATATGCACTGTATATAAACACACATACAGTCAAAGCCGCTTAAGCGAGACACCCCCATGGAGTGAACAACCATCCCGCTGCACTTCTCTAAACAGAAGTGCAGTTAAACGCGAGAAGTCGGATTAGTCGATTATCACAGCAGATAAAGTGCACAGAAACACACGTGAACAAGTATTTAAAGCAAAAAAAAAAAATTTATTTCTAAGTCTTACTTCAGTGCTGTAATTTTGTTTACTGAACTGTGATAAAGAGCGAAAGAATCGATGCTGTAAATCTCCCTCCCAATGGGAAAGGCCGCTGGGTAAAGTTAGTAGTACACTTCCCCATAGACGGGTCAACTCGATGGTGGGCCGAAACTGGAAGTCGTCCATCTTGGGGAAAGTGCGTAACTGCAAGTACTCTAAACAACTCCATTGCGATCAGATATGGGTCAGGCAGCGATTGGATAAACCATGGCAACGGGCTGATTGCAGGGAGGAGTTTAGTGGTACAAAGGGGATGCAGTTGTGTGAGTACAGTCCCTTGCATTGAAACATAATATATGGCCGGAGCTTTTGCTTGTTTGTTTTTGTTACGTGTTTGTTCTGTCTTATAGAGGAGGAGTACGGAGCCAGGGGCTGCAGCCACGGAGCCAGCCCAACCAACTGAGCACTACAGTCACCTCACGACACCAGCACTCACCACGACCGTGCTGTTTGAAAAGCACAATTTCGTGTATGGGTACGTGGATTATGGATTTGTTGTTGTTGTTTTGGCCTGCATGTCAGCCGTGTAACCCCCAATACCATCGCTGGTAGAGGGACGGCCCTTTTTGTTATTATTTAATAAACACTGACATTTTGGGATTACAATACTGTTTGGACATTTACTCTATTATCACACCACTCGCACCAGTTCACATGAACATATTTACATTATGTGTCTGCAATACATAATTTACATAATGTCTGCAGTGTAATTACTGATTAGACCTGAGATGATCTCAGTTAACCAGTTCTGCACTGCTGCTTAATCAGCATCCTGCTTTTTGCCATGCTCACACTTAAACACTATCTGGTGACTTTGCTTCCAGTGAGAAAGACATCCATCGTTCGGTTCACACTGTGTGTGCCCCATTTGTACAGCGAGGTCCTGAGCTTTTGATTTAAGCATTGGCCCGGATATATGCACTCCTTTAACAACAGCCGGCTGAAACCAAACGAAAAGTGTGTCTTCTACATTACTGTCTTTCCCCTTGTGTTTCCTTTTCATTTCGGGATTTGCGTTTGATCACCACTCACCCAGAACAGCATCTCCTATTTTTGCTTATCCTCCCTGCCTGGCTTTTGGAGAGGTGAAATTGAGCAGCAACGGAGGACAGAGACGATGTGGGGTTCTGCAGAGCTTCCAGAACCCTTACCCTGTCCGCTGAGACATTTTAGTACTGAAACTGAGGTACTGAACAACCTTTGTTGAAACTGCTGTTCAGCTTTCAGTGTACAGGCAAAGCGCAACACTGGTGAGAAGCCCACCAATCGTCTGATTAAAGCGTCATTTTGTGTGCCTATCCACATGTCATCGTGCCTATCCACATTTTTAATAGAGGAAAATTAGTTCCCATTGAATTGTCTCGCTAAACCGGTCATCCCGTTTCACTGGCGTGTACTTACGGTATATCACATTTTTTTTCGATCCTTCCTCAGTTTCCTGTACCTCTCGTGATCCTTACAAAGATATTATATTTATATTTCCTTGAGAATAACACTGTCTCTCTATTTTCTTCCCCAAGCACATAGTAGGGAAGGGCCAGCCGTCGGAAGACCTAGCAGTACCCTGAGGATGGACACCTTAATCCTAGAAGCGTGAATGCCCTCAACAGACACACACACACAAAATACAATTGTGAAGAACACTGAGGCAGAGAGCCTAAAAGAACCAGTAAATCAACTCTACAGGGAAGTGTCACAGCTCTGTGATAGAGATTAATGCCTCCAAGAAGTTGTCCCAAGCGTGCCACCCAGCCTGCAATGCTACACAGCCAGTCACCACAGTCCCAACTTAACATGACCTCTCTCCATGAATACACTGCACTACCCAGAAGGCAAGTCCCTGGCAACAGAATATAGAGTGCAGTCTACAACTCTGCAATGCGCAATGGTGAAACAGAGCAACCTGAACTGAGAACTCTTGGTTTACTCCAATCGGGCCGCAATCCATCTGGTTTGGAGAACGAGAAATCTACCAAGTCCACAAGCTGGTGTCAACTGTCAACAAGTCTGACCCAGCTAAAAGAGACATTACCATTGTGAGACACATAAGTCACATCCAAGACAATGTTGAAGATTTGAAACTAACTAATGACCTGCTAAAGCCTAACACTTGTAGACACAGTACAAGAGTGGACATCTATATTGTCAGCTGGGAACAGGAAAAACTTTGATAAACTGTGTGCAGCCCTAAAACAGAAATGCTCCAGGTATGGTGACTCCTGCACGGCCCTACACACAGCCTGTCTCAGACAATGTAAGAAGGATGAGGATCCCAGAGACATTTATGAGGAACTTAAATGCCTTTACCATTCTGGCGAATGCAAACCCTGGGGAAAGTGGAGACAAATGCTTCAAGCAACTGTACATTCGCAAGTTGCCCCAAGAAGTAAAGAGTTGCCATAAGTCCGGTGGAAAATGCAGACACACCTATGCACAATATCCTGAAAGCTGCTAGGACTGTGGCAAAGCGTAAAATACCTATAGAAAGTCAATACAAGAGACTTCTCAAGTAATGGCAGTTACACCCACACCAGACTTCCTTGAACCTGAGGAGGATGAACTGCCTCCAAATAATACCACTTGGAAGAAACACTGCCAACTAACAGCAGCCAGGAACCCTATACACCTATTCAAGAAATCATTCTCGTTTTCTTAACCAAGCAGCCTCCAGGGTGATGGAGAAGAGTGCTGTGCGGAAGCCAGAAACACAGAGCACGCCATAGAGCTGCGGGACACCTGTTGTGCTTGTCCTCCGTAGGCAGATTGGCCTTGCATGTCTCGCAGGGATGATGCAAGGAGCAAGCAATGTAATGTACAGTATACAGTTGCCTCAATTTGCTTATATCGACCAGGCGGGTCATTTGTAGATACATAACACAGCTGAGTTGTCTTCAGTGCTAGTTGATAAATGTAATGCATACAGGGGACTATGGGCTTTGTTTCACTTTCTGTGACCTGTTTTTATTACTGATAATGTCCAGTAAAGTACAGCATGTTGGTAAAGGCACTTATTAGGTGGACTTTGGCACCATATAAGAAATTATTTTATTGTGGAAAATTTTACTTTCTGCTTGGACTTAAGGGGATACTATAAAGTTAAATGTAAACACGTTTATTGGGTCATGTACAGTAACTTGTGTATTGCCAAGCATGTACTGTAACTTACTTTAAGTCCGAATCTTACCTCAGAGATAAAAGCCTTTGCCGTGGATGGGCTCATGAAGAGGATGGCCCGGCGCAGTGTGTCCCTGTAACGGTTCAGTTCTTCGATTCGCATGGTGGTAAACATCCCTGTTATCATCTTGTTGATGTTGTTTTCTACTTTCTGGAGAGCAACATCCATTCCCTGTTGGGAGACCTTGTCCAAGAAATCCTGGATACCTCGGATGTCTAGGAAAGACAATAAAATGACAGTTGAACACTGAATGTCAAAGGCCTTTCCCCATAGAATGTTTGACAGGTGTATACATAAATCCATACTCGTGCTGTAAAACACGGCATGTAGGGTTATACAGTATAACCATACAAATATGAAGTCACTACTTGGTTTCTATGAAAATCAATGACAAATATTTATATATAAAAGAATTTTCATGACATATCTTGCCATGAATAAGATATCAATAAAAAATATATATACTGTAGCTACCCCAATTCTTATTAAGGTACTGTACAATAATGTATTACTTTTTACAAGGAAGTACAGAGCTTATGTTTTCTGTGTACCAATCAACTCATCCCAAAACCAGGTTGGCCGAAGCACTGTCAGACATAAGTCAAATTGGACAGGAGTTATCTCTGACCCAAGTGAAATCAGATGTAAGTCATCTTGGATCACAGAGGCAAGTCCAATCAGACCACTGATGAATGATAATCACAATCTGAATGATAATTTCACATTAATTTTACTTTAAAAAGACAGCAAGCAAATTAAAAGTGAAGCTGTATATGTGTTGTGTTGCACTGCATAATTAAAAAACTGATGATGATAATAATATATATACTGTATATATTTTTTAAAGATTGTGACAGAAAGCAAATAAATCCTAGTCAACAGTCTCCCTTCCGACCTGTGAGGGTGCTGTATAACAGGAACAGTGTGCCTCGGACTGGATGGTTTGCCAGTTCATTCCAGGGTCAGTCGGAATTCGGCCATCCAGAAAGGGGGCGGAGTCACAATACCAGAAGTCCTTGCCTTAATGCGGTAGGTGATGTGTTAGTCATGGATTGGAGGATACTGATTGCACTCGCTACCGAAGGGGGTGTGACTGAAGGTATATCAGGGGATGTGGCCAAGCAATCTCTTCCTTGGTTATGGTTAAGAAAGGACCCGTAAAGGATTACTGTGTTGTAAAAAGAAACCGTGAGTTTTTGTGTTTTGTTTTGTCTCTCTATTAAACTGTCACGTTTGTCATTTATAGAAGGCTAAACAGCCAGCAAACAGATCTGGACTACACTTCACCACGAAGAGCACTCACACTGGACTTGTGACCGTGTTTGTGTTTGTGTGTGTCTTGTTTGTGGACTGAACCCCGTGGTTGTGACTGGCTTTACACATTGCTCTGTATAGTCAGTAATATTATTTAAGCAAATACTAATGCTTTGTTTTTCACCATTGAACTGTTGTTGGATTGTTATTACTGAGCACTGTACTACCTCGACACCTGCACACTGCAAACCACTTTGCCACAAAGACATAACTCGATTGTGGTATGCTTGGATAGTATTTTGAAAATAGGAACTATATCCATCATGTTTCAAATCACTGTATAACAGGTGGATTGTAGGCTACTGCGTACTACGACTACTGCTGATAATAACAAGAAGAATAATACATGTCATGTTTTGTATAAATTAAAGCAATAGTCTTTTGAATATACATCTGAGTTTAAAAAAAAAATAACATCTTTAGATTTCCTTACGCTTGGATAATATTTACAAAAACGATTGCAATTTAATTCCTAGTGTTACCACAGAGGAATAGTAAAAGGCTATGCAAGAAATCAGTGATTGATTAATCTGATCTATTAATTGATTAATCACACTTGTTTGCTAGTGATGTGAAATTGTATTGAATGACACTTAGAAGTGATGTAATATAAAGTATTAACATAATGCCAGCTAATGTTTAATATACATATATTTACTTGCATGTAATTTGACAGTTACTTATATGTAATTAACTTAGTTTTTAATTGCTGTGCTAGTTTAGTTAGCTGAAGAAAAACTATGATATAGCTGTTCATTTTGTGATAACGTTTGAAAGAAATACGTTCAATAAAAAGAAAAGTCAACTTACTTGTGACTAAGATGACACGATAAATGTGCAGCACTGCTGTTAAAGGAAAGCACAGATCAACAAATGCTGCAAGCTACAGTCGTTTCCTTCATTTTGACATATTGTGAATATTGGGTATGCCTTCCAGTAAGTACCCTCCACAATTTAAAATGTATTTTTTGAGCACTGTATTTTTGATACCGCCCTCAGGTAGACAAGATTAAGCGATCAATTGTTTTTAATTGATCAAAGCCCACAGGTGTGATTAATCGATTACAACCTCTAGTTTTACAGTATTTGACATTCAAAAGCCTATGGCTTTATTTTATACAAAACACAAGATATATTATTCTTATTATTGTTATTATCAGCATAGTTGTAGTATGCAGTAGCCTACAAGTCAACTGTTATACAACAATTTGAAATGTGATGGATGAACTTCCTATATTTAAAATACTATCCAAGCATACCAAAATATTATTATTATTATTATTATTATTATTATTATTATTATTATTATTATTATCATCAACAGTTTTGAAAGTGGTTTCACTTTTAATATGCTTGCTGACTTTTTAAAGTAAAGGTTAGTGAAATTATGATTACAATTGTGATTATTATTCATTAATGGTCTGACCGGACTTGTCTCTGGTCTGAGTTGACAGGTTTGACAGTGTCTGTGCAGATCTAGTTCTAAGACGAGTTGACTGTGAACCGTCCTTCCAACAGGTGAGCTGGATGTAGAGAAGAGCCTTCTTTAGACCCGATGGTCTGTAAAGTATGTTCAAAATTCTTCTGGTAAAATATCATAATCTAAGTCAAAATTTAGATCAAAGTATACTTCTATCTTAAAATATTTGGTATAGTTGTGCAAGAGCGTTTAAAATTACAGTGAAAGAACAACTTTATTAATCAGAGTGGTATTCATCATACTCTCCCACTTCTAAGTACACACATACCATAGGGTGCGTCAAGGAATAACACGTTTAAAAAGGGAGAGGTAATTATTTCAGTCTTCTCAACAGTTTTACTGCTTCATCCTAGACTTACTTGAAACAAGTGACCCAGGATTTCCTAAAAGCTTCTTTGTATGTATAGTGCTCTTGTTTAGAAGAAAAAAAGTACATCTGTAAGCGAGTGTCTGTGTGTTAGAGGCTAAAAGTCATCCAAAGTGATCCCCATCTAAATAAATTATTTAAAGTTTCAGTGCACCTGTAGGGCAGTGCCTGTGATGTTGGCAGAGGGTTGAAAAGCTGCAGAGCAACTTGTCAGCACACTCAATTGAAAAGGTCCAAGTACAACAATAAAGTTTTTACTTTATAAGGTCCAAATTATATGTTTCTCCAAGGTTGGTCTGTCCCCTCTGCATGCAGATTTATTTATTTATTTTTCTAAATGTTGAACAGGCCTGTTTTTTGTTTTGGTTTGTTTTGTTTTGTTTTAAATTTGTTGAATGCAATTATTAAATTGAGGTAATGTGGGCAGTTAGGGAACTATTTTGAATTGATCCATTTTTTTATTTTCAAATGAGGCACATCAGGGAGATTTGCATTCCTTTCTGCTGTTTTGTAAATTCATTTTCTAGTGTCAGCATTAAGTTAAAATGTATTTTTGTTGTTTTTTTTGTGTCACTAACCAGACATATTTATAATTTATTTTATTAAAATACAGATTATTTGTCCATAAATGAAATAAGACTCCTAATATTATAGTGTGGTGTGAGGAACATCATTACTGTGCAGTGTTAGCAGTTCCACAATTCTGGCGGTCATACAGGAAAATTAAAATAGGAGGTTGTTTAGCCTGTGGTGTTTAGGGTGGAGCGAAATAAATCCACAAATGTTAAGATCATTAAAATAGAAACCTGTATATATTCTATAACACATTTCATTATAATATTAATATTTAGCGGTTGCTGCCTCACCTGAGAGAAACAGTTACATTTCTAATAATTTGACAAAGAGAAGCTGTATCATGCTAGAATTTAGTTACAGTAGACTTGGGTATAAAAATAGGAACTAGAACTAAAAATCTTACATCTGCTTAAGATATGTTTTTTTGTTTTGTTTGTTTTTTGTTTTTGTTTTTTGTTCTTAACAGGGGGCTGCCAATCACACATAACAGTTGTGACCAAACTCAGTCCAACATCTCCCAATAGGGGTTGATAAGAGACAGCAGTGGTTGAAGTCTATGGAAAGAAAGTGCAGATAATTAGCCTTAAATGTTAATTTTTTTATTCAAAACTTTGATATATTATAAGAAACAGTATGTAATAGCAATAATCTGTTTGTTTTTTTCCATTGACAGTGTTTTTTTTATAGGAATTGAAAACCATCTAACAGAAGGGCCTCCTGAGACCAACTGAAAGGTTCAAAGTAAAACATTGTAAATATGTATTTCAGGACATGTGGAAAGTTAAGACTGGTTCAGATTCAGTTTTGTGTTAGTTTTGGGATTTGTTTTTAGATGAATCGCAGATTACATAACTGTTTGTTGGAAGTATTTATAAATTGGCATTGGGAAATGGAGCTCACATTGGCTGTCTTGGCATTCTAACAAAGTAGGCATTTTCAAACAATGCACAGGCCATAAAAGCCCATTTAAACAAACAGGACATTGAATAAGCTTGTTATTTTTCAATATCCACCCAATTTCAAATGCCAAAATCGAATGTCGCCTCACCACTCAACTCACTTATTGATCAGAGCAATGGGCGACCTCTGTTCCCAGAGCCAAGTCAATCTTTTCTTTTCACGCAGTGAACCAAGAATGGTATTTCTCTATAGATCAACAGTATTTGGACTTCATCAAGCTACTGAACCCTGGAAGCAATGGCCCAACCTGAGACGTTTCCTGCTTGACTCTTTGGGCCCCTTACTAGTAGGGGTTGCTGTAAAGGCAAATTATAACGTCTGGGCCAGACTTTCAAAGATTTTGCAAATGTATGCAACTTTTATGCAATTTTATGTATTAGAAATGTCGTGTGTATATTCACAAGTCTGTGAAATTCAACAGGAAATTAATCGCAACTCAGACTACACCCAGCTAATGCAGTGTATTTGCATAGTGTTCAAAAGCATAGCAGGGGCAACTTCATTGAAAAGGAGATTATAATAATTGTTGACAGGTCTTAAAACATAAGACAAATTGTTTAGAAAGGGGAAAAAAATCCAGAAACTAGCGAGAAAAACAAGATTTGGCAAACAATGCGAAACATATAAAACTGTGTTTTACTCCATCACTATATTAAAAAGAATGTTCAGTTTCATATTTTTTAATCAATCAAAATACTCCAGGACTAAGACAAACCTGTCTGGATGGGAAACTAAATCAATGAGAAATATCTAATTATACTACACAATTAAAGAAGTATGAAAATATGATGATAAAATGCTTTTTATATATATAGAGGCTGAGTAATCGGTTTACACTGTTTTGGTGCCCCGTCTGGGCAGCTTTGTCTTCGCCCAGTTTTCACCCACTCCCCATATAACGTAATGGCGTTTCAACAGTCCCACTGGAGATAAATAAATTAATAAATAAAGATATTAAAGATTTGAAATTTCTGTTAAAGAAAAGTCTTCTCAGATTAGAAAATATGCCAAATCCACTGGTGGAGGTCCTGCCTCAGAGCAGATCTCTTTAACAGAAAAAGGGAATCCCAAACAATTCCCATAGAGGTTATGGAAAGTATTAGAGGCCATCCAGGCAGAGCTAAACCATCAGTCAGTGCCACCAACATGATTTTACTGTACCACTGTCTGAAACTGAGATGCTAAACTTACCTGGGACATCAGCGTCCTCTGTTGGGGCTGTTGGACATTTTAATGGAAATACGTCGAGACACATGTATTAATTTTTTTTATACAAATTAAAAAAATAACAGAAAATCCCTGCAGCTCCCCTTGCAAAACTCTTTTAGATGGAGTAACAGGTAATGTTTGATGGGTAGGGGAAAACAATAAAAGTACAAGCTTTAAAACATATAATAAAAGCATATCTAAGATGCAGGCTGTCACATTTTGTGATGATCAATATACTGTAAAATTAAGTATTGCTACTAATAGCAAATAGTAATAATGATTACCGTATTCCGTGTCATAAAAGATGATGAACTTTTGCCAGGCATATTCTGCAACGACTCTGAGAATGACTTCATTAAGGTACACTGGCGGACGCACAAACAGAGTGTAGTCGTCATTCGTTAGACGGTGGATGATGCTGCAGTTGAGCGGGCGCCCGGCTGGGGCACGCTGGATGAAGAGGTGGGGGATGTGCATGGCATCTGCCAAGGACTGTATAGATCCTGCTGACATGCAGCCGATGGAGCTGACCAGTGCTAAGATCCCGTGATTCATGAGCTCACAAGCTGAAAAGAGAAAGAAGAGAACATTAGAAGAGAACATGATATAATAGATGAGCATCGCCAACCTACAACCAATGTATGCACTTTGTGATAAAGTATCGGGGAAAGTGATAAAGGGCATGTAGTTATTGCGTAGTTTATATACTTCAAGACTACATTTCCCAGAATGCGTCTGTGACTAGAGAAAAAAACAGTTTCCTAATGAGACACACCTGTCTGTAATCAAGCAGATTAGTAAACAGCTTAAACATTAAATGCTGTCTCTATTAGCAGATTAAAAGCCTTTTTAATACTGATGGATTTACTTTTTTCACATTGTTTTTATATGTTAAAATCATTTATGTTCCACAGTATTAATTTGCTACGACCGACTCAGCTTCTGAAAATAATTTATTTGACCTTCACCAGTTATTTAACCCTGCTTCTTATTGAAATCAACTACATTTAGCAATGTTGCTAAAATGTATTTTGGCACACCAGCATGACATCACTACTTTGATGTCATGTTTGTATGCCAAAATACATTTTAGGAAACCAGATAAGACACTGTATAGCATTCCTTGAATTTAACATTTTGGGATTAATAGAATATGTACAAAATGCCTCAGGTTTAACTAATTGAGATATAAATTACTCCTGCAATTTCTTTAGGAGTAAGTAGCTTCAGATTTTGTATCTTTATTTTTTTACATTTAACTTACTATTTTATGACTGTTTGGAATCATTATTAATTGTTCTCGATAATTACCTAATATTGAAGCAACAGAACCCAGAACCACCCTGAGAGTCAATACGTGATGTTATCAAGAGTGGATTCACCAGACGTGTTACCTCCAATAAGGTTGAGATATGTGGAAGTACCTTGAGGCTATCCTACTCCACAAAACCACTCAGATCTGACTAATTATTGACACCTACTCCTTCTGCATTATCCATGGCACATGCTGTCTTGAGCTGGAATATGGAGGAGCTTTGTTTAAAACCACACACATTTTCCACCTATACAGCATGCAGCAAGGACGAGTTAGAACAAGTCAGCACTTCCAATGTTGAAATAAGCAGAAAATAACCAAAAGCAGCACTCTGATATGCAAAGTGCTCTGGCTCGTGGCACAGTGGTGTTTGTGTAAGGGCATGGATATGAAACCCAATGAAAAACAAACTGTGTAATCATGCTGCTAGTGTGTCAGCTCTACACTACAAGAGGAGCTCCCTTTTTGAACCTGGAGAACCTAAAAGAGTGAGTTTTCTGGGCCATCCTGCTGGGACTTGAAACAAACTATGAAAGACAAAAAATAAGGTAGTACATAAGCATACTTGCATCAAGAAAATACATGTAATCAGACTGCTTATAAAGAAGGTTAAGCTTCAGTTCTGAAATGGTTCACAGGTGTTTAGAAACACATCTTGGATGATCTTGTGTTTCAATGTGTTTGTGTGTTTTCTTACTACAGTAGTCTCTTCTAAACAGTACCTGGAATATATACTTACCTAGAAGTATAGGACATGCCAAAGATCTCTGGAGCCTGTCTTGGGGAGAACATGAATTTTTTATGTTTGAATATTCTTTCAAAATTCTGAAGAATATTGTTTTATTTACCTCAGTAAGTATATACATACTGTATGTATTATATTTCTTGTTTAATCTGGTGGCTGGACTTAAGACTTATCTTTGATACATATTTTTGGTATACCAATGTTAGGGTGACCAGATTTGCAAAGCTCAAAAATGGGGCACATTGTTAAATAATTGGTAAGTCTAATTAAACCAAATATATTTAATGCTTTATTAGCATTTATTGATGTTGTTGATGTGGTTTAACCTGGTGGATTTGGCTCAGCGGCGGCGCCACGCTTGGGCCTGAGGGGCCTGGGCCCACCCATTTTGCTCATGGGCCCACTCAGTTATGGAGCGATTGACAATTAAAAACATTTCACGCCAAACCGTATCAGACTGTAATCCGCTGCGGTGAGTCTAGCTCATCCTTGTGGTTCAAAAAATATATCCGTCCCACCCACCTCAGCACCGTTGTAATGGTTATGAAAAGAAAAAAAAAAGATTGGTGATTGGACGGCTGAGATATGAGATTGTACGTCTTCGATACTATAGTATCGAAATTACAGCGCGTCGGCAGCATACATACAGGAACTTTTCTTTCATTGCAAGGCACGCAAGCAACCAGCTTGTGCAGCTGCTGTTTAGTTATTTTTTACATTTGCAATTAGCTATCTTAGGGCTCTTGACCCTTGACCGGAGGGTCGTGGGTTCAATCCCAGGTGAGGGGGCACTGCTGCTGTATCTTTGAGAAAGGTACTTTACCTAGATTGCTCCAGTAAAAACCCAGCTGTATAAATCGGTAATTGCATGTAAAAAATAATGTGATATCTTGTAACAATTGTAAGTCGCCCTGGATAAGGGTGTATGCTAAGAAATATAATAATACAGAATGTTTAGCCAACTTTGCAGTAAACCATAGCTATATCTGTGTCTTACGCATTAGCTATGTCCCGACAAATTTTGTAAAAAGAAAATGAACCGACAAATCAACAAATGCGGCAGTAATGTAAGTACCTACATTTAATTTTATCAACTTGAATTCAGTTGACTGGTGCAGCTGAGATGTAGGTTATGCTCAACTCATGCCTCTATTCCTGTTTTGTTTTTGTTCCCATATAACTGACACTTTTTTAAAGCTCAAAGGGAAGGATAAACATTCACTTTTAGTCACTGTATGAGAGCTTTTTAAATTTAAGCTCACTTTGGGAAGTTGAAACACGTGTGAGAGCTTTTGTCAGACGCTAACGTGATGGAATTTGTGCTGCTATGCCTGTTGGTAGTAAATCGGATTTCCGACTGTCAAATTGTTTTGGTAGAGTGTGTGTTCTTGGAGAATATGGTACTATTTCTGACAGTATAGAGTCAAAGATCTTCTAGTTACTATAAAGATGTTTGATAGAGTGTCATCAGTACGCATATTAGTAATTACGTCATTACATTTACGTCATTAAGTCATAAACGGCCCATCCGTGAAAATTTGGGGCCCAGCCAGGAATTAAATCCTGCAGCCGCTACTGATTTGGCTGCCTGCAACCTCTCACTGCTCTGTCTGGGGTTTGGGCTAAATCCCGCCAGAGCCAAACAGCTACGAAATTACTGTATTACACAATTGTAGATTCATATTGAATATAAAATAAATGAAAACGCATGACACACTGAGGAATAAGGACGTATGTCTGTGTTAATAACTTTATAAAATAATGTTCTTGATTACCCTGCAGGTGCCATAGACTAAGTTACATAGGAACCTGTTGTTTACATTAATTTGACAAACGGTATTTAGAGAGTGTCGCGCTACATGTGACTGCAATCCGGGACTTTTTTTTTTTTAGATTGAGAAATTTAGGGACCTTTGATGGAAAACCGGGACTGTCCCAGCTAAACCAGGATGTCTGGTTATCCTACCTAGGGTGACCAGACATCCAAGTTTAGCCTGCCAGTCCTGGTTTTCCATCAAATGCCCAGGTGTCTCTGATTTCACTCTTCAGGCTGGCCTGAATTCCAGTCTGAATTCGGGCTGGGAGGAAATTACATCACTAAATGTCAATCAAAATGTTATAGCGGGAACATACCATTTAATGGGGCATTTTGGCTGGTATTGAAGTCGGCGGATTTGCTACTGGGGGATTTTGATGTTTTGTGACCGTTTTGCACGATCACAAAGAAAAATGCAACACATTTGTCTGTCACTTTATTAAATCCTTGTAAAAAAAAATAACACAAAAAATGCTTAATGTAAAAAAGAACAGTCCTACTACAGTAACAGGTGCAGTTTACAGTGCCTCTGGGTTTCTGATCACATCAGATCAATTCCAGATTTTTTAAATCCTTTGATGGAAATGTCAAAAAATAACGTAAACAACTGCTTCTTATCTTATATAACTTAATTCAGGACACCTGTGGTGAAAACAAAATAAAAATAAATGGACTAGGGTAATCAAGAACATTATTTTTATAAAGTGATTAACACGCTTATTCCTCAGTGCGCCTTGCATTTTCATTGAATGTATAGTCAATATGAATTTAGAATTATGTGTAATACAGTAATTTTGTAGCTGTTCAGTTCATCATTTCCTGCATGTGTTTCTTTTGTGTCTTTTTCCCTAAACCCCTCCCTGTTGCGTAAAAAAATGTCTGACAAGGGCACTTCGCACATCTCTGCAAGTTTCACCACCCACATCTGGAATGTCTGTGTAATAAGCACAATCAACATGGTCACTGACAGTTACCCCTTGATCATCATTGTCACCCAGTGGCATATTTCGATGTATTGCCCAATTGTGCAGCATGGCACATACCATGGTTATTTTTGCTGATTTTGTAGGAGTGTATTTTAACAACCCATTGTCAAGACTCAGACATTTAAAGCGAGCTTTCAAGATCCCAAAAGCCCTTTCAATTAAATTTCTGGTGGTACAGTGAGCTTCATTATATGCTGTGTCAGCTGGCTGCTGCAGATTCAAAATAGGTGTGAGAAGCCAAGGTTTCAAGGGTTACCCGTTATAACCTGTAGAGGAAATATGTAACATGAATACATTTTGTTGAATTTAATATAATGAACACATTACCTATAATTACAATGGTTTTTACCTAATAGCCATGCATCAATTATTTCCCTTCTCTCAAACGTTTCGGAAATCTTGGCTCTGTGCCAGGATATAAGCATCATGGCATGATCCCAGATAATTGGCTAGAATGTTAATAATTCTGCATTTAGAGTCATATATCATCTGAACATTTAAGGAGCGGTACTGTTTTCTGTTTCTGAAGGCTGCTTTGTTTTCAGCTGGTGGGTTAAGGGGGACATGAGTATAGTCTATGCACCCTATTACTCGTAGAAAGCCACAGATGTTGAAGAAATCAATTAGCCTTCTGCTGATCTTCCTCTGTAATAGGGAAATTAATTAATTCAGTAAGGTGCTTGATAAGAGATTCAGTAACCTCTGTGATGCACTTGGAAATTGAGGATTGTGAAAAACCCTGCCTGTCTCCATTTGAAATTTGTGCAAGACCGTACAGATAAAAATGCAAGGCAGCTGTAACTTTTGAGATCACAGGAATTGCACAATTTCTCTTTGTTGGCGAGTCGAGATGTTTGCAGGGACATGCAGCACTTTGCTCTATGTGTAACCATGGTGCAGAGTTGTGTTTATATTGGAGAGACACTGGTGAGATACATTACTTAACAAATCGAGACACAGATGTTTATGTTATCTGTGCCTCTCATTTACATGGGCACAGTGCAACCAACAAAGGTATTAGCGCAGAGTATGAAGGTGGAAAAAAGATGAGCGCAAGTTAAAAAAATACAAATCATGATGGGACGCACACGGGGATGAAGCTGTCAGGCGCAGACGTAACTGACCCTGTGACCTATTAAAAATATACCCCACGGTCTATTTCAGACGCCGTCTGTTTTACGCTACACGGCTGGTGTGAAAGCCTCAGTACAGTATTTTGTAAACAATGTTACGCTGGATGCTGAGGCTTTGCACTTTTTTTTTTTTAAAGGGGTGAAGTCAACATGAATTGAGTAACCATTTCCAGTGTTCTTCGGTGTTATTGGTTGTTCATTGGCTATACACAGGTTACATTTTTTGTATCAGGGGTGTTTTATCTATTTTTATCGGTTAAAATCAAAAATCAGAAGCCCTAATTATATTAGATAAATGACAACTGTACTTGCAATACTGGCAAACTACAATAAACATAACCTCGATTTACAATGGTCTGTACTGTATAGCTATATATATACTGTATATATATATACTGTATATATATATATATATATATATATATATATATATATATATATTATATATATATATATTTTAGCTCAAAGAGCCAGCTGCCCTATATACAGTACTGTGCAAAAGTTTTAGGCAGGTGTGAAAAAATGCTGTAAAGTAAGAATGCTTTCAAAAATAGACATGTTAATAGATTATATTTATCAATTAACAAAATGCAAAGTGAGTGAACAGAAGAAAAATCTAAATCAAATCCATATTTGGTGTGACCACCCTTTGCCTTCAAAACAGCATCAAGCATCAATTCTTCTAGGTACACTTGCACACAGTTTTTGAAGGAACTCGGCAGGTAGGTTGGCCCAAACATCTTGGAGAACTAACCACAGTTCTTCTGTGGATTTAGGCAGCCTCAGTTGCTTCTCTCTCTTCATGTAATCCCAGACAGACTCGATGATGTTGAGATCAAGGCTCTGTGGGGGCCATACCATCACTTCCAGAACTCCTTGTTCTTCTTTACGCTGAAGATAGTTCTTAACGACTTTCGCTGTATGTTTGGGGTCGTTGTCATGCTGCAGAATAAATTTGGGGCCAATCAGATGCCTCCCTGATGGTATTGCATGATGGATAAGTATTTGCCTGTACTTCTCAGCATTGAGGAGACCATTAATTCTGACCAAATCTCCAACTCTATTTGCAGAAATGCAGCCCCAAACTTGCAAGGAACCTCCACCATGCTTCACTGTTGCCTGCAGACACTCATTCGTGTATGCTCTACAGCCCTTCGGCGAACAAACTGCCTTCTGCTACAGCCAGATATTTCAAATTTTGACTCATCAGTCCAGAGCACCTGCTGCCATTTTTCTGCACCCCAGTTCCTGTGTTTTCGTGCATAGTTGAGTCGCTTGGCCTTGTTTCCACGCCGGAGGTATGGCTTTTGGCCGCAAGTCTTCCATGAAGGCCACTTCTGACCAGACTTCTCTGGACAGTAGATGGGTGTACCAGGGTCCCACTGTTTTCTGCCAGTTCTGAGCTGATGGCACTGCTGGACATCTTCCGATTGTGAAGGGAAGTAAGCATGATGTGTCTTTCATCTGCTGCAGTAAGTTTCCTTGGCCGACCACTGCGCTTCACGGTCCTCAACGCTGCCCGTTTCTTTGTGCTTCTTCAAAAGAGCTTGGACAGCACATCTGGAAACCCCTGTCTGCCTTGAAATTTCTGCCTGGGAGAGACCTTGCTGATGCAGTACAACTACCTTGTGTCTTGTTGCTGTGCTCAGTCTTGCCATGGTGTATGACTTTTGACAGTAAACTGTCTTCAGCAACCTCACCTTGTTAGCTGAGTTTGGCTGTTCCTCACCCAGGTTTATTCCTCCTACACAGCTGTTTCTGTTTCAGTTAATGATTGTGTTTCAACCTACATATTGAATTGATGATCATTAGCACCTGTTTGGTATAATTGTTTAATCATACACCTGACTATATGCCTACAAAATCCCTGACTTTGTGCAAGTGTACCTAGAAGAATTGATGCTGTTTTGAAGGCAAATGGGTGGTCACACCAAATATGGATTTGATTTAGATTTTTCTTCTATTCACTCACTTTGCATTTAGTTAATTGATAAATATAATCTATTAACATGTCTATTTTGAAAGCATTCTTACTTTACAGCATTTTTTCACACCTGCCTAAAACTTTTGCACAGTACTGTATATATATATATATATATATATATATATATATATATATATATATATATATATATATATATATATATATATATATGACCCATAATATTAATGTTATAGTTTATTATAAATGATAGATACTGCTTGGAACTTTCTGACTGAAAAAAAAAAATTATCACAAAATACAAACACCATCCCCAAATCGCCAGCAGCCATGATGCTAGAACAGAAAAAACGTGTCCAACAGAAAAAAGCTGAACGTGTCCAAGTCTGTTTGCCTTATGAAATTCCACCTTTAGTTGCAGGAGAATTATTGTTAAAATTTGCCTTTGCATCTGCTTCTAACTAGGGTTCATGGTTTCTATGGCTTAGACTAGACCTGAGTTTTAATTCAATGTCAGAGGTCCAGCTGCCTCAGGTGCTTAATACTAAATCAATCCATACCAACTCACGAGTGAGTGACACCGAAAGCACCCCAATTACAGAAAGCAAACCGCAAGGATTCATTTAGCAAGGCACTCTGTACGATATCAGTCATCGTGCAAGGCCAAATTGGAACTCAGATAGAAAAAATATATAAAACACCAAGTTATACAAGCACTATTTATTCATGCAAGGCAGTTTTTTCTCCATTCATTAAAATACTCAATTACGTTTGTATGAATACTCTGACCCAGCTATAACGACAAGTTATGGTATGAAAAAATGAACATAATGCCTACTTAAGAAGGCTTCAAAAGAATGAACTGTATCGAAACATGTATGGATATTGAAACTACAATAAGCGCAACTGTCTCTGCCATGAGTGGAGGTTTTGCCAAGACTGCATTTATTGTGCCATGAATAAAATAGTAACACACAATAAATACAGTTTTAATATTGTCTTGGTATAGTATCTATATAGTTGGTAATCTGAACTTTATTAAGTTTGCCTGATTGAGGCAGTCTCTGCTTTGAGGACCAGGTATGTGTGTTTGACGGTAGAATAAGTTGTAGTTAATAAAATTAGTCTCCAAAATAAACAACATTTTAAAAAAAAATGGAATGAAACAAATCTAACCAAAATTAAAGCCAGGTTTCTGAATGATGTTACATGATAGAGTACTAGAGTGTGGATAAATAAGGTCACACATCCATTGTCCTATCATGAAAATGAAAATTGCGGCTGGAGCCTTACATCAAGACCACTGATAAACTATGTGTCATAATATAAACACAGCTAATGCAGGAAAAGAGAAAGGATTGTCTTTTAAACATCTGTAGTATTTATTTTTCTGCAGTCTTGATATATTTGGAAATTATACTTATAAATATCACAAAACACATATAATACTCAGTTTTAGAGATAATTAAACATACAGTTGATGTATTAAAGAAGGAGGAGGAGACAGCAACTAAGGTTTGAACAAGGTGGCACAAGTTTGCAGTGAGAGGCATATCTCTGGGTTGCTTAAAAGGGGTTGCACCTGCTGTATTCTAAAGCAGCTGTCAAGACATTCAATGCATACCCATGATGGATACGGTGGTGATTTGAGACATTTCATGGTGACAAATCTAGTATTGCAGTCCCCAGAAATGTATCCCATGGTTTTTACACAACTGGGCCCCCCTAATGAATAGATTATGGGGTGCCTTTTTCTCTCCTCCCCTTGCTAAAAACCTTCAGTCTCCCTACAGACACCCGAGCAATCATGGCAGGAGCTGGAATGCTATGATTCTACCAATTTTGTGTTTTTCAACCCATCCCCAAAGAATTATAACTGATATTACACAGCTGATTGTCATTTTTTTACACCAATAAAATTGAGAATGTGCATATTTCCTTCATAATGCGTGAGGAGCTGCTTCTCCCTGTTTGAGGCACAACAATATACAGTATGTAAGGTAGAGAACCCAGTTTATCAAGTGATTCACTGTATGCATGGCTCAAAAAGTGTCACTATCTAAAAAACTTGAATTAACTTTTTATCAAAGGTGTACATATATCACTGGTCCAGAGAGATGTTCATCTCTACAAGCAAATCAATGACTTTAGTTTTAATGCTAATTAAAGAGACTGAAAATAAAACAACATAGTTGATATTATTATTGTTATTTATTTCTTAGCAGACACCCTTATCCAGGTCGACTTACAATTGTTACAAGATATCACATTATACATTATTTCACATTATACAGATATCACATTATTTATTTATTTTTTTTACATACAATTACCCATTTATACAGTTGGGTTTTTACTGGAGCAATCTAAGTAAAGTATCTTGCTCAAGGGTACAGCAGCAGTGTCCCCCAGCTGGGATTAAACCCATGACCCTCCGGTCAAGAGTCCAGAGCCCTAACCACTACTCCACACTGCTGCCCAAAATAAATATTAGAAATAATTCTCATAATGCGTTTTGCCTTGCACCGATTTACCACATTGCCAGAATTTGTGCGAAATTTTCTAAAATGGCAAGTGATGTGTGGGACAGTACGGATTCACATTAAAAAAACAGTGCTGCTTCAGATTTGGTAAGCGAGTCAGAATCAGGATACAGATGGAGGTGCGCTTCATGCTTTTCAAACTGGCCCAACTTGCAAGGTACATGTTAAGCATACTGATCAATGTTTTCTTTTGTTGTGATCATAGTATTTTCTATCATGAAGACTGTAATAAACGAAAACCAAAACATTGAGGTGTTTTTTCTTTGTACAATGCCCCCTTTTCTAAAACATTTTGAATAGTTTATTTAGGTTAAAAGTGAGTTTTCATTTGCATGTACATTTACTTTATGAAAATGTGTCTTCTGCCACTTTGTTTCTTATGCAAGGATAAAAACAATAAAAAAGTCAACTGTTATACTGTTTCTGCCTGAAAAATCTTTTTCTGGAATAGATCATGGTAATTAATCTACACAGAAACACAACAGAGATGTTGTAAGATAAGTAATAAGTACAAAATAAATAAAAGAAACAGGGATATATGTTCTAATCCAAGGCTATTATTGTTGCATGACCAGGTCCTGTTGTAGGTGAGTACCCAGGGTCTGGAAAGTATGGGGATGATTTCAGAGAATACTATGGAGATTAAAATGGCCAAGTACATCATTAGTAATAGTAGTGCCTGTTACATAAAAAATTGAGGGGTATTTTAGCCCCTGTTGTGCATTGTTTGACTAAGATCTTTTTGTATCATTTTTTCATAGCAGTTTTTTTTTATACAATTTTTATACCATCATCCCTTTTAGGATATCTTGAAACAAAAGCAAGTGCAATATCTATTTAATGTGATAACCTTCAATTTGTGTCATTTTCAACTTAGTCTTCCTGAGTTACGTTGTGTATTTTTGGTGCATTATTAACCCTTTGCGGTCATATGTTGGACCTGGTCCGACATTACTATTTTCCCTTTCCGGTCCAATGTCGGACCCTGTCCGACATCATCAAAAAGATGAAAAAACAGGTCTCTAGTCGATTTTTCTCCGGAAAAAGCCAAGAAAACCATTCAATGGCCAAGTGAGACCGATAGGAGCCAAGAGAAGCCGGAAAAAAAGGGCGTATCTCATGAATATGTATGCTACTGTTTGCCAATTCCTAAAACACCTTGATTGGCTGGTAAAACATTTCTGCAGTTTTGTCTATTATTATGGACTTTAAATATATACCTCTACAGTATTACATTTTCCAGAAAAAGTTTGTTAAAAAAAATAAATAAATAAATAATAATTCAAGTGTAAACTGTAATGCTGTAAAGTTGAAGCTTTGGTGCAGATGCAGATTCATTAATAAAAAGAAAGCAAAAATAAATAATGAAACTGGCTTGGATGTTTCATTTAACTGTTATGATTGTATTATTGTATTTTTCTCAATGCAGACCAAAACTTCTGAATGTGCTTATATGAGAACTGCCCAACAATTTGTATTTGAAATCCTGTACATGCCTGTGGCAATGTGCCCCGCCCCTGTGTGCATTTGTGTGTTAATGTTGGTGTATTGTAGTTGGTACACGGGATATAATGCGGGTAATGAGCATGAGTGTTTAAAATGTATAATTATATTTAGGCACGGGGATTGCACTTCACGTGCATTTAAAGTATTTAATAATATGTGAGCACGTGGTTGCACAGATTAGTTCACGTGCTGGTATTCAAGTGAATAATTAATTGGTAATTGAATCCCTGCACAATTGTATATATAGAGGCACGTTTCATTCACTCGGGGTTATGTGTTCGTGAGTGGAGAACGGGTGAGAGAGAAGGAGATTTATAAAAATAACAATTGCTATTTGTTTTGTGTTTTGTGTTACAAACCTTTTATTTTCTGTCTGTTTGATAATAAACCGCGCAGCAGCGCATTCAATTCATCGCATCACCTCGCAGTACTGTGTGTTTCCTTTCCTGAGACTGACGTCACCACTCAGCCAGCCTTGTGACAATGCCTTATAGCGCACAGTGGCGTTCCGATATGAGCCACTATAATGAACCAAAATGGCAATGTATATTTATGGTTTAATAAAATGTATGCTTAAAAGCAGTGATATACTTTTCTTCTGGCTTCTACATAACAAATCCTGACAATACCAGTAACATTTGGCTTTCAGTATTCAGAACAGAATGCTGATTAAATAATAATGATTGCACATGCAGTTAGCTGCGGGGCAGCCCTCTATTATTATTATTATTTATTTCTTAGCAGACGCCCTTATCCAGGGCGAGTTACAATTGTTACAAGATATCACATTCTTTTTTACATACAATTACATTATTTTTTTACACATTATTTTTATATACAATAGTAGGTAAAGTACCTTGCTCAAGGGTATAGCAGCAGTGTCCCCCACCTGGGATTGAACCCACGACCCTCCGGTCAAGAGTCCATAGCCCGACCCACTACTCCACAAACTGCCACACTGCTGATTGCAGGGAGGAGTTTGCTGGGTACAAAGGGGAAGCAGCTACGTCAGTACCTCCCTTTGCGCTGAGATACTGAGAGCGACCGGCCGGAGCCGATGTGTTTTTTTGAATTACGTGTTTTGTTTTGTGTGTTAACAGAGGAGCGGAGGACGGGAGGCTGTAGCCAGCGAGCCAGCACTTACCCCAGAGCACCCCCCTCATCGCACAGCACTACACTACACAGCGCACGCACCATAAGCCCCGGAGGAGAAGAGTACATTTTCATGCACGGAGGACTGTGGTTATCGGAGTGTCTGTTTTATTTTCTTTTGTTTTGAGCCTGGACCCTGCCGTGTTTGCCCCAATACCATCGCTGGTAGCGGGGCTTCTTATTATTTTTCCAGTGTGGATTATTTTTGTAATATTTCTGTTTGTTATTAAAAAGGATTATTTTTTGGGAGACAACATTCTGGACATTCTACATCTCTTGCACTGCACCATTCATCCTGTCACAATGTTATAAATGGGTTTTAAAAAAATCATATATACTATAAGAGGTAAAAACTCGAATGCTTAAACCTGCTTGTTTGTTTATATACTGCTTTCAGTTTCTACTCTTCATCAACCACAGTCTAAACAGCATGCTATAGTGTTTACTAGAAGAAACTAGGTCTTCATGGATGAACCATTGACTTAGATTTCTAGATCATCAATCTCTGTTGTTCTTTTTCCAATTAAATTCACAAAACTGTCTTTGTTGGTGATGCTTGCAAGCGGACCCCAGTGGAACACAAGTCTGAGAATATCTACAGTACAGTACATCTCAAGGAATAAATATGCTTTTACAGACTCTGATTAAGCGGTATACATTATTAAACAGTGTGGTCTCTAAAGACTCAACACCAGATTGTGAGCTGCAAAACAATGTCTATGCTGGAGACTAAATGAAATCATTCTCATTCATCATAGATGGAAAGGGAAAATAATGGATTTAAATGGTTTCTGTATTTCAGTCATGCAGTTTCTTTTTGGGATACCAGCCTAGGGTTCCACAAACTGAAAGTAAGGAAGCTTAGACAACCTGCCTAACACAAAACATTGGACTGACTGGTATTTTGGCAGCTACAAGGATTTTTGGCTGCATGCCCTTTAAAATGGAAATCTGTTAAAAGAAATATTCCCGATGTTAATACATAATGCATTATAAAGCCTTATTTGTAGGCTTCTGAAAACCAATAATTAGTCAAAAGAAAATAAATTAGTGGTTTGTTTCAATTTCTTTCTCTTTTACTAATTTAAGACTCAAAACAATGAATGGGTACTGTGGATTGTCTTTTGACATATTTGTAACACAGCCTATTACTGCCCCATTAATCTTTCATTGTACTCATAAACACCTATTTTTCAACACGCATTCATGAAAAATGTAAAAAGCAGTGCAAATGTTATTGAGCATTACCTATTTACAATCTCTATATATATAAAACGCACTGACCCCTGTACTGTATGTAAAAAGGCATAGTGTGCAAAGACATTGCTGTTATTAAATGAATAATGCACGACAGGGCGTGTGTTGTGCTGGGATAACATCATGCCTCGGGTGGTTGGACATGAGGCCGCAGGCGAGTGCGTCCATCCAACACCCGAGAAATGATGTTATCCCAGCACAACACTAACCTGGAGTGCATTATTCTATTATACAATGGCTCACACTGTAAAAATAGCAAATGTGGAAATAACATTCTGCCTCATAAAATAGTTCCTGTTTTCCATTTATAATTGTAGTGAAGTATTAACTATGACATTCTAATGCATATACTAAACTGTTATTTCTGTTTAAAGTGAGTTAAAAACAATAGGATTAATTGTATAACAGTGCTTTGTGTCAAACTGATGTTTCTTAAATGTATTAAACTTAGTAAATACTTTATGAACATTGAAAAACAAGTAACTACTATGGAAGTACTAACTACTAACTACTATGGAAGTAAGTAAATAAATTGCTGTGTTTGGTTAACTTTTATAGATATTAAAAATGCACATAGAGTTTCCCTCTATTATCATTTGGGTGTTGTATTTCATGCTTGCTGCTGATTCTGTGGTATTCTTGTCTATGGTGTTTGTTGCTGGGTTATGTTCTTGTATGTCTACGTATGCTGGCTTCGCAGAGGTACTGGGGCACGGTGTTAGATCTTGTTCGGTGATGTTAACATTACTTTTGTGGCTGGTTCCAGAGAGAACTTGCTGCACTCTGTAAGAGTAGGGGCCCAGTAACTTTTTAGGGACAATTCTTGTTTATGCCCTGTTACAGTAATAATTTCTCTGCTTTCAAGTCCAGCATTGCTGAGGATCTGTGTGGCAGTTGCCTGCAAGCTGTGGTTTGCAGGGCCGTCGAGAGCCGTCATGGACCCAGGGCAATGATTGTTATGTACCAGCACACACATTCATCCGACTTTGTAGTATACTCATCAGCCCAAGGAAGAGCATTATGACCTGTACTGTGTATTGCGATCGCTTCATGGTCAAACAATGGCAGCTTCAGTGATAAAGACAATAGATGGAATTATACAGTTATAATTAGTCCATAATCAGGACCATTCCCACATTGTCTGGCAAATCAGCGGCCCCAGCTATACATTGCCCCTCTTAAACACTTCCCTGCCCGGGAAGAACTGACCTGGTCCCGAAAGTGCTGGGGCAGCTGAATCCGACAACCGGGTCTCTCCCTAATTGCAGGGACCGGTTGGTTGGAGACGAAAGTAGGGTGCATGATACCCGGCAGAAACAGCCGTTGATGCGGTCTCCTGTGGGGTTGCGGTCGATTAGAGGGAGGTCACCTTGATCGGGAGCTAATCGGTCACGGTGAAGGACTACGTAGCGACCAGAAGTGGGTTGCCTCACCCTGTAAATCACTTCTCCCAGCCAGGAGATGATTTTGCAAGGTCCCAGCCAGGGGCTGTCCAGCTTCTTTGGCCCGTAGAGCCAAACAAGCTCTCTGGCTTGAAAATGTCTCCCCTTCTCCCTCACATCGTAGTTACGCTTTGGACGGACTCCTGCAGCCTAGAGATGGTCTCTGGTGATCTGATGGCCCGTGTCGGTCTTCTAGGCGGCGGTCATATTCCAGTCCAGGGGTAGTTGCCTCCGCGTCTGAGGGACGACCAAGCAGCAACTTGGCAGGGCATCTGCGATTGTGCCAGCCTCTTGGTTAGGGAGTGTATGCGTACCCAGGTGGGTCGTTGACCAGCAGTGATCCACTGTAACACAGGCTGTAGATCCAGGTCGAGAAATGGGGGACGAAGCAGCGATACTAAGACGCCAGCCCAATGAAGCCCCGTAGTTGTTGTTGATTGGTGGGAGTCAGCCATCTTTGTACTGCTTCTTCTTTCTCTGGGTCTCTCCGTATCCCATCTTTCCCCATGCGGTGGCCCAAGAAGACGACTTCCCTCTGCATCAGTTTACAGTTCCCAGGCTGCAGTTTGAGTGTGCAGTACCTCCCTCAGGTTTGTGTCATCAAACATGGCCACGTGGACCAGCAGGTCATCAGGGTAAATGATACAAATTGGGGGGTTGTCAACACATGTTCCATCAGTCGCTCGAACATGGCTGGCGCATTGCACAGACCGAAGGGGAGGACCTTGAACTGCCAGAGTCCTTTTCCAGTCGAAAATGTTGTTTTGGAGCATGCTTCGGCTGCCAGTTCGACTTGCCAATAGCCGCTGTGAAAATCCAAGGAGCTAAACTAGGCGGAGCCTGCCACCAGGTCTAGGGACTCGTCTATGAGAGGCAGTGGGTAGGAGTCCTTTCGGGTGACGTCATTGAGGCGTCGATAATCGACGCAGAAGCGCCATGTTCTGTCCTCTTTGGGCATGAGCACGGCAGTGGAGGCACAGGGGCTGTCAGAAGGCTTGATTACATCCGCCTCATGCATTTCCTTTACGGTCCGGTCTGCGATCCCCTGTCTGGCAAGTGGAAGTCAGCTCGGTCTCTGACGAATGGGGCGCTGTTCACCTGTATCAATTTTTGTGTTGAACCAGGTGTGTGCGCTGATCTCTTCCGGCTGTGCTGCGAAGTAGCTCTCAAACTCGACTAATAGCGTCCACAGCCTGGCACGCTGCTCCAGGCACAGCCCCTCACAGCTGTTGCGCCAGACTGCTTCCACTGCAGCCCGAGTAGTAGTGAAAGAGAGGGAGGGATCCAGCGGTCCGGTTGGTTCAAGCAAGGGGGTGAGGGGGGTGTCCAGGTTCAGGAGGGCAGGGTGGTGGGGATGGTAGAACAGTCACGGGGAGGCTCAGGGGAGGGGCAGGGAAACATAGGAAGTGGTAGCTGTCCAGGGGAAGAAGGGGTATTATTTCCTGTCGGGGAGGGAGGCGCAGCTCCATGAGGTTTCTTGGTCTGGAATGGCAATGCTTCCTTGTTTAAAGGCAAGCAGGGTTCCTACTCGCTGCAAGAAATCCAGTCCCAGCATGCAGGGGTCTTGCACGGCCGCAATCCAGACCTCGTGGGGATTCGTCACCTCCCCCCATATTAGACCATCAGCCACCCCTTACCTTCTATGGGGGCTAGCTCGCCCGTAACGGTCCTCAGCTGCACTGGGTTCTCTTTCTCCAGTCAGTGTTGGTTATCGTCAGCACGTCTGGTCTCACAATTGTGATGGAGGATCCTGTGTCTATCAATGTGGTTCAGGGGATGCCTTCCACTCTAACAGCTGCGTGCAGGAAGGTGCCCTCTCCCATCCGTCCGACAACCACTGAGTGAAAGGGGGGTGGGTGAAGAGGGTGCTCCGCGGTTACGGTTGGGCAGCTAGGTCTGTGGTTCCCTCCTTAGACAGACCCGAAGCCATTTCCAGATGGCTGAGACACAGTGGGGGGTTATAGGCGCCTGCAGTCGGCAATTAGATGGCCAGGGCTCCTCTTCTTGGTCTCCCTCACCCGAGATCTGGCTCACTCAGACAGGTTTGAATGGCATTGCACCCTCTCCGCGGTGAGGGGACCGGCTAGTCTGACATGCTGACGCAGGGCAGGGGGCATCAGAGCAATATGTTCACTGCAATGTGGCGACTGAAGCAGCTGGGTTCGTCCAGATAAGCTCGTCTGGCTAACCGGGCAATGTCAGCTGCCAAAGCTCCCAGCTTCTCCCCTGGAGCTCTCCAGCGGAGATGGAGCTGGTCTTGCAGGGCCAGATAGGATTGGCTGAACCCGAACCTCCCCTTCAGCGCTCCCATCAGCATGGTGCTGTTAAGCCTCTCCTCACTTCTCAGGTCCAGGAGTACTTCATACACAGGTCCTTCTAGGCTCTGTGCCAAGTAAATGGCCTTCCTGCGGTTTGTCCATAGCAAACAGTTCGAATTTGGCCAGAAAGGCTTCCAGCGAGGTGGTGCCATCAAAACGGGGCAGCTTCTGGGCTTGGGGATGGTAGGTTGCAACCTGGGATGGCTCTGGGTCCTGGTTGGTTTCTTCGAGAGCCATTCTCTCCAATGACATTTCTTGTCTTGTTGGGGAGGGGGGGGAGTCATTCTCAGGGTTAGTCTCGATGTTGGGGCAGGGGTTGGGGGAGGGAAGGTTACCAGCGGGACCGCTAGTACTGTTCTCTGTTCCAGCCTCGTGGTCTAGGGGGAGGGTAAGGAGGTGTCATGCTGGTGTCCTCCTCAACCAGTTCATTGCCCAGTTTCCATTCCCCACAGGTGCTTCGACTCTCTGTCGGTTCCGCAGTGTGTCCTTGGTCCACTCCATTATATCTCGCACTTCTGGCACCAGTGTAGCGCTGAGCTGCGGTGTTTCCAGGATATAAGGAGACACACAACTGCTGTATTTATTATTCTTAGCTGGTGATGAACAATGGCTCTTATTATTTTCCTCTCATTCGCAGACTCAACCTTCTCTCTCAACTTTCTCTCTCAATTCTCCCTTCTCCATGGCCCGCTTCTCCCTTTCAGAATGTCATTCCCCACACACACACACACACACAAGTCCCTCCCCGTTCGTTCAACACTCCCTATCCGTGACTGACGCGTCGGACTGGCTCCCACCCCTCTCAGTGACATACTCAAACACACACACACACAGGCAGTCTCTCAGCTCCCAGTCCCACAAGCACCAAAACACACCGAGAATGTAACAGCTCTGAATAAGAATAACAGTTTACAAACGCACATTATTTACAATTATTTGCAGAGTACTTCCATTCCCTTCCCCAGTCCATAATTAGGTCCATTCCCACATTTCTTGCAAATCAGCTGCTACAATACTGTGGTATATATTTTTGATGTAGTAAAATATGAAATGCAAAAGTTCAAATCATTGCATGAAAGGAAGTGTTTTGACAGCGCCTGCACTACCACCGCATACACAATCATTAGACAACAGAAGCACATCGGTCGGTGTGCAGTTTTTTCTTTTTAATGTGGTTGGAACACAAAGGGTCTTGTGCAGGGCTACTTGTTTTAAAACATTTTATATATTTAAAAACAAAATGTTTCCCCTTCTCCAGGGCCCACTTCGGGGCGTTGGGCCCCTGGGAAATTCCCCCGTCCTCCCCACCCTCTTGGTGGGCCTAGTAGTTTGTGTATACCGCAGCTTTGCAGATACAAGGTGGCATCGTGGCTATGTAATTGATTCTGAGGGGTTCCCGGGCATACCAAAAGTCTTCTTTTGCCCATGTTTGGATGTTTTTTTTCGAGGGTGCATGAATAGGTTATACCAGTTTGCGGGTAGCTTGGAGCTGTATTTTCATAGGGCTGCTACGGGGCACAATGGTTGACCTGTGATTTCAAACATGCACACTCAGTACATGTCTCTGTCTTTTTCGTTTGGTTTGCAATGATTCCTTGTTTTTTCATTAAAGCTTAGTGTAATGTACTGCTGACCAGTATGTGCCGTTTTGAATTCAATGGAATGAATGAATTGTGAATGGTTAGAGAAAGAACCAAAAGGATACCCTGCAATTGTGAGAACCGTGAGTGTTGTATTTGTTAGTCTGTCTTGTAACATTGTTCTGTTTGTGTCGTTTTAAGACTACTAACACTATCCAGAGCTGCAGCCGCGGGCCAGCAACAAATCCGGACACCAGCACTTCCCTGTTTCACAACATACTGTCTTTTCACCACAAGCACTTAAATCACACACCGTAGGAACTGTGTCTGTGTCTTTGTGTTTTGTGTGGGTGATAAAACTGGACTTTTTGGTTGAGGGTCAAACCCGTGGGAGTTTACAAAAAACGAAGTGATACACGCCTCTGTAATCACTTCCAACTTTATTATTTTACAGGTATTTGCATTAAGGCTCTGGACATTGTAATTTATCAATAAACACCCTTGCACCTGTTAGTAATTGTCTATGTGATTTCATCAGAATCAGAGACGTAGTGACTGAGGACACACTAACGGTCCAGGTTTTTGATCCAACCATATTTGCAATATTCCTTATTTTAAATTGATGTCTTCTTGTCTAAATGACACACCAAAGGTTATTGGCTACTGTGCCAATTACGTTGTGAATAAGAAGCGATTACAAGCAAATACGTTGTCATGACAAGCCACTAATGTAAAATGATGATCCACCAACGTAGGAAATACGTAGCTTGTGTCATTTTTTTAGAACACGTACCAATTAAAATTGGCACACGTAGTCATTTCTGTGCTCTGATTGGTCCATATGAGTACGTGTAGTGAATATTTGAAACATGTACTACACAATGCGTTTTTGACCCAGATGGCCTTCCAAACAGATGGCCTTCCATACCAATCAGACTACATAAAATACTACGTGTTCTCAATAAATGTAAATGAGCTACACATTTTCTATGCATGGGGCTGGTCATTTACAGTAAGAGGCTGGTCATTTTACAGTAGTACCTACGTAGAGGCTGGTCATTTTACAGTAGTACCTACGTAGGGGCTGGTCATTTTACAGTAGTACCTACGTAGGGGCTGGTCATTTTACAGTAGTACCTACGTAGGGGCTGGTCATTTTACAGTAGTACCTACGTAGGGGCTGGTCATTTTACAGTTAGAGGCTGGTCATTTTACAGTAGTACCTACGTAGGGGCTGGTCATTTTACAGTAGTACCTACGTAGGGGCTGGTCATTTTACAGTAATGCAGCATAATTACAAGAGTAGCCAATCACCTTTGGGATAACATATTTTTAATTTCAGACATTATTATTATTTATCCAAAGCAAGTTACAGAAATAAATTAAACAGAATATTACAGGCAATACACATGCATAACAAACACATATCTACAATATATACAAAATAAATATAAATAAAGGAAAATACAAAAAAGGTATTTCCCCAAATGATCTTAGTCTCAGAAGTGAAAAGTGCACCTTATATACAGTATGTTTTCTATTTAATTTGATTACTAGGACAAATACCAATTTACAATACCAATACAAATTACATCCCCAGGGAAAACAACCACAAGTTACATAAAGACATTAAATGGACAAATGGGGCAGCCAATAAAGTCCTGATTCAACGTGACAAGTGCAAGTGTTTAAATTGTTCTGGGGGGATACGTGACAATTCCTCAATCATTACCGGCTGTAATTCCTTTAAGGAAATCTACAGCAAGGTTTGTTCTCCAGAATAGCCCATAGAGTCATTCTGTCAGATTAGCTGTCTTGACTGGAACTGAATTGTAACAGTAGAACACAGCTGAACACGGTGGGTAATTTGTGCACTACTTTTGTGTCCCCATACAAAAAAATTGGTATTACTTTACCCAAGTTTACAGTAAATATTATGATTGAATATGACCTTAAACAGCCAAAATTAAAATCAGTTCTCGTCTCATTTTCTTTTCTAAAAATGTAACTTTTTTTTTTTCCTGTTGTGCCTCTACTGTGTATTTCGTCCATAAATCCTGCCTAATATTTTATAACATATTTCCTCTGAAATAAATCTGGGTAGTTCTTTAAAAGACACAGCTGTGCACCTTCAAAACAGTATTAAAAAACGTGTCTCTGGATTTTCCTGAGCCTGGCAGTGCAGGGACCCCACAAGCCTGCTGTACCATGTGTTACAGAGGCTAATCAATGCACACAGTTATGAACATTAAATGTAAATGTTTTCAGTTGCCACAGACCCAGCTGTGATGCATGCCCGCCGTGCTCCAGGGATATTTCTTAACTCTAGATTCTGTATCCTTATAATTCTAAGTGCTTTTTCATGGCAGGCAATCGTGCATGTGCTGAGACTCCCCAGTCTGGGAAAGTTGAAATGCATGTAGGGCCTGTTTCTTTTAATACTAGGCATTACAGTTCATTGGTTAATTAATTCAATGAATGTACTGTTTCACTTAGAGAAACCTTATGAGGCAATCTGATTTAGTGCACTCTTGAAAAAGAAATGTTCTCTGTCACAGGGTGTTTTATTTCAACAAAGAAGACTATTAGCCCAAAATTAAAACATTTTTTTTACAGAAAACAATGGTAGCAGTGTAAGGGTAAGCTGTATGGCAGCTGTATGCATTTGTATTACTACTATATTATATATATATATATATATATATATATATATATATATATATATATATATATATATATATATATATATAGTAGAGAGTCAATTATCCAAACTAATTAGGACTGAAACTACTTCTCATAATCAATTTGTATAGGTAATCAAACAGGTATTAATAACAATTACTGTACCTTTAATAATGTATAGAATAAAGTTAACATGCAGAAGTACAGATGAACCAGTTTTATATCACCTCGCTTAATATCATACCGTTTATTATCACCATTTTTCAAAAACCACTCGCCATGCACCATAGATTCGTTGAGAAATTACCTCTCTTAATATCACCTCACATACCCGCTTATTGTCATGTTTTGTGCAGACTGTCAAATGTTGCGTGGCCAGGCTTTACATAGTAACCACAGGATATAATTCATTTTCAATGCAACCAACAACCAATAATCATATCGGCTGATAAACTGACATTTTGTGCAGCCTGTCAAATGTTGCGTGGACGGTCTTAACGGGACACAGTTCAGTTACAAAACACCAAAGTCATCAAATTGTTCTTCTTTAACATAGTCATTCTAATGCACATAAAAAACAACAAGTGCAATAGATGTCTCTTGTGTTATCTGCAGAGTTGTATGTTGTTCATCTTAACTATGATGGCTGTCTGTGGTTGTCTGTGTTGGCTTCCCCCTTTGCTTGTAAGGGGGTGGGAGTGAATGCAGAGTTAGGTCTACTATCCTGCCTTCCTCCTTTTTGAATATATATATATATATATAAATGGTCAAACCCTAGAGGTGCTTCCACTCCCCTGTAATACTTCAAATAATCGTCGGTGTCCAATACTTGCCTGTCTCTAATAGGCACCGGGGCTGCTGGGTAACATGGCAAATAGACGCCGGGTTTCTTTTAAACCGCGGGTTATTAATAATAATATAATGCGCATCATACTGAATGTTCCAGCCAATACGCTAGGAAAGTGGTATGTCACGTTCCCATGACAACGTGGCCTCTGTTTCTAAACAAAGCCTGATCAAGCCTACAATATCCATTGATCTCTGCCAAAAATGACTATAAAGTTACTTTAAAATTAAATTAGCTGCATTTTATGAATTATAACGAGCATTCATGATGGTGCAGTGTTTTGCACCCGACTGCAACCACCAGAGTGAAAGAGAAAATGTTCCCGTTTTCCGACGGATAAAAACCAATTCAGAATATGGTGAAAGAGATGTAGGCTTGTGCGCTATTATTATTATTTTTTTTACAAAAAATCTAAAAAAAGTAATTAAATATAATAACATAAATACATGTTTGCTGTAACTATTTGTTGTGTACGTACATGTTTTAACGCAGTAAAGACAAACAATGTTATGCAGCCAGTAGGCTATGTACTGGTATACTACCAAAGAGACTTTACAGAATAAATACAGGCAAACAGAATATGTTTGGTACTACTCATCCAAGTTTCGTAATTTCTAGACATATATATAGTGTAGCGTGCACAGGGTAAGGCAGCAGCAGGGCTGGTAGGTGACGTAATCACACACAAAGACATAAGTCCGATATACGGCTCTTTTGTACTGATCTAACCCGCCGTATCCATTGACCTGCGCTTAAAATTAAATTTAAATGTTATTTATTGATTAAATTGAAAATTCACGATCGTAGTGTAGTGCAATCAACAGAGAAAGAGAAACTTTTTTTCGTTTCCCGAAGGATTATTATGATTTTATGATGGTATACTTGTGTATTTTCACATATAGAGCATATTATGTACATCTATTTACACATTTTTGTTTTCTCCTATTTTATACCGGTTAATGAAAAATAAGCCCCGAAAAATGTACAGAAAATGTTACAAAATGAAAATGTCGAACACTACGATTCACAATCCTACACTGTCTACTTTACATTTACTTCATACACTCATGCTAGCCTGCAAACTACCAAACAAAAATACAGTTGGTGACATCAAAAGAAAAACTGATGATCTGACAGGAATTTATTGACTATTCATCACGTTTTATTTATTATTGGTTTGTTTAGAAACAGGCTCACGGTTGTCAAGTCCGTTGCTGTTTCCACAATAAATAACTGTCTGTATAATGGGTACTGTGTGTAGTGGGGTAAAATGGCTGCCGACTAAAAGACTATGTTTCCCAGAAGGCCATAGTCAAAATGGCCAAAGTTAATTGTGTAACAGGACACAGCTGTGTCTTGTTAGGGCGGGGTCCTGACTGTATAAAGCCAGCCTCGAATCCAGTTCAGAGGAGAGACTACCAGGGAGGAGGTTTAGAGTGAGCTATGGTGTTTCAGAAAAAAATGTCTGTAAGTACTCAAGAAGAACTGTTACTGTGTGGAATAGTTGTGCTGTTGGGAAAATTACCAATTGTTTTCTGTACAGGGAAACAGCTTTGCTGACCTGTCCTAGACAGGGATTGGTTGTTAGTTAACACTCCTTGTTGGAGTAGGTTTTGGTTTTTTTATTTTTATATTGGCACTGTACATAATAAACGTACGCTACGGCATTTCACTGCAACTCCTGTGTTTTGCGTATTTCCTACTGTGGGTTGCCATCGGTCACTCTACCACTATATATACACACACACACTTGAGCTAGAGGGATATAATCCCTGATATATGGCTTTAGAATTGTTGTAACCACATCACAAAAACAAATCAAACAAGATCACTCCATCATCTATTAACAAAATGTTGTTTAAAGTAAATTTCAACCTTTTTAATAAGATGTCAACAGAGGAATGGCTAAATCAAAACAACCCGGGAAATACAAGCACCTCTGAGATGTCTACAGTCGCTGTAAGTAGTACAGAGAGAAGTACTGTCGGACAAACTGAAAAACCTTTTCAATAATAACATTTTTAATAACTGCTTGATATCTGGAAATAATCAAATCAATTACAAAGGAAAATACTAATTATTATTATTATTATTGTTATTATTATTATTATTACAATTGCACATCTTATTTCACAATCTTTTGCTTGTTTATTCAAATAAAAGTATACAGTTTTGAAAATGCTGTTTTGTGAAGATTGTTGTTATGAAGGACTATTTATAGAACATTCATTTTAGAGTGCTTATGTGGAAGGATATGTTAAAAAAAGGAAAACCTAAATAAATTCAGTTAATCAATAAAAAGTATAGTTAAACGTGCTGTAACATTGAAGTATATAAGCAATAAGACCCTCCACATCGGGCATTACCAGGCAATATACGACCGTTTGGTTGTAATAGCGCCTCGACTTCTTCTCGGGCCCCATTACCCAAACGGTCATATAATGGAATGGAATGTTGTAATTTACTTTTGTCGTGTCTATAAGGCTGTGTGCAGCAGCTTTTTCATGATTGCATCTGAAGTATTTGCAGATGTTAGTGATCTTCCATAATAAACGCTGAGTCTCAAATAGTCGGCGGTCTCCAATAGGCGCCGGGGCTACTGGCAAATATTGTAAATAAACACTGGTTTATTTAAAGTTTTACGGTATATATAACAATAAAACAAACTGTGATGCTTTCACATTCACAACTGCCTTATTATCTTTAATGATTCTGTACCAAGGGGCATTTTCATATTTTGACATTTGAACCAGTGCATGTGTGGTAGTAGTTCCAGACCTGTGTGATACTTCCAGTTACCATAATTGTTTGTCTAGCAAGCACATAATCAGTGGCTGCATTACAGAGACAAAAAAAGAAAACTAACAGGTGTACATTTAACAGCAAGAAACATTCATTATATGCTGGTGTAGCCACTGCTACATAAAGCAGCTCCATGTATAAACACTAAAATAATTAGCTGGCCAAGTAGCACTTTGATTACTGTATTTTTCTTTGATTAGCGTCTTCAACAAAATAAGTCAATATAAGACTTTCCAGCTGTATTTAAGGAGTTCTGTGATTGCAGTTCAGGTTGGAGTGTTTGGGGAGGTTTCTTTATGGTCTATTTTTTCTGTTTTTTTGGACAGTTTTGTTGAGAGGAGTTTGTCCACTGTTTTAAAGATTACATTAGCTGTTGATTTCTTGCCTAATATATAAAGAAAGTTAAGTATCTAAGTATTTGTTTGCTAGTTGCTTCACTGCATCACCTGCGCTCCCTAGTTCTAGGTCTCAATGCAGGACACAATTTTGATGCACTTTTGTGTGCTGCTGTTCTGATGGATCCAGTTTTTATTTCTCATATGTTGCAGGAAAAAAAGGTAGGATTCACCCAGTTCTTTTTACTATTGCCTTTGTGGTGGTGGACTGTGCTGAGTATTTCTAACCATAAGCAGTGCTTAATTTGTGTCGGGGCTTGCAGGGGCACAAATCAACAGTCTCTTGACACAGGGGTTTTACCGACAGACTGGAAAATTGCAAACGTAATACTGATCCACAAAAAGGGAGATAAAACCGAACCAGGTAACTACAGACCAATAAGCCTGACTTCTATTATATAGAAACTTATGGAAACTATAATAAGATCTAAAATGGAAAAGTACCTATATGGTAACAATATCCTGGGAGACAGTCAGCATGGTTTTAGGAAAGGGAGATCGTGTCTAACTAACCTGCTTGATTTTTTTGAGGATGCAACATTGACAATGGATGATTGCAAAGCATACGACATGTTTTATTTAGATTTCCAGAAAGCTCTTGACAAAGATTAATTCTCAAACTGAACAAAGTAGGGATTCAAGGAAATGCATGCACATGGATTAGGGAGTGGTTAACATGTAGAAAACAGAAAGTACTGATTAGAGGAGAAACCTCAAAATGGAGCGAGGTAACCAGTGGTGTACCACAGGGATCAGTATTAGGTCCTCTGCTATTCCTAATCTACATGATTTAGATTCTGGTATAGTAACAAACTTGTTAAATTTGCAGACGACACAAAAATAGGAGGAGTGGCAAACACTGCTGCAGCAGCAAAGGTCATTCAAAATGATCTAAACAGCATTCAGAACTGGGCAGACACATTGCAAATGACATTTAATAGAGAAAAGTGTAAGGTACTGCACGCAGGCAATAAAAATGTGCATTATAAATATCATATGGAAGATACTGAAATTGAAGAAGGAATCTATGAAAAAGACCTAGGAGTTTATGTTGACTCAGAAATGTCTTCATCTAGACAATGTGGGGAAGCTATAAAAAAGGCCAACAAGATGCTCGGATATATTGTGAAAAGTGTTGAATTTAAATCAAGGGAAGTAATGTTAAAACTTTACAATGCATTAGTAAGACCTCATCTAGAATATTTTGTTCAGTTCTGGTCACCTTGTTACAAAAAGGATATTGCTGCTGTAGAAAGAGTGCAAAGAAGAGCGACCAGAATTATCCCGGGTTTAAAAGGCATGTCGTATGCAGACAGGCTAAAAGAATTGAATCTATTCAGTCTTGAACAAAGAAGACTACGCGGTGATCTGATTCAAGCATTCAAAATCCTAAAAGGTATAGACAATGTCGACCCAGGGGACTTTTTTTGACCTGAAAAAAGAAACAAGGACCCGGGGTCACAAATGGAGATAAGATAAAGGGGCATTCAGAACAGAAAATAGGAGACACTTTTTTACACAGAGAATTGTGAGGGTCTGGAACCAACTCCCCAGTAATGTTGTTGAAGCTGACACCCTGGGTTCCTTCAAGAAGCTGCTAAGATGAGATTCAGGGATCAATAAGCTACTAACAACCAAACGAGCAAGATGGGCCGAATGGCCTCCTCTCGTTTGTAAACTTTCTTATGTTCTTATTGAGAATTATATTGTGAACTTCAAAGTAATATTTCAAATAGCTTTTTACAAATTAAAAAAAAAACTCATGACAATATTTGGTTATGAATCAATTTTCAAGAACTTTCTAAGATAAAATGGAGGTATACACCAGAAATGAAGGCACAAATTCTTCAAATAGAGGAAATTATGTGGAATTACTTTCTCTGATTTCTGACTATGACAGCATGTTAAGCAATCACTTGTCAATAATCATAGCATTCTTGGGTACCTGTAACAAGATTCCGAACGGCTTAATCTCATCGGTGCCTCAGGTTCTGGGCACGTTGTTGTATTCACTGTTTGCTCACCCGGTGACACTGTGGTCACTGAACTGTTGTTAAATCAACAAGTGACGCTCAACGAACTGCTGTTAAACTCACCGATGAGCCACCAGACTCTCTGGGCTAGAAAGCTGGTGAGATTCACCAAAACAACATGGAACCCCCCCCATGTCAATGTGGAGTGTGGGGAGACCAAATTAAACATTTTAGTCGACTCTGACGGCAAATCGCATTCCTGTGTTAAATTTTCCCTTCCGTTTAAGTCGTCAAATCCAAAAGACATTTGAATTTAAGTTGATGGAGTTTGTAAAGATTTTCTATTATCTAACCTTGGCGTTTTAATGCCATAGCAATTAAGTCATAAAAAAGAGTACTGCTTGGCATAATAAGAAATTCATAAAAAAAACACGTCAAAATGTTTGATGGAATTTAATATTTTATCATGTTACTATCTGCACAAAAACCTGTGAAATAGTTTTTAATAAAAGTTTGTAAACATCCACTGTTATATAACCCCTCACTTAGTTAAAGAATATAGAAAAAATTCTGAAAAAAAGGACGGGAGAGAAAGTAAAGTCCGATGGAGAAAAAAAAGAGCAAGAAAACCCTGAAGTAAAGACTGGAATCGGTAGCTCGTGGCCACACTGCTGGGCTTTGCCAGTTGCTATGTGCAGTGTGACTGCAAGTCTTTCTGCAGGTGTCGCTGCAACGCTGTGTATTTTTGCGTTGAAGCAATGGTCCCAATCTGTTTAACAGATCATCAAACCTTTCACCTGTCATTCTAAAAATATCTTTCTTTCTTACAACACCAAGTCTGTTACAGCCTTGCCTGCAGCTGCAGCACAAAGGTTTCTCCGACCACTAGTCGCCATATTCATGTCACCAAAGTGCTGTTTGAATCCAGTCACTGGTGCATGTACTTCTGCCTCACCAGTTTCTTTGCAGCGGTGAATAAAACAACACTCCCTCTGCTAGATTCAGAAGTACAAGGAAGCCAAGTATGTAGCTACTGTGCCTATAGAAAGTCTACACCCCCTTTCAAAAATGTCACCTTTTGTTGCCTTATAGGCTGGAATTAAAATAGTTTTTTTTTAGTTATCTGCACATACTACCCCACAACTACCAAGTGAAAAAAATATTCTAGAAAGTTGTAGAAAATTAATTAAAAATAAAAACTGAAATATCTTGGTTAATAGCAATCCTAAATTAGCTCAGGTTTAACCAATTGCCTTCAAAATCACACACCAAGTTAAGTAACCTCCACCTGTGTTAAATTGTAGTGATTCACATGATTTCAGGATAAATTCAGCAGTTCCTGTAGGTTCCCTCTACTGGGTAGTGCATTTCAAAGACTCAACCATGAGCACCAAGGTGCTCCGGGACAAAGTTGTTGAAAGGCACAGATCAGGGGATGGGTATAAAAAAATATTAAAGGCCTTGAATATCCCTTGGTGCATGGTCAAGACGATTATTAAGAAGTGGAAGGTGTATGGAACCACCAAGACCCTGCCTAGATCAGGCCGTCCCTCCAAACTGGATGACCGAGCAAGAAGGAGACTGATCAGAGAGGCTACCAAGAGGCCAATGGCAACTTTGCAAGAGCTACAGGCTTTTATGGCCATGACTGGTCAAAGTGTGCATGTGACAACAATATCCCAAGCACTCCACAAATCTGGCCTATATGGTAGGGTGGCAAGAAGGAAGCCATTACTCAAGAAAGCCCACCTTGAAACCCGTTTGAAGTATGCAAAAAAACATTCAGGAGATTCTGTAGCCATGTGGCAAAAAGTTTTGTGGTCTGACGAAACTAAAATGGAACTTTTTGGCCTAAATGCAAAGCGTTACGTTTGGCGCAAACCCAACACAGCACATCACCCAAAGAACACCATCCCTACTGTGAAGCATGGTGGTGGCAGCATCATGTTATGGGGATGTTTCTCATCGGCAGGGACTGGGGCACTTGTCAGGATAGAAGGAAAAATGAATGGAGCAAAGTACAGAGAAGTCCTTGAGAAAAACCTGCTGCCCTCTGCAAGAAAGCTGAAACTGGGACGGAAGTTCACCTTTCAGCATGACAACGACCCAAAGCACACAGCCAAAGCTACATTGGAGTGGCTAAGGAACAAAAAGGTAAATGTCCTTGAGTGGCCCAGTCAGAGCCCCGACCTAAATCCAATTCAAAATTTGTGGCATGACTTGAAGATTGCTGTCCATCAACGCTCCCCAAGGAACTTGACAGAGCTTGAACAGTTTTGTAAAGAAGAATGGTCAAATATTGCCAAATCTAGGTGTGCAAAGTTGGTAGAGACCTATCCCAACAGACTCACAGCTGTAATTGCTGCCAAAGGTGCTTCCACCAAGTATTAACTCAGGGCGGTGGAGATTTATCCAATTAAGGCAGCAGTGTGGAGTAGTGGCTAGGGCTCTGGATCCTTGACTGGTGGGTCGTGGGTGGAATCCCAGGTGTGGGACACTGGTGCTGTACAAATGTATAAATGGGTAATTGTATGTAAAAATAATGTGGAAAAAAATAATGGAATTGTATGTAAAAATAATGTGATATTGTAACAATTGTAAGTCGCCCTGGATAAGGGTGTCTGCTAATAAATAAATAATAATAATAATTACGATCTTTCAGTTTTGTATTTTTAATATATAATTTTTTTTCTCAATAAAAACTTTCTTTCCCCTTAAAAGTGTGGAGTATGGTGTGTAGATAAGTGGAAAAAAATCCTCATTTAAATGCATGAAACTCTGAGGCACTGACACAACCAAATGTGAAAAAAAGTTCAAGGGGGTGTAGACTTTCTATAGGCACTGTAAGTAAACAACCGATGTTCTGTGAAAATGTGTTACATTTACTAAAATAAAAATACAAATTATTTTTATAAGACCAAATTCCCATTGGGCTTATTATTTTTATTTTTTAGATTCTATTGTTTTTTTTGTAATACTATGCAGGACAGCCACTATAATATTGTTACCTTTATTAGAAATGTGCACAGATTAATCTACTGATTAATCTACCTATTAATCAACTAATGCCCATAGATTAATTGATCAAAAATTGTAATTGATTGACAGCTTTATTATACATATATTCACATCACGGCACTTATGAGGATACACTTTTAAAAATAAAGTCTATACATTTAAATTGATTAAACTTCCATAAGCTTGTGGCTTTGATCTTCAAATTCAATCATTGTAAGTGTTGTGATGTTATGTGACTATAATTAGCTGCAAGTCCAAAAGCACTTTACTTTTAAACAAAGAGCAGTGATGCATATATTTAAACAAGTGATATGTGCAGGTCTAAAAGCATGTTACTTTTAAACTTTTGAACTATATTCACCACATGAAGGAAACCTTTTATTTTCTTAGCAACTTTACTGTAATGATTTGTTTAATTCTAGATAGAGGTACCTACGAAACCAAACATTTCCTCATATTGATACGTATCAAAATACGATCACAGGTTACTTTTGTAGATGTGCGAAAAATAATATTTCTGACAAAGTTTAGTGGCAATTAGGCTTGTTTCACATTTATCCCACATTGCTATTAAATCTCTTTTTACATTATAGTACAAATATGAGTCTGTTTGTATTTTGTAATCCTCTGCCCCTGTCTCTCTCAGCGTTCTGTTAAAGACATTTTTTGTTTCTGTTGTCCGAGTAATAATCCCAATTTCCTGTTGTCTGTGCCTGTTTGATGCAGACAATGGGAGCCTTGCAAACATGAGCCGTCTCAGGAACCACTACGTTCACAGGAGACCAAAAGCCGTCGCAGTGCCCCTTTCTGGAGCAGGCCACTTTTAGGATGGCTGGGCCTGGGACCGCTGTGTTGACACTACAGAAAAAAAGACCAAATCCATCTCAGAGTTGGATTACAAGTGGCTCGTGTAAACGGGGTATAAGTCAGTGAATAAGAGTTGACCTGTTTGTTGGGTAATTCCCCTATAACTCTTTTGCCGAGAGTTGTCTGTTACACTGTAGAAATAAGTTTAGGCAATGAAACGCTAAAAAAATCAAACCTCTCAGCAGTATGTGAAATGGTAGTGTAAGATTATTATGCATTTAAACTACAGTATAAGGCACCAAGCAAGTGTCAAAACACAGTAAAAAATGTTTGTTTCAACCAGTAATAACTATTTACTTAAAACAATATCAATGAAGTGATACGCCACTTTTACTGTACTTTTGCCTTATGACCAATATTCCCTGTATGTATAAAACCATCTGAAAACATTTTTTCCCCAATACCAAGATTAAAATTGCTTACAATTGGATGAATAATAATAAAGACTCTGACTTAATGACTTATTCCCACTTAGGATTTTGGAAAGCACAGTTATACATTCAAGTTACATTCTAGTGCGTGTTACTGTCAATAGATGACAAGATGGACACAATTGAAGGGTGTGTGCTGGTGAGCTGTTATAATAAATATATCTATTTCCTGCTAGGTGCATGAATGCCTTCAAGAAAGCCTTGTGTGCAACACTGCTTTTTCTGTTAGTCATGCCAGCGTGCTTGACTTTAGCATGCAGTCTATGCACGTCCCTTGTAAACGCTGTTATTTTAATACCTTTACTGTATAATTAAAAATGATCCTGTCATCTATGGCTGGACTGCATAACCTCATATCCGTGGTTATTGTACAACCCTTGCACACAAAAAATTACATTCAAATAGACAATTAGTTGAAGATGCACATTTTTAAATACTGTCAATATAAATATGGTTTCTTAATATACACTTTTAAAAATAATTTTTCAACATTAACTATAGTGGGAATTGAGCCAATTACTCTATTTTATGTTTTTGTTAAACATACTGTAGTTTTATATCCCAAATATATAGTACAGAAATATTTTCCCCTTATCCAATTCTTGGACCTAGGCCCAGCTGTAATCCATTTTAAGTGCCCCAGCTAGCTTCTTTGGTGAACTGAAATTTCGATATAGACCACAAATTTCCTGGTTTATGAAAAGACATAACTAACAAAACCAAGCGATACCACCATTAAAACAATACAGCAAAGTAACTGACAGTATCACCTTTGTTACTGTTTGTGCAAATTTGTTATTGACTGTCTACACCTTTACATTTGGGTAGCAGCTTCTGCTTCTTTAACAAAAGCCAAAAAAACTGTGTTTAGAAGCCAACCGGAAGTACTCTTCCAAGATTGCGGCGGCCGATATGATGAGAAAGGAGAGGGAGATTAAGGGATCGAAATGTTGATATCCTGATATAATTTAACCTGTGATCTCGACCTAACACATTTCAATGTTTTTTCACTGGCCTTAATGAGCCACCGTTTTGACCAATAACCTGTGCTGAGGAATTGCCTTCGCAAGTGCAAGTTTCTCCACCATTGAATGGCTATGTGTAAAAAATATATGTGTGACATACAGATAGACAGACAGCGCCCATAAATCCCCAGGTTATTATACACAATAACTTGTACTAAAGGCAGTACTCAGCAAATTCCATCACACCAAGCAGCACTAGATATGGAAAACTCCAAGTATGACATACACAGGGTTAGAGTAAGGGATTTTTTTCTGATTCGATATCAATAAATGGAAGATATTGATTCCTATACAAATGTGTTTTTACATTATTAATAATACATTTGTAAACTATCAATAGAAATTGTAATTTGATACTTGACAACTGTACTTATTGTATGTGTGTTCATAGATTGTACATTCTGCCAGAAGTGAATTTAGCAAAACACCGGTAAATCAAAAGCATGTGACATATTTACTGAACTTAAAATGCATAATATTAATTCACTGATGGGTGGAGTTACTAAATAGTGGTTGAGCTACACAAAGCTTGACATTTTTACAAATTGTACTGCATTATTTGTATTGCAAACATGAAACAACGGTTTATCATGAAAAACGTTGCCCCTTTAAAAACATGACTCAGACACAGAACTTTGATTTGAAGCGTTATTGCGCACTTTTAATTCAACACACAAAAACAAACAAACAAAACAAAAGCCTAGCTCAACATAGAGCCTAACTTCACTTAACCAGTCCCTGACTCACCCACAGGACAGCTAAGCCGTTTACTTGTCAACAAACAGTTTACGTTTATCATTTCATTTCATTTCATTTCATTTCATTTCATTTTATTTTATTTTATTTTATTTTATTTTATTTTCACAGCCAAACTCTTCTTCAACCAGCTCCCTGGTGATCTCCCTCTTAATGAGCTGGAAGCTTTCTTTTTATAGTATGTGGCTGTTCCCAATTAACACCAATGACCTTGTTTGGGAACAGCCACATTCTCACATGTTTTTGGCAGGGAGAGGAATGAACCCCGTCCCTGCCAACCACCACCAAATAACAAACATCACCCAAACTATTTACATTCAGAGCCCTTCTCTGTTACAATATATATATAGACTTAAACTTGTATTATTAATTGTACTATTCTTGTATTATTAATTGACTTATACTTGTATTATTAATTGTACTATACGTTTTGTGGTCAATATATATATATATATATATATATATATATATATATATATATATATATATATAGCCTACCCTGAGAAACCTCCTCTGATTGTTTCTAACTACAGTTTGTAGATAGCTTAAGGGTTTCTGTAAAGATTGCAATTTTGTTTTTCTAAAAGATACTCCCTAAACTGTTCTGTCACCGCCCATTGTAAGGCTAACAACTCTAACTTCATAGAGCTATAATACCACATGTTCTTCGCTGAACCCCAAAGACCTTGACTAGCATAAACGATCAGTCTACATTTGTCATCAACATCTTGGGAAAGAACAGCCCCTAAGCCATACTGACTTGCATCTATCTCGATGATGAATGGCTTCCGAAAGTCTGCATATGCAAGTATTGGAGCTGAAGTCAATTTCTCTTTTAATAATGCAAAAGCCTTTTCACACCCCTCATCCCAACGCTCCGTCAAAGAAATGGGCAAAGAGTTACCCCTTAACTTCTTTCTACTGTCCCCTTCACTTTGTTCTCCTGGTCTGTCAGGGCATGTAATGGGGCAACTATTTGAGCAAAACCCTGAATGAAATGCTGATAACAACTTGCACACTCTAAGAAGGATCACAACTCAGTAATATTTGTCTCCAATCAGCAACAGCAGCCACTTTGCCTAGGTCAGTTGCAACTCCATCTGCCGAAATGACAAGATCTAAATACTGCACTTCAACACTTAGAAAGCCATCAATTTTAATCTTCCAAACACCAAATCTAGTCTCTGTATATACTCTGCAAAAGTGTTAGACCACAATATCATCCAGGTGCAGTAGTAGCATCTGAAAACGCTGATCTCCTAGAATGCAGTCTTACTAACCGTTGAAAGGTTGCAACCCAAAAGGCTGTCTTTATTCTATACTTTTCCTGCATGAACACCTGATCGTAGCCACTAATGAGGTCCAATGTGGTAAAGCACTGAGCACCCCCTATAGCATCTAAAGATTCCTCAATGTGGGGTAAGGGGTATGCATCCTTTCTTGTTTTTACGTTCAACTTCTGGTAATCTACATACATACGAAGAGGCCCATCCTTCTTTTTCACAAACACAAATGGTGATGAATATGGACTGCTACTTTCTTCAATAATTCCCTTACCCAGTAACTACTTTATAAGATTCTGCACCTCCTCATACTGACTCGGTGGTATCCGCAGATGCCTATGCTGCACTAGAACATCATTTAAGGTATGGATTTTTTATTTATTTATTCATTCTTTAACCAGGAAAAAAACTCATTGAGACAGAGGCCACCTTTACAAGAGTGTCCTGGCAAGATGACCAGAAACAGACAGCAGTAATTGCATATCGCTAAAAACAACATCACTCTAAAAAACAATCTCATCATACATTCAATCTGGGATCAGAAATATTTACACTTCGATAATTCTATAATGACTATATACTATACAAAATAGATATATTTAGATACAATAAAATAAGTCTTCTCCCAGTTATATTTAAAAATATTAAAATAAAAATATATATTAACTTAAATTTAACTAACATTCACTGCTAATATTATTGTTATTATTATTATTATTTGTTTATTTAGCAGACGCCTTTATCCAAGGCGACTTACAGAGACTAGGGTGTGTGAACTATGCATCAGCTGTAGAGTCACTTACAATTATGTCTCACCCGAAAGACGGAGCACAAGGAGGTTAAGTGACTTGCTCAGGCTCACACAATGAGTCAGTGGCTGAGGTGGGACTTGAACCGGGCACCTCCTAGTTACAAGCCTGTTTATTTAATAAGAAGGAAAAATAAAATAGAAAAAGAAAAATAAGGATACGGAGAGAGAGAAATGGCAGCTGAAAAGACAGCAGACATATAAAAGCAAATGAAGAATTATAAACATTTAAAATACACAACTAACTAACTAATAAAATAACACAGAAACATCCCAGAACAGCCAGTGTCCTTTCCTGATGTCCTTTACTCGATTGCTGCACATGCTGCCGCTCACTCCGACAGGGAAGATGAATCCGTAGCAATCCTTAAATCGGATGCAGTAGAAACAGGTGTGTGATGGACGCAGGTGAAAAAAACAAAGTCCAGTGATGTGCTATGATGCACAGAGAACACTTGCAATGATGTTGTTATTGTTAGAATAAGAACTGAAACAAAACAAAACAAACCAAAAAAACAAACCAAACTAAATAATGAAAACATTTCTCATGTTCAATTTCAGCTGTATATTCAGTGTCATCTCCAGAAAATACCGTGGTGTGTTTTCTAAACAACTCCCTAATTTGACTGATCTGCTCCGGACTAAACCATTCCAGCTAGAGCATCAGCAACCCCTTCACTACTCTTTTTCTCACCTGGTTCTGACTTGGAATTAGGATCCTTTCTATCTACATTAAATTAACAAACTTTATTCATTTGCGTCAAAACAACAAAATGAGTTAATAAAATATATTCAAATCAGGTTTGGGGTTTCAATATATTACACAAATAACAGTTATGCATACATATTTTAAACACACACGCATATCTATGGTGTGTGCTGAAAAGCCCTAATTTAATTGTTAATTATCACCTTCACCTGGCTATTATTGTAAATTAGAGCCAGGTGCAGGGTATTAAAGGAGAACAGCCAGTCTCTTCTGGGCTGCTGCTGTGTGAAGAAGCCCAACTGATAGTGTGCTCAATCGTATTAAAAGGTACTGTATGAAGCCTTTTGTTTCGTCTTGAAAAACTGTGTGTGTTTTTTTATTATTTGTCAGGTAAACGGCTTAGCCGTCCTGGAGACTGGAGAGGGGGCTGCCGGAACGAGAGCCAAATGAGCTGGAGCTGCTGCTCCAGAGGTGGGAGGAGTCGGTGAGAGAAGCCATGCGGTCTCCTGCACCAGAGGAGCTGGTGCTGCGTCCAGAGCAAGAGGAGGTCCTTCCCGGAGCCAGAGGATGTTGAGCCGTTGCCATCTCCGGAACCACGGGCTTCAGACAAGGGGAGGAGGTTAAGTCTGTACTGCCACCACAGCCTCAACCTCCACCTGTGAGAGCTTATCCACCACAAAGCAGTGCGGTCCAGCAATCTGTGGTCCTGGACACCTGATCAGAGTGCCCAGACCTCCAGCCATTGGGCCTGAAGACCAGTGCAGAGCACCACAAGCCCAGTCTCTCACCTAGTCCTCTGCGCCGCTCACCCTGAAGCCCCAGGTGTCATGTTGCAATCGGCAGATGTCACTTGGGCTCCCCCTGCCTGTTGCTGTACTCCGCCTGGCGGCTCAGATATCGCTGCACTGTGGCCAAGCCTCAAGCCTCTGCCTGCTGCTACTCCGCACAGCTCACCAGCCTGCACACCTCTCGCCAGTCTCTTCTGGGCTGCTGTGTGAAGTCCGATTGATAGTGTGCTCAATCGTATTAAAAGTTACTGTGTGAAGCCTTTTGTTTTGTCTTGAAAAACTGTGTGTTTTTTTTTATGACTTGTCAGGTAAATGGCTTAGCCGTCCTGCGAGTGAGTCAGCAAGCGAGTGAGACACGTTTTCATTAAGTAATAAGGTTTGCTTGTGCCTTTTCGTAGCTGAACAAGCAAACGAAAACTGAAATTTAACTTTAAACACTTAAAATAAAAAAAATGAAATGGTGTTGTAAAGTGAATGTGGAAAAAATATACAGTCTATATATATATATATATATATATATATATATATATATATATATATATATATATATGATTTCCATTACATGAGAGTAGATGTTAAAACTTCATGCTGATTTGAACTTGGCTCTCGCCAAGATAAGCACCAACTAAGACATAGCTTCACAGTAAACTAATGTGATCCATATGTGTCTCCATCCATTTGCGCTTCCTTCCATATGATGATGTAGATATCCTTCTGTCTGGTGTTGATGGCTGAAGTGTAATGCTGGCTCTGTATATATATATACAGTCTATATAAAAATCACTACACAACATTTTCAGAAAGTTGGTATTGTTTAAGCGACGCATTTCAGAATGATGTGCTTGCCTTTTTTCTGTGAGATTTTGACTCGCTCTAAAGCAGCACAACGCATTTTGTCCCAGGTGGCTTTCCTTAGAGATCACACAGAGCTCTTTTTCATTTGCCTTTTTTTGAAACTGTTGCGCAAATTCTGGTGAGACGGTAAATAAGTGCAAGGTACTTTTGTCATTTGTAGCTAATACGAACATCTGCTTTTTGTATCCGAATACATGTCAAAAAATATTAGTTCAAATATTCGGATATTTGTCCCAGCACTAATATATAATATAGATAGATAGTAATTAAACCACATTTATGATTTATTTTTTTGTTTCTTTGTTTTTTTGTTTGATTTATTTTTCAGTTAACCAGTGACAGTGCTTAAAATAGAATATGATGTATTTATAAATGCACAAATGTATTGCTGAATCTATCATTAATAGTGTCTCTAAGCTAATTATCCATAACTACTCCTGTAAATATAAAGCTCACCAGCGGCTTTCATTCCCAAAAGGTTTAGCAGACCCATGACTATTATGATTACATATAATAAAAACCGACATGCGATTATAGAACCATGCCACTATACTTAAAAATAAAGTATAAAAAAATTGGGTAATATTACATAGATATTCAATTTCATATTAAATTAATGTTAAATTCATATTTAATAGATATGCAATTGGTATTAAATTTACATTCAAGTATTCCTTGTTATTTTCCATTAACATTTAAGTCAGATTAACTGTATTTTCAATTAAAAACATGTAAACAATGGGAAATTATTACATATTTTCAAGGGTAACAAAATGTAATATAAATGGACGTGATATGCAATTACATTTTCAATCGACATTTGGTTAACGTTTAGCAAGAAACCAGCTATTGCATATTTATTAAATATTAATTAAACAGCAATTTAATATGCAATTGCATATCTATTTAATATTAATTTATGCCACGCAAAATAAAGCGTTTCCAAAAATGGTTTAACCAAGCTGAGTTTTCAATAATAGATCCTTGATTTCTACTCCCCAGAGTCCCAAGATGCAAGCCACCAGAATACAGACGATCAGTGTTCTGTTACATTTTACAAATGTGCAGTGTGTGACCCTGCCCCTTCTATATCCTGCTATTTGTTTTATGTATGAATGTATAATTTGAGTTAAATTACCTAGCATTATTAACATGTATGTACAGCTTTGTGATTGGATAATATAGAGTTTTGAGTTTGAATGCTGTAATTTCATTGGATATAGAATATAGAAAGTGATATTGGTGCAAATTATGCAGTATCTACCGATGAAACAGCAGCTGCTTCATTTGCTGAAAATAAAGTAGTTGATTCTGAGGGTGGAAAACAAATTAAACGGAGTAACTGGATCCAGACCTGCAACTCGATTTTGCTTGGCTGGAGAAAAAAGAAGTTGCTGACCATTTGTATGCTATCTGTACTTGTTGTAGAGATAGTGAAATAATTAAAGTATTTGATGTAGGTACAACAATCCTTAATATTCTGCGTTTACGAAACATGAACAGAAAAATCCAGATCATGCACTAGTCGTGCACAGACGAATGCATTTTGGAATTAAAGGGACAGGGGTGTGCAAACCAGACAACACAAAAATGTACTGCAAATAATTACTGTTTGTTTTCAGAAGTATCTTTTGCTTTAAGTGCTACATTATGAAGTAACCATGTGCTTTAAGATGTTCAAAAGCTACATTGATGGCAATGACAGATGGGGTAGATATAAGGATATGTGCAAAGTGATTTGCTGGTGCAAACCCCCCATAATGCGTCTGATTTTAGCGGCCGCTAAAAATGCGGCGTATGTAAAGAATTGTGGTCTGCCGTTCTGCACCTGCTATCAAATTTGCACTTTACCATCATTAATCCATTACATATATATTGAAATGCATTCACATGAAGAACAGAGCATGGAATTGGGTGGGATCTGGATACTAAGTGGGCGCAAACATTATAATGTGATGTAAGGATTTTGCCTTGCATATAGGCAATTGCTGACCCTTCAAAAACTTTACACCTTTTCTTACAAGGTGCAAACCATTGTACAAGCGAGTAACTAAGAGCTGTATAAAAGCACACATTGGCTTCAGGATGGTTGCTGTGGTACACTTCCTGATGCAACAACACTTGGTTCTTGTTGAGGAGAGAAAGAAACACGTTTGGAGGAGAAGGGCAAGACGATGAAGACACTGCATATTCAATCCCAGGGTCACTTCATTTGGGATTCCAGAGGATGTGGTGCTAAAGCGTTATCCTCTCACTCCGCAGGTCATCCTAGACCTAATAGCTGAATTGAGGGATGAGCTAGACCCCGGCGTCAATCTAGGAACCGCTATCCCTGCACATGTGAAAGTGCTGTGTTCTCTGCACCTCTGGTTCCTTTCGGACCACAGTTGGAATGTCTGGAGGGATAGCCCAATCCACCTTTTCCAGAGAGCTGGGCAGATTTCTGCATGTCACGCTGAAAAGGGCGGCCAATACATATCATTTCCTAAGGATACTACCAAACAACAATGAGTGACGTCAGCCGCAAGGATTCTCAGCTCCTTCTCAGAAAATGTATTTTCTTTTCCGCGCGCCAAGTGGACTTTGCTGCCCTTACTCTGACATTTTTTTGTTTGTTTGTATTTTTGTGCTCCACAAATGTCATACAGCGCCTACTGCTCTCTGTACTAGTAACTGTCAACTCTGGGCTGCAAGTGTGGCCGCTAAATAGGCCGATGTGCTCATTGAAACCCTTATTATCATAATTGCAGATCATTATTTGTGCGTGTTGAGTAATTTGCATTGCTTTTAAGCTTACATAGGGTGCAGTGCAAAATAATTGCCTGTCTGCAATGCAATTTGCATTTTACATCTGCAATTATTTGCACTGCGCCTATACTTACATCTACCCTTTAACCTTAAACTTTCTACAGTTATTAAAGTTCTATTTAACAAATTAAACAGATGGGAGGTGCTAAAGGTGAAATGATTAGTTATGGAAATCAGAGTTACTTGGTCTTCTAGTTTTTGTTTCATGTCTAATGTGGCTCAGATACCAGTAAATACTCTAATTTCCCAGGTAATACAAAACTTTCAAATCTTTGGCAGAAGTTATTTTTAATAATACTTAAAGATTTGGGAAGTTATAGCACTTGCTGAACATCCCTAAATAGTGTGGAACAGGGCATATTGTTAAACCAATACAAATGTAATTCGTTTTTACATAGTGGTTCTATTTGACATTTTTTTGCAAAGCTTTGTTTTTTTGTTTTTTGTTTTCTGCCAGGAGATTCGGTGATCAAAAGTACAAAGCTTACCTGAAATCATACTAAAACCCCCAAAATAAATCAACATAATATTTACTGTAGTGAAGTATCCATAAGAGAAACTTCAGGGATGACTCTCTAATAAAAATGCATTTCACCAAAGCCACAAGCCAAGATTTTTTACAGAAGATGTTGATGGGATGACAGAAGGAGAAGAAGATCTCTCGGAAGGCAAACTTCTTCACACTGATTCTAGTAAAAAATCTGAAGTAGATGAGCCTGCACACCTGTTCCACCAATTTGCATAAAATCACCCACCTTGGGGGTTGTGGCTACCACTGATAATTTTATAGTTTAAAGGTAGGAGATCACTAAATTACACTTATGGGGACATTTCTAAATGAAAATATGTTTTATGTGAATTCCAAATGTTTTTTTTTTATTCAAACTAGGTAATAATATGGTATGCTTCACCACATAGTGAAAATATTGTTTTGTTAATAATATTCAAGCCTTTTGCGTTTTAGCAAGGTTAAATACTATATACTTTAGGCTGATATTTGCACTGATACAAGCCCTTTAGTCAAGTCATGTCAGGCAGACTTGAAAAGGGGAGGTCGGCAAAGGATTAAACTGCACTGTACATTAAATTGAGGGAAATGCGTCATGCAAAGAGATCTACTAAATAATTCATTTAAAACAAGTGAACAACCCTTTTTAACCTGTAAAATAACAAAGATTAATTGTGTTGTAACGCACATTCTTATGCTAAACTCTTTCAAGATACATTTCTTTCTGTAATATTAAGCAAAAATAAAGATGACTTAGTTTATTTATTTTGAACTGGAGCATAGATATGAGTAATCAGGCATGCAATGGTTTTAAAAACAATGAGGACTGCAGACGTGACACTCTAAAGAGAAGTGCTGTGCAAGGATTTAGCTCACGGTGCCAGGGCTCCACAGCGCCCGTCTCAATGCCCGCCTTTCCATGCAGCACTCACTACATTAATGCAAGAATCTGGCACTCATTTGATATTAACACAAGAATCCTGTGTGAATCTCGTTGCTTTCACGTTGCATGTACTATATGTCAAAGGAGAGAATCATTCAGCACATTAAGTGGGAAGGGTTAGGTCATTTACACTGAGCTGGAACATGCTATTTTAACAGTCTGAGACTTAGCTCAGCAGGAGCCAAGTACAGAAAATGCTGATTAATACATTTCAATATTGAGACCTATTTTTCCCATTTGAAGGGTGTGGGGTTTGTATGAGTCGTGCATTCTGAAAAACTCCTTGTCGAAGAAATTACCTGATAGCAGTGACTATCCCCATGGCTCCTCCACAAAGCTGGTGCCTTTGTCATGGATGATTAATGTTTTCAGGTAGTGTCCCCATTATTAGTTGCTGCCATGGGCTTTTAAGTGGTTTAGCTAACAACACTAAATGACACTGCACTTCAGGAAACATTAATTGGGTGTGACACCTATTGTGGGCCTTTTGACAAACTGTGCCTTCAGGTCTCCAGTGCCAAGAAAGCAGGTGCTGCACATTGTGTAATTTCATTTCTGTCTCCTGTTCTTTAAAGCAAAGGTGCCATTTACATGTACAGTACTGTACATATTATATGTGGTCATGGGCCCTCCAAAAATGCAATGCTTACTCCTGTTAAAAATAAATAAATTAAAAAAAATAGGCTTACTGAATTTTCAGTTTGTGTTTACATAAAAGCAGTAAAAACTAAACAAAGCAAGGCTTACCACATTTCTTTTTACCATTACCATAACAATGTTTTTACTCTTTCAATTGTAAATTTACTCCCTGTGCAGGAGGCAGTGGGATCATACTTGGCAATGTGAAATGACTATGTGCAGCAATGGGTATTTCAGTTGCCGGGTGGGATAGGTTAACTGGACTTTACACATATTTAGGGCTTCTGTTTTTCAGTTTTATTAATTGTATTTTTCAGTGCTTATTTTTAGCTATTTTTTTAGTTTTATGTAAATGTTTTTTTTTCTGGGCTTTTGTTTTTGATATACTGTATGAAATTAGTGTTTTCGGTTACTTTCCAAAATGTTTGAGTGTTATTTTTCTGTCAAAATATGTATAGTAACTCGACAGTACTTGCACACTTAAGTTGCACCTTCTTTCCTTTGCTATCTTCCACAACATTTTCTGTCAAAATATGTATAGTAACTCGACAGTACTTGCACACTTAAGTTGCACCTTCTTTCCTTTGCTATCTTCCACAACAAAATCCCTATGGTCACAGGCACATTCTTCTGGGGTTTTTGTGTGTAGGCATTTCTTTACATTTTGCCACAAGTTTTAAATCCTCTGTATCTTAACTGTAATACAGCTTTAAATCCCACTACCAAGCCTCCATTCCTGATTGTAATCTCATTTTAAATCTCGCAAGCGGTGTCTCCAATAGAAATGTAGCAATATGCTGTCACTCAGTAGTTGGGGTGGGTTTAAAGTATTCAGAACGAATCAATGCTTGATAAAAGTCAGGAAGGTGGGACATTGCCCAGCAGCACTGGGAAATGTATTTATTATTAGTTTTGTAGTACGTTTTATTTTTTAATGGGAAAAGGGTAAAGTCAACATGAATTGATTTACTATTTCCACAGTTTTTCCGGTGTTTTCGGTGTTTATTGGCTATCCACCAATTTTTTTTTTTTTTGTATCGGCGGTGTTTTATTGGATTTTGTCAGTTAAAACCGAAAATCAGCAGCCCCTACACACATTCTTATTCCAGAAAGCAATGAAACACAGACTTTTCAATTGTTTGTTCCTTCAACTCTTTAACACACTATACCATGTAGCAGGTGGAGACAACCGGGTTTATCCAGCTTATCTGGACTGCTCTGTAAGATCACTTTATTTCCAATTGGTTTATATTGTTTTTGCAGGAAAGAGAGTCATGATGGTCCTGGGGTGATTTTGGTAGTAAACACAATGTACAGGACAGAGCCACATACTGCTTCTTTCTCTCTGTTAACATAGTCACAAACAAGGACAGCTGACCTGTTTAGATCACGTAGCTACATATGTGGCAACTTTATTTTTTTATTTTTCTCCTAGAGAAGCTAAAGCTTCCCAGCTGCAGGAAAACTGAAAGCAAATGGCTTCAAACTGTTAGCTCAAGCTGCAAGCTTGATATTATGCAGTGTGACTGCTGAGTTTATAACAAGACCCAAAGTTACCTCAAGCACAGACAGGAAGCAACCACAAGTGATGGAAGTAACTAAGGCAAAAAGACTCATTGGAAATGGGTGTATAAGCTAAAGGAGGATGAAAAAAAGACCAGCAGGCTTTCTGCCTTCAATTCTAACTAACCTTTCAGTCCTTTTCACACATAAACATCAGCACTTTTTTTCTTTTCAAAATATATACTTAAATTAAATCTATTTCTGCTTCTATTTTTCCACAGAAAAGCAATAACACCATTCTTAAGAACATATGAATATTTATGAAAGAGAGGAGGCCTTTGGCCGATTAATCCGTTCCTAGTTGCTGATTGATTACAAAACTCAAGTTGGGTCTCTATGGATCCCAAGGATTCTGTATCATTCAAGAATTGCATGTTGGTAAATTGTGTTTTATATACAGGTACACAACATCTAAAAAGACAAATTCACAAAAGCTCTGGGTTTTATGTAAAGGGAAAGCACCACAAAATAATTTTCTGCAGATTATGTCCTGTTTAAGGTAATCTGTAGTTCACAATCAATACCTACAAAACAACATGAACACTCTGTAGTTATTTATGGTAATGCCTTAGGATTGATATACTTAGTTATTGGTATAGCTTGTATGATATCTCATAAATACTGCCAATATTATCTTTCTTGTCATTTTTGAGGGAAGGTCGGGTCTCCCGCTCTCTATCTCAGACAGAATAAGTCTGAGTTAATTGTAGAATGCAAACACGAGTTCCAAGGTTGAAGAGGTCCATAGGGCTATTTTAATCTTCATTTGGATTGGGAAGCGGGTAGCTGGGTAACCCTTCCACATATTAAATAGTATGTGGATTTAACAGTCTAGATTTCTTTGTTTTCAAGTTCAGACTGCCATCTGGTTGTCTGTTGAATCTCAGGTGTGCAGCCCACTCAATTTGTAAATTTTATCTCTTTCAGACCAGATTCAAGCAGTTTCAAGCCTTGTCAGCTCTTATGAAGTTTAAAGATGCTTTTCGCCCACCTTCATTTCAGGAATTGATGTGGCTTAGTTTCCTCTTTAAAGAACTTGAATCACTAGAACACAATGGGGTTATGCAATTGATGTAAAAAGTGGCAGGTCTGAATACAACCACTGATTAAATAATTAAAAAGGTCCCATTGTGTAGGTAATTAAAACCAAACACCAAGCAGTGCACAACAGTCTCTGTAAAACATGGCTAATATGCCAGGCAGGATGTTTTTTTTAAATTATTAATTTATGTAACAGCAGTATTTAGATCCGACGGTTTAAATAAACTGAATTTCCCTTGAATCACAGGAGTAATTTTAGATATTGTATTGCAATTTGATTTAGCTAAGCTGTACAATTCTTCCCTACCTGTTAAATAAGATTAAAGTTAATGTCCCCTTGAATTAATTATGTGACTCAACAGTAGTTTTTCTCTGTGATCCTGCTACAGTAGGTGTTGCTACTATATTATTATCCATTATCATAATTGTGAGGTATTTTAGTTGTATTCACCCAACCAACACAGGCGAGTTTCACATGACAGAGTTAATAAATGCCTCCAATCTTGTGATCAGATGCAGCTTTTAAAACCTCACTCAAGGTCAAATTGAATAAGGTATGATATGATTCCACTTTGTAAACTTCTTAAAATCCTCACTTCAACAGTGACCTTAGAAAAAAAAAATATGACAAGATGGTTGCTTGCAATGGGACATGATGTAAATGAGAGCAAATGTACTGGAGCATTGGATCAGACATTACACTCCAACACTGTGCCTTGTAATCAGAAAGGGAGAATGGTGAGTTTACCAAATGTAGATGGATAGCCTATTCTATTAATCTTAAATATGTTTCTAATGAGAAGCTGTTCAGTCTTTCAGCTGCTTGTAGTTCTCTTGAGAAAGTTAAAGATGAATCTCCAGCTGTAGTTAAAAGGAAACCATAGTTCTTTATGAATGAAAGTAGTAAAGCACCCCCTCGTGCATTATAACATGCAGTCAGTAAGGCACAAGAAATTCACTGCTGTACTGGGACCATCCTCCTCTATGTATTTTTATAGTACTGATCTCTAATAAAAAATAAAAAAAACCAATTCCGTTTGAGAATTTAAACCATGAGACACACAAAGAAAACTATGACAAGTTTCATGACTCGATTGCAATTGACTCTGTTTACTGGGAGACTTTAGCAAGCTGCCTGGGGAAAACCTCAAATGCAGGAACACTTTCATAACTAACCACAGTATAGCTTTATGTTAAGGTCCAATTATCATTATTACAAATGAAACAACACTTGATTTCCTACAATATTCTTTAAGTTGTATTAAGTACCAATTAAATAATTCTACTTTCAACACATATTCATATTAGCTTCTCTGGGTCTGTTGATGATACAGTAACACTACCTATGTGAATTAATTTAAAGTTTGTTATTCAGTATGAGTAAGTGTGAATGTTTTATTCAGTATGTGCGTGAGGAGCATGTACACATTCTGTTTTTATATGTTTTCCTTTTTGGATGGATGTTTTGTTTTGTGAGACTTATTACATTTGAACATCCAGCTTGATTGATTTGAAAATGTGTATACACCTTAATTATGGTGTAGAGATAAAAAAAAAAAATGAAGATTGATATAACAAAATTTTCTCTTGAAACACATATATCTACGAGCGTAATCATTTGTGTAACGTGTGTGTGTGTGTCCCTTGGTGTGTCATTCATATTAGTACAAAGCAATGGAAATCATATTCGTTGTTTCTAAAATTGTGTAACATTTCCGCTGGTCAAATATTACATATTAATCACACATACGATCCTAAAAAATAAGGGAGGTGCATTTTCTTTAATTCAAAAGCTTCAACAATGAAGTCACAGCATAACATACAGGGCAACAGTGTGTGACATTTTAAATGTTTTATACTGAAGTGGAAAGCACTTTGCATTTCAACTGTACCACAGGATTCTTACATGTTTTATTGTATATTCAAGTGTAAATTCTTCAGTATAATATGTCTGAATGTGGTGTCTTTAACCTAATGGAATATTATTTTCAATGGCCTACAAAATACATCAAACAATGATGAAAAATAAATTAAAGTACAGAAGGGACTGAAGTTTACCAGAATCAAAATATAAAAGTATTCGATTACCCAAACTTTGCGTTGTTCTGCTTAACATTTAGTATGTCTTTATATTCATCATAACGTTAAATTACCTTTCTAATTTCGATGTTACCCAAGTTTGGATTACTTCTTTTAGCACTTGCTATATACATTATTTTATTTCAGTTCACACATTTAAAGTTCACCGGTGCTATGCTCCCAGAAGCTGTTTCACGATTGGCTAGCAACAGCTGCAGAAGCTGCTGTGTACAGTCATTACAGCGGAACTCAAGCAGGGATCTGTTAACATTAGCTAAAAACAAGGCAGTAAAATTGGCAACAATTTCAAACAGAATACAATTACTATAGAATGTTGCTATTACAAGCATTGCTTAATTAATTAGGGTCCTTACGTTTAATACGCAAATAACAACTGGTTTAAGACATAATAAGTGTTAAGCGTCGTGTAATCATGTATTTGACTACACTGACCCATCCCTAATTAGGATTATTATAATTCAGTTTTAGCATTGCTGTGACCATATGGTAACAGCTTGGTTGCGGGTTTGCTTGTGAAAAAATGAGTATCATTTGTACACATACATTTTCAAATCTTGAATACAGTATTTTCATTTTCCGACAAATGGCTGAAGTAACATATATTGAAAGGCTTTGTTTAGCCACTTTCTTTTGAGACAGGGGCTCTCTTTAGTTACCATACACAGTTAGAAACATACTGAAAATAAAAACCATCATGAAAAAATATATAAATATATTGGGCCAGATAAAATTGCATCCAGGCCAGTAAAAACACTCGCTCAGTGGCCCAAGGGGCCAGTAGTTAAAAATCTAAACGTAGAGCTCTGGAATGGGTAAAGGACCCCAGGTACAGCCCCATGGCTGTACAACACTGACCATGGTATGTTTACAACCATTAAAATATAAATAGCTTGATTGATTTGTAACTCTAAAGGAAATGCGTTGTGTAACTGGTGGTTATACAATGTGAATAGCATAAATTACCTATGAAGAAGTATAATGCTGTTAATAATCCATATGGGAGAGTATTTTCACTTATTTTGACACTTCCTCCAATGATCAATTTTCAGTTTGCTTGCATGAATTAAGATTTGTGTGCTGAAGTGTCAATGTAAGGCAAATCAAACTTGTTAAATATCAAAGGCGTGAGTGTTTGTTTGAAACACAGCCTGGAGGTTTACTGACTTCCAGTTCCGAATATGACTATCAGAAGGCCATGGCTGTTTTTTTCTCCAAGCCATGAAAAATAAGCTGCAAAAAATAACAGCAAACCACCCCCCACCGGGCCTATGTGATTTTCTAGGGGAAACACTGATTATACAATGTTGTATTTTTGTTGGCAGGCTATGGGCTATTTAAGTGGAGTCTGCAAGCTCCTTGGGGCAGAGTGTGGGCAGTGCACTCAATAAAGAATTGCCATTCCGGGCAGCTGGCACGGAGTGTCAGAGGGGATGATGGAGAAGCGCAGCAGAGGAAGAACCCTCAGCAAACCCCCAAATTACAGTGGGAAGGTAGACTGGGATGCCTTCCAAGCCCAGTTTCAGCTGATCACACAACTGGGTGGTGGACAGAGCACGAAAAATCCCTCCAGTTGGCAAGCTGTCTCATTGAAGAGGCTCTGCCCTGCTTACTGACACTTACCGCTGAACAGAGGCTGGACTACAGTGCCCTTAATGCGGCATTTGTGCGCAGAATGAGTTCCGTAGCAGGATCAGGAATCAGACGAAACTTTGCAGAAACCGATGGACTCGCTAAAAAGGTGTACGCTCATATGCCACTGAGAGTCCAGTCCTCTTTGAGTTGTGCGCTCAGGTCCGCATAGCCTACCCTGCCGCCAGCTGTCAATGGAAGGGCCCAGCTTCTTCGGTGGGCAAACCAAGGGAACCAGCCAACCCCCAGGGCAAGCCCACAGAGCCAGCAAGCTCCACCATCATCTGTCTTCAGTCTTCAGCCAGCCCAGCCTGCATCAGGGACCAACAGAAGGGCCCGGCTTCTGAGGTGGGCAAACCAGAGAAACTAGCCAACCCCCCGGGGTGACCCCGCAGAGGCCGGCAAGCTCCACCACTAGTTGTCAGCAGGCCAGCGAAGATGTCACTCCAGCGACAGTAAACGCAGTTTGGCACCGCAGCTGTGAGGGGTTTTCCACGGAACCGCAGGGCCAGCTGTGGGAGCTGTGGCTGGAGTTCCAGCACTGCTTCGCGATCTGGCCGGAGGGAGTGGGCCGGTCCCAGCTGGTGCAGCAAAACATCGAGACCGAGGACACAGCACCAGTCAAGCTGCATCCTCGCCGACTACCTCTGGCCCGTCAAGAATAAGAGGACATGGTCCTGGGGGAAATGCGGGCAGCGGACCTGATCGAGACGTTGGACAGTCCACGGGCTGCGCCTGTCGTCATAGTCCCAAAGAAGGATGACGAATGCCGATTCTGTGTGAACTACCTATGGCTGGACGAAGTCACCCGCAAAGACTCCTACCCCTGGCCCTGCATTGATGAGTCCTTGGACTTGGTAGCTGGCTCATCATCGTTCAGCTTGATGGATCTCAAAAGCAAATACTGGCAAGTCGAACTTGTCCCTACAGCCCGGCCTAATGCTCCCTTCTCCACCAGCCGATTATAACGTAAAAAAAAAACAATAAATGTGTTTGTTTTTTTCTTGAGTCAGTATAATAATGTTGTGCGGATAAACCAAGGATCATTAAACGGCGACAACAAGTCTGTTTCAAAGCTCTTTTCAAAATGTCCGGAGATCTGTCCTCTAAATCACTGCAGGAAGAGTGCTTAAAAAAAAAAAAAAAAAAACATAACAAGTGCTCTGGCTTTTCTTTTCCGTACCATATTATATATTGTTATTGATGTTGTGACACAGGAAGGTATGTTATTTAAACAGTTGTAGCAACACATGGGGACATTTAACGCTGTATTTTTCAGAACCCTGCTACTTACTCTTTAAAATAGCAGTATATCAATACACTGCATTTCTTGAGCGAATACTTAATGAGTCTGTATGTCGTATGACATTTATGACCTAGAGAGAGGTAATGCCTAATGACTTCCTGTGATAGAGAGAGAAAGGATCGATGTTGCAAATCTCCCTCCCGATTAGAAAGGGCGCTGTGTAAGGGGGAAGGTATGCTGCCTCCTAGATCTGCCATCTCAGTGGTAGGTGGAAACCGGAAGGTGACCATATTAGGAGGGGCGCATAGCTGCAAGTACTCAGGACGATTCCATTGCAGTCAGCTGCGGGGCAGCCCTCTATTGGAGAAACCATGGCAACGCGCTGACTGCAGGGAGGAGTTTGCTGAGTACAAAGGGGAAGCAGCTACGTCAAAACCTCCCCTTGCGCTGAGAAAGTGAAATAGCCGGTCGGAGCTCGGGTTTATGTATTATTCTGTGTTACGTGTTTGTTTGTGTTTTTAGTAGAGGAGCCGGAGGACGGGAGGCTGTAGCCGGAAAGCCAGCTGAAACCCCAGAGCACGCCCCTCACCACACAGCACAACAACGCACAGCGCACACACCACGATCCCCGGAGGAAAAGAGCACAGTTTTCGTGCACGGAGGATTGTGGTTAACGGAGTGTCTTTTTGTTTACTTTTGTTGCTGACATTTCCCATTCCACTTTTTCTCGTGTGTTGCCAGTTGTGCTCAATGTATTTTTGAGACGAACACCCAAGTACCTAATTTTCACTAAAGTCAGGGTGTACTTACAAGCCTTGAAAACTAATTTCTGTGACATTTCTGGTTTTCTCAGCGTGTTGGGAACAATAGACTCCAGCTCATTCTGAGCATCTTTATAGAACCATGATCTATTGAGCGTTAATTGTCTAGGCTACTAAGTAGACCGAGTTAGAAAATAATAATAATTAAAATAAAATAAAAAACCCTAAAACCATTTAGTTTCAATTTCAAATAATCTTTTATTTGCATTGTACACCAATGTATACAATGCAGCAGCATAATCTATTTTGTGTTACCAGGAGGCTAAAGTACAAAAAAGTGTGCTAGGTATTAATTTGATTTTACTACTGTACTGTATAGGCCTACTGTACAGATTTATATTTTTACATAAATGTAATGTGTTGCCTACCCAAAACACATTAGTGTTATTTCAGCCCAATGATTTATATTTAAAATACATTGAGAACTGTAAATGTATGTGTGCGATTTTATTGTATTGTTTTTAAACCCGACACCTCCTTATGTCAGACAAACATAAGGGGCTACTGTGTGATTATGAAAAGCTTTTTGGGGGGTGAAGGTTGGGGCCCCACTATAGATGGGATTAAACTTCCTTTCATTTATATATATATATATATATATATATATATATATAACAGTATTAAAATAGGTAAAATGAAGATGGAACAGAATGCATTGTATAGGTGACATTTACATTTAACAAAAACAATGTTATTTTGATTCTTGCACTCATGCATGTATAGACGTTATCCTTCAGGCACCCTCTGCTGCAGCAAACCACAACATAACTGCCGACATTTTAATTTGTTTTTCAAACTCTCGCTAGAGATCTCACTAAGATGACGCAAATAATATTTAAATTAGTATATTGCAGCTCTCTTCATTAACATATTTTTTCTTAGTACATACAACAAAATGTGCACTTTACAGATTGTTGTAACGGAAATGCAAACTGCGGTATGTTTGCACTGTGACTGGCCCATCTTAGTACATCTACCCCTACAGTGGCTCTCAAAAGTATTCACCCCCCTTGGACTTTTCCACTTTTCCACCAGAGCTTATTTAGGTGTGTCATAGCAAAGGGGGTGAATACTTATGCAATCAATTATTTTCTGTTTTGTATTTGTAATTAATTAGGAACAATTTGTAGATTTTATTTTTCAGTTTGACATTATGGACTTTTTTTGTGTTGATCAGTGGCAAAAACTCTTAATTAAATCCATTTTGATTCCATGTTGTAACACAATAAAATGTGGAAAAGTCCAAGGGGGGTGAATACTTTTGAGAGCCACTGTAAGTCTTGGGAAAAATTATTTCCCACTTGAGAGGTGATAAATGTCATAGCACATAGGCTCTAGAATGTGCTATGTACTTTTTTATAACTCTTTTACTAAATACGATTTGTAGGGTTCCTGGGAATCTATTTCCTACATCATTTGTGTGTATTTTGAGTAGGGCCAGTTTCTTAGATAGTTTTATTTTTGTGAACTTTGAAATTTGGAGGCCATTGCTGTGATTACCTACTGTAGTAACAGATATTTTTTTATGGTAGCGCTTAGTGTCTGATTAACTACGCTCTAACATAAGTACTGAATGTGGAAAAGACTTTTACTGTTTAGAAGGAAAAGAATCTTGTAGAATGTGGACATTCCAGCTGCATCATACTATGACGTCTATGAATACAGTATTATAAAGTCATGACTCCCTGTCTTCCAAGGTGTAAACTTAATGTCATATGATGTGAATGTTACCATGTCAAATACAAATTTTGTTAGCAAAGGTCATATTTTTCCTGTCCATTTTCATTGCTGACACAGTACTGCATTACTGACAGAATTCATACCATGGGCGTACTGCCACAGCCTATTAGGGTTGTGATTAAAAACTCAAAACCTGGATTATTTTCATAATTGCCAATATCCTGGGGAAGCTTCCATGAAATTAGCTTGTTTACATTTATTACTTCAGGTATTAGCTGATGATTATACCTGAAAGCTAAGACTACATCAACAGATTTTTAGGTTTTATAAGGTGTAGAAAAGAATGTCACAATTGTATTAGAAAATGATCATGAGAAAGAATGTTTTCCTTTGGAATCACAGCTGTCAAAAAGTGAAATGATTTAAAACTGAACCAAATGTGTGAATTCAAGATAACACTCCTCTTGCTTGACAGTCAAAAGGATCCAAAAACAATGGTATGTTGTTTTGTATAGATTATTTTTTCTATAAATTGTTGTAATGCTTTTCCTCCTCAGACTGTCTCACAAGAAGTTGGTATACATGAAAAGCATACAGTAGATTGCAAATTATGAGCAATGACTAGATTTAAAATATCGAAAGCATGAGTAAAACTGGAACATCAAATACATGGAAACCTTCAAATTGTAAATTACATCAATTTCAAGCAACATTCCTACCACCTCATGCATAGAAGATATGATATCTGGTAATTCCCTCTGGCGTTATTTCTAAAACAAGAATGATGTAAACAATGATACCACTTCAGGTATTTCCTAACAACAAATTCTTTATCTGTTATGCATTGCAGGTACTGTAATTGCACCTCCAAAAGAACAACAGTCCTAAACATCATGTTTCAGAAAATCTCTTGAGCCAGTGACAGTTTTTCTCAAAATCCCATACAAGATGTACTTCCAGTATGTCTTATATAAATTACAGTATATATTATATTGCAGAAGCCCTTTTCCCATGGCTAGTCATTATAGACTGAATACCATAGCAAATATCAAGTCTATAGTCTGGTTTTCTTGAGGGACTTCATTTGTGATTTGTCATTGCAATACATGACTCGTGGGAAATTAAGTAGCCATGTATGTTTTTCAATAATAATAATAATAATAATAATAATAATAATAATAATAATAATAATAATAATAATAATACCAGGTCTAGTATCAGTGGATCATTTACAACCAATACATGATTTCAGTTTTATATAATTCAGAATTTGCAATCCTAGTATTTTTTGTATTATTACACATAGAAGTCGATTTTAAGTTGATGGAACAGTGTGGCGAAACATAATACAGTATATTGGATTTCAGTGTTCCTAGATGATTAAAAAAACAATATTCACACAGTTGTCACCGCAATATTATTCTACAAAAAAAATAAAGAATGCCTTAGCTACAGTAAGCATAAAGGAACCAAAAAATATTATTTTTATCAGTTAGGAATTTCCAAGTCATTTGTTAGCCATTTTTATTAATTTTTTTTACATTTGGTATGAAATAACTGAGCTAAGAATATTCAAGCAGGCATTGGTGAAATAAGGTTCTTATAGTTGTTAACCATGCAGCAGGTGATGGATGATAATATGCTGGAATGTCCATTTATGTGATCTGATCTATAAACTTGTGTCCGGTGTGTCAAGCAATAAGCAGTTAACTGGATAAAATGTAACTAGTTAAAGTGAATTAATCAAATATTTGACTGCTGAAAAAAAGTACATTTTTTTAAAAGTATAGTCTCAAAGATGGAGTTGTGTGGTTATAGATATATATATAGTATATATATATATATATATAGTAACAAGGCAGGGAGGGGGTTAATAGCCTCACTGCCAGAAACATGTATTTGTTTAATGGTTTAATTAGTATTTATTTGTTAATTATCACCTGCACCTGGCTATTGTAAATTAGAGCCAGGTGCAGGGTATATAAAGAGAGCAAGCAGTCTGCTCAAGGCTGCTGTGTGAAGAGCCTGACTGTGTGTTGTAGTCCTGAAAGGGGTTGTGTAAAGCATTTTGGGCGTGGGCGCCCCTACGACCCAGAGAAAAAAAAAAAGCATAGGGGAATTGATCAATAGAATAAATACAAATACCGCTGCTCAAATTGAGCAGAACAGGAGATGGAGATTGGAGAGGGGGCTGCCGGAACGAGAGACAAACGAGCTGGAGCTGCTGCTCCAGAGGAGGGAAAAGCCAACGAGAGAAGGCCAAACATCCAATTCAAGAGAAAACAGCGATTCTGTGACAGAAAATGAATTACAAAACATAATACAAAAGAAAGAAAAAAACCTTTGATAACTATGCGGTATGAACTTCAAAAACATTTTCTGTTATGTATTTATGTTAATTAGTTATTTACTTATGGTGTATCAGCTATATTTAAACAAAATACTGTAAAGCCATAAATATTTGCAACCAAAATATTTGGCGAATCACACCCATAGTCTATTTTGCTCCAGAAATGCACTAGATACTTGTGCCAAAAATGTTTTTTTTTTTTACGAAAAACACAATAAAACCTACATTGGTACAGCAGTTCCTCTACATGCAATATCTGCTTTGGAATATATAACCAAGGCCTGATGCACTAAAGCTGCTATGACAAGTTCAGAATTCTAGTTAACTGATAGCTTACATTATACTGGAAGTGTGGCTAAGTCGATTGTGAGAAAGGAAAGATAACTTTTATTCCGGATCATGTAGCATTGGAGAAAAGCACTGCTGTAGTCCTACCAAATTACTTTTATTTTGAGATAACAACTGAGCTTGTAATATAATGTACTAACCAGCACAAACAGTACTGTATAGGGTGCAATTTGATCATGTGATTGGAATTGTTCATGTTATTGGAAAACATTACACAGCTGAAAAAATGGATATACAAATTCAAGTCATTGAATTTAAGTTTCTTCTAGTAAATTCAGAACTAATGAATGTTTAATAGTTATGGTTGATATACAAGTAACATGGAATGACATCTGCAGACACGATTTGCAATATTCAGTAATATCTTACTCTGCTGGTTTTACCATTTAATACAAACATCTATTCAGAACTGTTTGTGGCTGATTTCTTTTTAAACTGACTGTTGTAGTACAACACATTTTCACTGGTTTCTTTCTGCGCTTTGATGATCTCTGGAACTTAATATTGTACTTCAAGGCTGCCTGGGATCAACCATTGTTGAGTGAAATTATCTGTGTAGATTACAGGACCACTGCTTTCTTTGATGTGCTTCACTGCAGAAAGGCTAAGAGCAGACAGAAAGGCTTAAAACAGGCTACCAAGTAAAATGTGGTTATATCAAAGAAGCCCATAAATAAGCATTGGAGATCACATTTCTCCATGTCCTGTAGGAGGTATGGTGAAATATGGGCACCACAAGGATAACCACTAATGAGTGAGGTAACAGATTCTGCATTTAATAATCTGACACATTTAAAGGGGATAATGGCTCTCTAATTTATTTATTTATTTATTTATTTACTTATTTAAACAGTGGCAGTATTTAGATCTACTGTATAGAAAACAGTAAATAAAAAAATAAAAAAACAGATGAACAGACATCTGAGATGGTGACTGGGAGAGCCATAGAAATTCATACTACTATATGCTATATTTTTAGCTGTTTGATTTGAGTAAGCTGTTGGTTAGCAAGTACTTTCCAATAGTGCACACATTACTAACATTTTACAAGGGTCAGTCTATTTAGTGATGACTACATGGACCATTCTGGAAAACAGATTTAAACAAGGGTGATGAATGAGCTTAATTTTGTGTGTTAGGGAGGACAGAGGGGGTTACACACCAATACATTAGCTGGCGAGGCAGGGTCCTTTCACACAGCACTCCAGGCTATTATGAAATAAGCATAGCCATGAAACCATAACCCTGACACTGCTGTATGGCACCTTCTTATCTGTCTTTAAGATCTAGTGCTTCATGATCCAGACAGCATTGCTTAGTGCTTAAAAAGAGCATAAGTTGGAATGAATTACAGACTGAAGGCCATTATTCCTACAACAAACATACCTAGTTAAAGCTCCAGTGTTCCTCAGTCCTTCTCAATTATATACAAAACTATAGTAATTTTAATAGATTATTACAGTTTAGCATTCTGTATATATTTCGCCAAAAAACAGACCCAGTTGCCATTCCAGTTTTTTACATTCCCTAAGCAGACACACAGGCTTCTTCTATCCTTTTCAGGAGTAAAATGACACACTTTAACGTACTATATATCTTCAAGCACTGATACAGATCATGAAGCAAAACAGAACCTTACAAAAAAATCGTTAATTAACACAAATAAGTTAGATAGACATTTTTCACAGTTGTTCAGCATTAAAATTCCTTATCATTAGCGCTGTTTTACATGTTTTTCTTGCTGGTAAACTAGTTGGTTAATAAACACACAGCAGAGTGTGAGCCTTCTGGACCAGGTTAACCTTGTAAAAAGGAACTGGCTTCTTATCTAGTTAAATAAAGCACTGATCAATTGACTTAAATATTACTGTAAAACTGACTTTAAAAGGTACTCCCGGCTCCTGGATTAGCAAACCAAAAAGCCTTGAACCATTACGACCCAGTCAGCTCAGTCCAGCTTAAAACCAGTATTGGAATTTCTAGTCACTAGACTAAAATATTGTGCCACAGGGAGCTTCACTGTATAAGAAACACATTTCTGGGCTTTTTTTCTTGTACGGATATTTTATGATGCAGAAAGTTTTACATTAAAACTTGAGTCAGATGTTATGAACTGACACATTGAAACGGTAAAGGGAAACTGGGTGTTAAAAGCATGTGATGAGGTAGTGTGCAATGTGACATGTATGAATAAACCAACAACTACTGGATATTGCAGCGGCTGTCTGCAAAGGTAGAATTGTTGGTATTTATCCAACAGCAGAGGACTTAAAAGGGTACATAAGGAACTTTTCATTTGATTGTGTTACATATTCCCATGTGTTGCTACAACTGTTTACGTAAGGTGTGTTTATTTATTTATTTATTTATTTATTTATTTACACTTTGACCACTTTTTTAAACTTTTAAATTGCATTCTCTGCCTCAAGATGGCTTCCCATGTACCCGCATGGACCTCTCAGAACTACATTTCCCATCATCCTCCTGCTTACATATGTAATGTATGAGATGGATTTACCAGTGAGTAGGAGGATGATGATAGTTCTGAGAGGTCCATGCGGGTATATGGGAAGTTTGCTTTATTTATAAGGGTTTCATTCGGTTTGATGCTGATTCCCTGATTTCTTACATTGCATGCTTATCTTGAAAATATTGTGGTTCATGACAGGGATCATCGTTTTCCGCAATAAAAAAAGAAACTAATTCTTCAATAAAAAAAAATACAAATCTGCGTTATTCCGCAATTTAAATAAAAGGCTAAAATTAAAAGATACACAAATGGTACACTTTTAAATTCTAAGGAAGTTACAAGCTCACCAGTGCCATCAATCAATAATTTAAACAAACTTACCATTTTACTTTAAACATTACAAACACGTCTATAATAATAATAATAAAAAAAAAAAAATAGTATTCATTTTAGTTTATCTCGAGTTAGTCTTTGTCACCTGAATGGCTATTGCCAAACTCATTGACCCGATTTTTATCATTTTCAGCATTTTTTAAACAGCTTGTTCAGTAGTAACAATACACTGGATACTGAAGTAAACTGCAGCTACGTTTCAGCATGGCTGTGACGTGAGTGTGTCTTGTTCACCAGAAGCAGTTTTATTGAACATGTATATTTACGTAAATTTAAAGCAACATTGCTTGTGTTGATGATTATATACGATAAGTGTATTGATTTAGTTATCTAAAATACTAAAAAGCCTTGCATGTTTTTTTGCCCTGCCCAAAGTGCAAAACTAAAAATTCTCCGACAGCATTGAAAATTCGTGTTTTTCCATGTTATTCCGCAGCAAACGGATTCCTATGATCCCTGTTCATAATGTAGAAAGAGTTTAACTGAATGCATCCTTTTGATATGTTTGATTGGTCTTGCAGCAGTATGTGTGAAAATAGACTGAATGGCCTTGCCCCGCTATATCCACAGAGACAAGGAGATGTCCCTGAAGGAAGTGTTACAGCGTTTCGATAGATCAGGTCATAGGAGGATTGGCAAACTCTATATTTAAAATAAAGCTTTCTAAATCGTGGCATCATACAGTCTCAGCAGTCCGATCAGTCTAAGCACTAGTATCAACAATCTTACCAGTCCCAGCAGTGTCAGAACCAGTCCCAGCACTGTCAGTCCCAGCAATGTCAGCACCAGTCTTACCAGTCCTAGCAGTGTCAGCACCAGTCTTACCAGTACAGCAGTGTCAGCACCAGTCTTAACAGTCCCAACAGTGTCAGCACCAGTCTTACTAGTCCCAGCAGTGTCAGCACCAGTATTACCAGTCCAACAGTGTCAGCACCAGTCTTACCAGTCCCAGCAGTGTCAGCACCAGTCTTAACAGTCCCAACAGTGTCAGCACCAGTCTTACTAGTCCCAGCAGTGGCAGCACCAGTCTTACCAGTCCCAGCAGTGTCAGCACCAGTCTTACCAGTCCCAACAGTGTCAGCACCAGTCTTACTAGTCCCAGCAGTGGCAGCACCAGTCTTACCAGTCCCAGCAGTGTCAGCACCAGTCTTACCAGTTGCATCTGTAGCATCAGTGTCATCAGTCTCAGCATTAACTTCAGTAGTAGTGAACCAAACGCATGTCTCTCAATGAAGGTATAAACCCGTCTACTTATTCATTTCGCTTTGCTGTTTGCATTTATAGTCTCCAGGCTTTATAAGATGAGATAACTATCACCTTCGTAAAATAAACAGGATATGCAGGGTTTTTTAAAGACAAAAATTAGATTTTTGCGTCAATAAAAATCTATTCCTAGCTATGCCCCTGTATTAATATCTACTGCAATGGACATTATCAGCAAGATAGGGTCAATTATCTAGAAGGTAATGCTGCTGCTTTGGATATTAATGATTTAATAAAATTTGTTGAAACTGTGGTCAATTCCCAAGTCTCCAATTTTAATGCTAGTAATTTCCATTAAAAGGCTATAGGAACAACACTATTTAGTCCTCTGTTGACCAAAATATCAATGTCTGACACTGAACAGATGTACTGAAGCATCCAACATGACTTACCCCGACAGAGATTTCACAAGTAGACCACACTGGTGTCCAGCAAATGTTCAGCTTATAAAATGTCTTCGGGAATTGGCTTGATTTGTTTGAATTACTGGTATGGAATGTTTTTATATTGCTGCCACACAAATCAGGTACTGCATTTATAAATTGAATCATATGCCTGTGTTTAATTTACTATATTAAGTTAGTTTGTATTACAGGTACATCCTACATATTTTAAGATCAGTGCATTAGGCCAATAACTAGGGCTTATTTTTTTTCATGGTCAAAAATTGATTATTTGAATGCACGTCACGGTCTAAAAATAGGCATTTCAAGATATTTCCAATTAAACATATTTATTTAAGCATTGCATTGTCACATTCAAAATTGATAATTCTCTAAATATTTAAATGTTACCTGAAAAACAGTCCATGCTAAATTGTAGAATATTTTGTTTTATGTCCTCCTTGTAAAGAAATTCTAATTCTAATTATCAAACAAAATAAAAACATAAATGTAATGATAAAAACAGACACGTGAAATGTCCCATTCTTGAACTGGACAGAGCGATCTTTAGCAGAAATATTTCCGATCTTTGACACAGCTGGTGTCTTTTTTGTTGAAGGCATTTTAAAGAAATCGTGCAGCTCTGTGCAGTGTGTTCAATCATTAATGGACGCAACCTAAACCGGCTGCTGTCTCATTTTATTTTGCAGAAAGTAGAGTCCAATATTAGCATGAAGTAAGTAAGCTACTCATGTAATGAAAATCAGGAAGATCTGGAAAAAATCCAGTCGCTGCTATGAATAGTGCAGCTGGTGACGAGGGAAAGACCATGTGACAGCTTGACAGGAGGAAATAGACCCCATTAGGGTGGTTAGGGTCAGCCACCCTACACAGCAGTATTCAGCTCTGCATTTTCAAATTGTACAAGATGCAGGAGACACCTGCTTGAAGCTTCTATTACAGCAACTAGGAAAATACCCCTAGTATGATTCAAGTGGCATGAGAACAAATACTAGTTTACAATGGACGTCCCAATTGTTTCCCTGTTAAATGTGGAGGGTAGGATATTCTTCTTCAGCATCGTGGCACAAAGGTTGTCAAATTATCTATTGAAGAACCACATGATTGACACCTCCATGCAGAAACCTGGTATCCCAGGCATTCTGGGATGCTTAATCAGGTCTACACATGATGTTCTTCCGTCACGCAGAATCTGAAAGTGTGGGTAGAGGAGAACCCTGCATGTCATTTGTGTTCATCACCGGTTAGCCTTCCTGAGGTGTAGTGGGCTAGTCGTCGAAACACCGAAGATGGGAGGTGTCCACCGGATGACCCCTATGAAGTGCCCCACCCAGCCTATTCCAGACAATTGCCATACTGAGGTGCTAGGGAGGCCACACTTTGATTGATCCCTGGAGCCAGCATTGCCACCGTTGTGTGTGCTGATGTGCCATGGAGACCGTAAACAGGCTGATCCTGGAGCCAGCATTACTCTTCAGCCATTAATACCAAGCCAATACGAATTCCACATTACCTGGCAGGAGAAAAATCACTGAAGGCTGGTTGGTCCCCACCAATACTATCTCATTTTATCTTAGCGAAAGCCGATTCCAAAATTAGCCTGAAGTAATTAACAGCTACTCTCATGTAATAAAATTCATTAATAAATTATATTCTTTCAGAAAAGTTGTTAGGAAATCCCTTTTCCAAAGTGAAAGTAATATATCTCTGAGTTTGATTCTGTGTGAAGTGACAAAGAGACCGAAAGTACAGGAGGCTATCAAGGTGTAACGGAGAACATTATAAAATACATGTTTTTGAAGATTGAAGAATAAAAAGGCTCACTTAGAGTTTTTTTTGTTTTGTTAGAAGAGAACACTGACGAAATTGCTAGTTATCCGGATGAATACCTTTGTTGTATTGCATGCTGTTATTGAAGTTTAAAAAAGCATTAGTATTAAACTGACTAATTGTTGTATTGTGTGAATCATTCTGGGTCAAATCAACAAGATAAGACACACGAGCCACTTAACAGCTCTCTATCTGTAGACTTGGGACTGACAGTCATCACTGCCCTACTGGAGCCAGAAGCTAATTCAAGGCTTTTTTTATTTATTTACTTTTTTTACATATTAGAATACTCTGCACTCATACTAGTGCACGCCCCCTAGAGGACAATGAGTGAAAGTGAAGCGTAAAATCCCTCACAGATGATTAACTCCCAACAGACAGTGAAGTCTTCTTTCACAATTTCACAATGCATGTAACTCATTAGGAATAAAGGAAATCATTTGAGAAATATTCTATTAATCTGCAATTAATGTACTAATTACACTGCTGTAGAAAGCAGTCAGTGCTGCCAACAGTGTAATTATGTAAATAAAAGGTGAAATAAGAGCGAGACAGGTGAAAACACAGGGGGGTTTAAGTATCGAGCCTTCTGCTAATCAATGTTATGCAATTCTGTTGCTGTGATCGGCCATTCTATATTCTGTTGGTTGTGTGCTTTCTGATAAATCACTATAGCAGCAAAAGTGCAGTTATATTTACAGTATTAGGGTAAGCTGTGGTAAACTGACATGTTTCATGAAATTCAGTTAATGTAAACATGCAAAACACATTGTATTAAATTAAATTTGACTTAATTTTTCCTATAAACTAGGTGTGGATATAGTGTATTATTGTCAAATGTACTGATTCATATTGTTTGTGATGAGCTTGTTTTAAATATTTCATACCCACACACTGTGCTACACCAAAGATTACGTTTCCACAAAAAAGCCAAACGAATATGAATAATAAAAATGTTCCTTCATGGTCATGGGCTGCATCAGTACTGTACTTGCTAATTAATAAGATAATTCTTTTCTAAGTAAGAATGCCAAACTCTTGATATGCATTCTTGAGTGCTCATACAGTATGAACTACAGTATACTGTAGCTGTAATTAGAAGGGTTCAGTGCTTCTCTGGGTGGTTACTATGAAGATCAGTGTAATACCCAAGGCATGTCCACTTGCACACAGAACCAGTGGTTTACTTTGGTTTCAAAAGCGTGTGTGGGGGTGATTTCTGTAGCTGAGGCATACAGTGATACAATTAAGAATAAACGTTAATTACATTCAGATTGGTATCTTTGTGGTCGTGAACTCCCTCTTTGGAGGACATGAGAGGGTATTTCACAGCCACTATGACAATAAGAAACAGGTCTTTACTACCGCCCTCTGCTTTCTCCTATCTGCTTACTGGGATATTCCCATTTCACAAAACTAACTGATGAACAGGCAGAGCTAGTCTCAGCTTGTACATTCCTCAGTCCTCCTGGTTAAAGCTAATCAACAGATTTATATACAACCTGTTGAGGACAGAAAGGGTTTGATTGGCTGTGCCTTACAAGCTTGTTCAGGAAATTCCAAGCCAATCTAGCCCGCTGCCCTCAACAATTAAGGTTTCGTCACACTGGACGCGATGCAATTTGTCCTGTAATAAAATGGTACTTTTGCTTCTACACATCCTTTCACACCAGTAGTGACAGGCGCGACCCCAAGCCCTCTGCCTTTTTTCTGCCTCACCATTTTTTTTGCCCACCAGCCGCCACTGCTATGTATTGTGAGGCATTTGACTACTAAAATAAATGTACTATGGGCTTGTACCTGCAAACTGTGTCTAGTCTATATGTACTACCCTCTGGCCTGGATAAGCAACAAACCAGAACTGGGGTCCGTTTCATCAAGGTCCTGCGATTGTGATGTAGTTGCGATGAGGTTGTGAGAACGCAGAGTTCGTTGCTGCATACTTTTCATTAAGCACTTTGCAAGTGTCGTTGCTTGGGATCACTCTTTAGCAATCTGCGCTCAAAAAGAAATCAGCAACTCGGTAATCCACTTTAAAGCCCAGCACATGTTTTGAATTGTGATGTTATTAAAAAAAAAAGTATATACCAGTATATATATATATATATATATATATATATATATATATATATATATTTTTTTTTACAATTGAAACTCAATGTTAAGTATGCACAGTAAAATCGTAAATCCAAGATGATTAATAATGAGCTGATTTTTGCACATGAAAAGGCTTTAAATGTTTTAAATATCTTTAAGTTAGGTTAAAACTGATTAATACAAAATCCATTTAGATTTGTTTCTGTTTAAATCTAAAATATGTTTGACCACCACTTTGATATTAATTCTGAGTCTGTATAAGGATCTGACTAGTAGCTTTGGCTGCTAGTATGAGCGCCATTGTATGTTCTAATAGGATCTGCAATGAAAATGGCTACTTGCGGCTACTGTCTGGCTGTCGCAGGTTTCTGGTGAAAATCGGCAATGTTGCAGCCCTGCAAAAGTTTTATGAAACCCAATTTTTTATTTGCGAGGTGCTTACGATTGCGAATTGTTGCAAATCGCTTTTGTGAAATGGGACCCTGAACTGAACCTACGTTAAAAATAGGTCTTGCATATTTACTTATTATGTATCCTTTATAAAAGTTTACCATGGCAAATTTGCACAGTAATTTTGCAGTTTTCACCTGCTTCGCCTATGGTTATATTATGCATTTACCATAACTTACCATGACCATAGACCACATTGCACATGTTAATTGGAAAGCCATATAGAGACAACAGTTCGAGTTGGTTATTATAAAGTAAAAAAAGAAGTGATATCTGAAACAAAAACACATTGGAAATGTGAAAAAACACCAAGTTATCAAAAGTGCCCAGCCATTTAAAGTAGAGATATCAAAAACACAAGCCAAGTTTCAAGAAACCATTGGGGCAACCTTGCCCAGCATAAAGCAAATAGGCACAACTGTAAAACCGATGGGAGCCAAGGTTGCCCCAATTGTTTCTACTAACTTGGCCTGTGCTTTTCAAGCGTTTGATCCGCATTTATTGTGCCTGAAAAACACAAGCCAAGTTAGTAGAAACAATTGGGGCAACCTTGGCCCCCACTGCTATTTGCTTTGTGCTGGGCAAAGTTGCCCCAATGGTTTCTTGAAATTTGGCCTGTGTTTTTGATACAGAAATCATTGTACACGTACCTTACATATTGTTCACACTGTGCTCCTTTTTGCACAGCATAGTCATTTTAGTACAGTCTCCTTGGCTTAGCTTAACCATTTATTAGCTGTCACTTGCTGAAGCTGATTTTACAGGAAATATACAGATTGTAGTTACTGACGCTTTGTAGAACAAAAGTTTTTTTTTTTTTATCCCCATACAAATTATGATACTCTTATACGAAATATGTCATATACATTGTTTTAATTGTGAGTCTATTTAACGAAAGATGTTAAAGGTTTATATACAAACATAGAAATACTGTATATAATTCATATTAGTACTGTATTTTGTAACAAACTTCATATTAAACTGTATTTTGTTGTGCACAGTAGGAGTCACAAATTCCAAGTATCTGGCACATCATAAATTATATCTTTCTAATTCCTGTGACTGAGGGTATAAGAATACTCTGTGGTTGCAAAACACTAACAGTGTGTAGCCTGCTGGGGTCACGTGACTGCAACCTCTCACTTGGTTTGTTTATCAAAGTTGTTTTTCTGTCGTGCAGGTGTATGAAATGAGCCATGAACTTAGCAAAGAAACATACAATACATTGCTGACAGCAAGTAGTCTACTACTAAAGTGTTAGAAAATCTATCATTCAGTGTCACATCATTTTACAGTCTGTTATTTAGTAAAAATAGTAGTGAACTACAGAAATAATAAAAAAGGCAAACGGTGATAACAATATCAAATTGGCTACAGGAAGGATGCATATTGGTGGCGATGTACAAAATACTGACATGCCTGTTCTTGTATGAAATATGGGAGGGATCAAACACTTCAGGGTGCTTGGACACCTTCGAGTCCGTAGACAACAGTTCCATTCATGATTTTTCCTGCCAAGCATGTGTTGTCACCACTTGGCTGTGATTGGTTAAATATTATTCATTTCTTAGCAGACGCCCTTATCAAGGGTGACTTACAATTATTACAAGATATCACATTTTTACATACAATTAGATTATTTTAAACACATTAGTTTTACATACAATTACCCTTTTATATAGTTGGGTTTTTACTGGAGCAATCTAGGTAAAGTAGAAAGATCACTGGATTTGATTTGTGCATCACCCCTCAGCCTAACTGCGGGACTAGCAGTCTGTTCAACTAGCGGTCTGTCCAACACCATAGGAAAGCAATGGCATTGATGCAAAATACCTTGCGTGCTGCGCCGCACATGTCTGTCTCAGGCTTTAGTCCGCCTCAACTTTAATAGCATAGGGGTATAAAATGTGCTGTTTTATCCAAATTCATAAAAACAATGCAGCCACAATATGGCATTTACAATTTCATTTCTTAAAAAATGTATAACTGATAGCGCTCTTATTAGTAGAGTAAAATTATTCTCACACTATCTCTAAAGTGTTTGGTTTATCTATTATGGTTGTTTATGTTGTCAGTATTTCAAATACATTCTAGAAAGCAGAAATGTTCCTCAATCACAGTTTACCAGTCTATAGCTATGACAATGTACTTGATTGTTTCTGAACTTGATTATATCTAATCATGCTTTTCACAACATAACTTAAAAGGCTCTTTTTATCAACAATTTGAGTTGATGAATTGCAATGTCAAAATACACTATAATACAAATATTATTGAACTACTTTAAACCTGTAACTACTTTAATAACAGAATGGTAAATGATCGCTTTAAAACAGAGAAAATGATACAGCCTTAATGAGCAGAAAGGGTGCGGAGCACCTTGACATTTTGAGTGTGGCAATCAGTGGGAGAAGAGATGACAAAAGGAAATGTAGCTGTCAGAGCTAATTGCTAAAACGTTTTAGGGATTGTGATGGAAATATAATGAGTTCTGGTTGTAAATCTCCCTCTCCACCTGTGAGGGTACGAAGTAGCGAAAGGGAAAGGCTTTGGACAGGTTGCCCTGACAGTTCATTCCCTGGGTCGGAAGTCAATCAGCCTGGAAAAAGACGAGACTCCAGTGCGGGAATGTATTGACCTGGAAGGTAAACGAGGCAGCAGCTGCAGGCAATAGAATCAGCTGCAATCGTTTACCAAGGGGTCATGCATAACCGCATAAAAGGGGCTGGAGAATTGTAAATCTGTTCCTTCGCTTTTGGTTTTGAAATAGACCCGGAAGGACCCGTGCACTGTGTATTGAGCGTATCGTGAGTATTTGTTTGTTTGTCTTGTCTATAATTGTTACTTGTGTGTTTATAGACGGCTAACACGTTCCGGAGCTGTCACTAAGAGCCAGCACTGAACCCGGAACAGCACTGCACTATTTGTCACTCTTTAAACTGTATCACCCACCACGAGCACTACAGCACACACCCAGGACGGGTACGGTACGGGTACGGTTCAGGGAGTAACAAAGATCCCTGGAGACACTCCCCAGGGTGGTTGCAGAGCGGTTGTGTGGCCACATGGTCCACTGGCTGACCCCCGAGAAGAAAACCAACCTGGAAATGGGGGAAGCAGTGGTGGTGGAGCAATTCTGCCATGTGGTCAGCGCCGATACTCAGGTCTGGATACGGCGCCACAACCCAGACACCCTGGAAGCCGCCATAAAACTGGCGGAGGATTACGAGGACTCCCTGGTCTCCGCTCGGATTGGGATACTGTCGGTTCCCGCCCCTTGGAGCAGCCGGCCCCTACCTCTCTCTCCTCCAACACCGCCCCTACCATCAGTCCCAGGACCCAGACCTCCTAGACCGCCGACCCCAATGGGCCCTCTTGCCTCCTCTTCATGGAGACCAAGGTTGGCCCCCAGCTGGGGTAGAGGTGCTGCCCCTGCCCCATTGCCCTACCAGCAACAGGACAACTACATAACCAATGTTCCCTCTGTCCCCCCAACGTGTTTTAGGTGCAACCAACAGGGACATCTGGCCAGGTCATGCCCCGCTGCCATGGAGTGTGACATGGCCGCATGTAATTGGAGATAGGTAAGCGCGGGGAAAATGGTCGGGAGGGGCCTTGTATGATTGATGTGGTTTTAGGCAATGTGAAAACCCACGCAATAGTGGACACAGGATGTGAGCAAACCTTAATTAGAACAGCTCTCTTAGGCGGTGTGTCGTGGCGGCCACGAGGTCAGGTGGTCATCTCCTGTATCCATGGAGACACGCCGGCATACCCCACACTAAAAGTACATTTATCGGTAGGAATTGGAATTGGTGATGTGTTTCCTTTTCAAGCTGAAATGTTTTCTCCCATTTTCCGTCCTAGAAAAACAAATAAAGAGAGAAGGACCGCAAAATGGGAGGGAGCATCACTGAGGCAAGGCCGGGGTCTGGTGGGAGAGTGCTTGAATGGTAACAAACCAGTCAAAAGGAGTTGGAATGCAGTGTGACCGAGAGGGCGAGGTTACTGGGCCATCCAGGGCAGATGCTACTCCAGCCCCTCTCAATATACCGGACATGTGGTACTCAAGCGCGGACATAGTGTGGGGCCAACATAATTACCCATCAATAGTGCACGCTTGGGGGCAGGTCCGGTCTATTGAAGGTAAGGATGTTGATGGCGCTGGGGCGCTAGTATATCCACACTTTAGTATCAAGGGGCAATTACTATATAGGGTCAATCTAGCCGTGGGCACAGGCAGCCTGTAACACAATTATTGGTTCCCCCGTCTTGTCGGACCGAGGTCATGAAGCTGGCGCATGATATCCCTCGGAGCTGACAAGACAAGGGAGCGGATATTGGCTCGATTCTATTGGGTAGGTCTTCATACTGATGTGTCGAAATATGTAGCCACATGCCCAGACTGCCAGCGAGTAGCGCCAGGTCGAGTGCGCCCCGTCCCTTTGGTTCCACTGCCGATTATTTCCACTCCTTTTGAACGCATTGCAATGGACATAGTGAGCCCTTTGCTACCTTCTGACTCTGGGTATACGCATATATTAGTAGTGGTAGATTATGTAACGCGATATTCAGAGGCATGTCCATTGAGGTCCACTAGTGCTGCTGCAATAGCCACCGAGTTAGTACAGATTATGGCTAGAGTAGGGATCCCCAAGGAGATCTTGACTGATCATGGAACCAACTTTCTGTCTAAAACGTTACAGCAGGTATATAAAATATAAAAAATACATCCCATCAGGACGTCTGTTTATCATCCACAGACGGACGGTTTGGTGGAACGTTTTAATCAGACCTTGAAGTCGATGCTGAGACAGTTTGTAACGCAAGAGCAAAAACATTGGGCATCGCTCCTTCCCTACCTCCTTTTTGCAGTGAGAGAGGTGCCGCAGAGTTCGACAGGGTTCTCCCCCTTCGAGCTCTTGTACGGCCGACAGCCTCGCGGCATCCTCGATCTGTTGAGAGAGGGGTGGGAAGAGCACAAAGGCTCATCCAAAAATGTAGTGAAGCATGTGCTCCTACTAAGAGATCGCCTAGATTTGGTCGGTTGTTTGGCCCAGGACAACCTCAGATCAGCTCAGCACCGACAACAGCAGCATTACAACAAAAATGCACTAATTCGAACCTTTCGACCAGGAGACAAGGTAATGCTGCTGCTTCCCTCCTCAGAATCCAAGTTATGTGCTAAATGGCAGGGGCCATATGAAGTGATTCGGGCTATAGGAAAGGTGAATTATGAAATTAGACAGCCCGATCGCCGTAATGAACGTGAAATTTATCATGTCAATTTATTAAAGTCCTGGCAGGCAAGGGAGGTCTTGTTTATAGCCCCAGGCAACATAGAGGATGATTTAGGCCCCTGGCCAGAGACTCCGAGCACAAAAATCATTCCGATGGAGGAACAATTGGTTCCAGATCAGCAACGGGAGCTGCGTAAGCTTATTGAGGAATTCAGCAATGTTTTTTCTGACTTGCCCGGCAGAACTAATTTGGTTGAATATGACATTATCTCTCCACCAGGTGTCATCGTGCGGGAGAGACCTTACCGGATCCCAGAAAATCGACGAAGTGGCGTTCGCAAAGAGGTATGGGACATACTCGAGCTTGGGGTGATTGAACCTTCCATGAGCGAGTGGTGCAGTCCTATTGTCATAGTGGCTAAGAAAGACGGCACCAACCGCTTCTGTGTGGATTTCAGGAAGGTAAATGCTATTGCCAAGTTCGATGCGTACCCTATGCCTCGGGTCGACGAACTTTTAGACAGACTGGGTAAGGCGAAGTTTATCTCCATTTTGGACCTGACGAAGGGATACTGGCAGATCCCTTTAACCCGCAGTTCTAGAGAGAAAACCGCATTTTCAACACCAGAGGGGCTGTTTCACTTTAAAACCATGCCGTTTGGGCTACATGGTGCGCCCGCTGCCTTTCAGAGACTGATGGACCAGGTTTTACGCCCACATCATGAATATGCAGCAGCGTATATTGATTCTGTGGTCATTTACAGCTCCACCTGGCGAGAGCATTTGGCTAGGATTGCAGCCGTCCTTCAGTCTCTAAGGGTAGCCCGGCTGACAGCTAACTTTAGAAAATGTGCGTTTGCCAAGACAGAGACTCAATATTTGGGATTTTTAATGGGGAATGGAAGGGTGAGACCTGTAGTCACTAAAATCCAGGCTTTGGTTGATGCAGCGATCCCCAAAACCAAGACTCAGGTGAGGTCACTACTGGGATTAGCCGGTTATTACCGCCGCTTTATCCCCACTCAAGTGGTTAAGCACAATGATGGACAGTCAGATGGATATCCCCGAGTATGCCACAGTGGTTAACCCTTTAGTTGACCTCACCCAAAAGAGTGCTCCAAATTTAATTAAGTGGTCAGCTGAGTGTCAGGGGGCATTTGATACTATTAAGCGTAGACTTTGCCAGGCCCCCACTCTTACCACACCAGATTTCACCAAAAGATTCATCCTCCACACCAACGCCTCGGATATGGGTTTGGGTGCTGTCTTGTCTCAAAAGGTAGATGGAGTAGAACACCCGATACTGTACATCAGTAAAAAAATGCTACTTCAGGAACGCAACTACTCCGTAGTCGAAAAGGAGTGTTTGGCCATTAAATGGGCTACTCACTCTTTACGGTACTACCTGCCGGGACACTCATTTGATCTTGTCACAGACCACGCCCCCTCAAGTGGTTAAGCACAATGAAGGACAGCAATTTCCGGATAACTCGGTGGTATCTGGCGTTGCAGCCCTTCATGTACCATATGGTACACTGTACAGGGAAAGACCATCAAAATGCGGATTATTTTTCCCGGGAGGGGGGAGTAATGGGAAAGATTCCACTCTGAGCAGTGGGATATGTGACGGAAATATAATGAGTTCTGGTTGTAAATCTCCCTCTCGACCTGTGAGGGTACGAAGTAGCGAAAGGGAAAGGCTTTGGACAGGTTGTCCTGACAGTTAATTCCCTGGGTCGGGAAGTCAATCAGCCTGGAAAAAAACGAGACTCCAGTGCGGGAATGTATTGACCTGGAAGGTAAACGAGGTAGCAGCTGCAGGTAATAGAGTCAGCTGCAATCGTTTACCAAGGGGTCATGCATAACCGCATAAAAGGGGCTGGAGAATTGTAAATCTTTTCCTTCGCTTTTGGTTTCGAAATAGACCCGGAAGGACCCGTGAACTGTGTATTGAGCGTATCATGAGTGTTTGTTTGTTTGTCTTGTCTATAATTGTTACTTGTGTGTTTATAGACGGCTAACACGTTCCGGAGCTGTCGCTAAGAGCCAGCACTGAACCCGGAACAGCACTGCACTATTTGTCACTCTTTAAACTGTATTACCCGCCACGAGCACTACAGCACGCACCCAGGACTGGTGACCATGGTTGTATATTGTGGGAGAGATACTGTGTTTATTGTTTAGGGCTGCAATCCCTGTTACTGTTCTCCGTGTTTTACACATCGCTGTGTATAACCAGAGTTTATTATTTGGTCACCAGACCTGGATTATAACAAAAATAAAACATCTATTTTCCATACCGTATTACAAATCTCTGTCTGTTTATTTCTGCACTGCATCACCTCTGCACCTGTACATAATCAGCAACCACTCTGCCACAGGGATATAATAATAATCTTTATTTTATATGGCGCCTTTCATAAACAAATATCACAAAGCGCTTAACATTCTCAGCTTAAGAGTGTCAGCAAACCAAGACCTCGTTATATATCCCACACTGATCTTTCCAACAAGACAGACCTTTCTCGGGCATTAATCTAATAAAACTGTTCAAACAGCCTGCACATTAATTGCATTTGCATGCCCCTTAAAAACAATAGAATAACATTAACAATGATAATCACAATAACAGGCACTGAAATATTACATTGTGGGTCTCACCCTCACATGGTGGGTGCATCAACGATCTTAATATGTGTGAATGAGAACAGTATTTGATGTGTGTGTAAAAGCAAGCAGCTAAAAGAAATGATCGATATTTTAATGTAAAGACGCACACTTCTGTAGCTATGTATATTGTTGCATGCAAAATAAACAATAGTGGCTGCAAATGCCAAGTCGCCAGCACCATTATTGATCATTATTGAGATCCACAATCCTGCAGTTTTTATATTTATCGCTTAGTTACTAAATAACAGGAAGAAAATATATTATGTGACAGAAACAACCTGAACGTTAAACCGCTAGATTTCTTTTTTATTTAATATTTTTATAATTAAAGTAGAAATAATTGCCATTCAATATTGATCCACTGCTGTCTTGCCTAGCAGAGCATTCAGCTTTCTATTTTCCTTTCGCCTGTGTGGGAGTATGGGAGTGTCTACTGAGCTATGTAACCACATTGGTCATGTGATACGAACGGCCGGCCCTAAACCTGCTTTGCATTCATACATATGTAAAGGCCCGGATTGCAGGCCCTGGGCCGCATTGAAATGGCGGTCTAAATCTGGGCTGGCACTGGGCTACCTTTTTTTTTGTTTTTTGGAGCGTTCACATATGAGAAAAGGCAGCCAACACTGCTGTGTGAACAGGATCTTATAAGCACGCATTACCATCTACCTCTTGTTTATGTACTTCATTGAGTTACATTTTACATTTTACACTGTTACATTTTCACAATGGTGAACTGTAGAAGTCTGCTATTGCACCTAAACATTTTAATGTCATACTTGGCTTCCAGCATCACAGTAGGTTAGCAAGCATTAGTAGTGAACTGTAAAGTTTGAAAGAAGAATCACAGTGCAAACATATTCATACTGCAGAAAATGCAGTGGCTCTTTTTGCCATGTGAAAAACTGCAGTTATGACAAGAAAGCCAATGTTACCAATCACAAGGACTATGATTTCCCAGTGTTATGCCCGTATGGCCAGTCTTCAGGGAGAATGTGTCGTGTTTAGTGATGTCATTGCTGATGTCACTGATAATGTCATATGTGATGTCAAGTGTGAGGGGAAACATACACATAAGGGTGCAGAGTTAAGGTTGTGTGGCTATCTTAACTTGCAATTTCCTAACCTTTTGGACTGTTGCAACTAAACCTTAACGTTACTTTAATGAAGTTTTTGCCACAGAATTTCCATTGTTTTGCAGAAGGCATCCTAGAAAATCAAACAACCACAACTGCCACATAATGCAGTGGTGAAAACACAATTTGAGACACTAAATCGCACAGAAGAAAGACACACACCAAGAATGTAAAGTTGTTCTAAAAGCCAGATTTATTGACGCCAAATCAAATGTGAAAAATGTTAATCCCTGCCCCTGAGGCTGGAGAGGTGGGGACAGCAACGGCTGTACCTGAGACTGGAGAGGTGGGGACAGCAACGACTGCACCTGAGGCTGGAGAGGTGGGGACCGCAACAATTGTACCCGAGGCTGGAGAGGTGGGGACAGCAACGGCTGTCCCTGAGGCTGGAGAGGTGGGGACCGCAACAATTGTACCCGAGGCTGGAGAGGTGGGGACAGCAATGGCTGTCCCTGAGGCTGGAGAGGTGGGGACAACTTTGAACAGTACTGCTGAGGCCAGTTATTCTTCATGTTGTATGGTTCTGTCCACTCTGTCTAGAAAGATCATGTAAGAATCATGCAGGTTTTTAGGCAGTCTGATGCATTAAATAAATAAATAAATAAATAAATAAATAGGATGCTATATGGGTGAGAATATATTACCACACAATAATATGTCTCAAGTTGCTTTTGAGCCACAATGTACGTGCTACTGTACAAAATGCTGCATTCATAGTTATGTCTGCGCAACGCTGCTTAGAATGCTTCGGAGAGAGCTTGGTTCAAAGTCATCAACATTTTTTTTTCTACTGTCAAGATGAAATTCGAAAGGTGTTTTTCAGGTATTTGGTGAAATTCTCTCATTTCTCCCACTGAACGCAAGTATGACTGTGTGAGGTTTAGGTGAGTAAGTGTCTTTCTTCTTGTATTTTTAATGTCTTGCTCTTTTAAAAACATTTGTTTAAATTCTTCTGTTATTGGTGTGAACCTCTTTTTTTATTTTGTTTCGAATGTAGCCTTATTGTCCGCTTTACAGTGCTTGTTGTAATTAATGATAAATATGGTGACTGTTGACATTAAGTGCCACAGGCACTGCACACTGAAGAAGGGGATGACATAGGAAGAAGTCTAATATGAATACAATACGTATGAACGTAACTATATATATATATATATATATATATATATATATATATATATATATATATATATATATATATACGTACTTATATAGTATGTAAGACTGTTAGCACCACGTACTTTAAGGGAAATACACATGTGGGTAGATCGTGTGATCTTATGCTTCAGGTAACTGGTTAACATTGCATTAATGATTTTAAATGCTAGCAGATAGAATCTTGAGCTTAATACTAGTGGGAAGTAAAATGTTAAATACTGAGGAAGAACCTTTGACCTGTGGGAATGTTTTTAATAAATAGAAAACTGAATTGCTAAGACAAGGAAGCAATACTATGCATTATGGTGTGTATAGCAAGTACAGGTTTTCATGTGTGGTGCTCAATTGATTTAATACTACTGATACCTACTTCACAAGAAGTGAACTTGGACAGGATTCTAACTGTGTTGTGACAGAATAAGCTGAGACAAAATGAAACAAAACTAAAAGGGACTTGTGAGAAACTCACTTTTTTGCTTTTAGTTCTGGGAAATAAATATTTTTCCTACGTCAAAGCTTTGCATTTAAAAACAGAGCCCAGAAGTTTATCTTGAATGTAGTACAATAGAGAGGGTGAGTATAACCAATTGGTTAGTGTGCAATGTCTTTAAATAGATACTGGAGGTGGCACAGGCATTCAGTGCTTTATTTTTATATGTGTTGTCTGTCTAAATCTATATACGTCTGAATTGAGGAGGTGTCTTGTGTAGTTCCAGTTTATTATTATTGTTTATTTATGAAGTCACTCTTCTGTTCCTTAGCGATACATTTATGATTGATTGGGCATACAGTAATTGCATTAAACTGCACATTTCTATAATAAAGAGGTGGTGTTCTAGCGTTTAAATTCCAGGAAAAGGAACAATCAGTGTTAGTAAAAACTGGATTAGTCACACCACATAGTACTGTAAACAAGCCACATAATAAGTCTGATTACTTTGGCCATGCCCTTTTCTAATTATATATATATATATATATATATATATATATATATATATATATATATATATATATATATATATATATATATATATAGGGGTTAGACACACATTTACAACTTTATCAATCAGTGTCTATGAGGTGATAACTATTCCTCAATTATAACTGCATCAAGGAAATTGCACTGGGATGGATATATGCAGTATATTGGACTGTTAGACTGTTCTTCATGAAAACCAGTGGCTTACTAAAAGCACCTATTACCAGTCCCCTAGGAAAGCCTTTCAAATCTGCAGTCTTTCTCCATTGTGACAAACTGACTACCAACAGGAAGTTTTAGCATCTATTTATCAATCTATCTATCATAAATGCCCTTTTCCTAACAAATGTATCACAGGGCAGTCACTTTTACACACAAATGTATGCTACATATCACAGGTGTTTAGAATATACAATAATGTTCTATTTTCTTTAATACCTTTCCTTCCTTGCAGTTAATATTGGATTATTTCCATGACTTCTGCCTCTGGCCAACATTCAAAGATGTACGTTCATCATGTGCTTTTTAAAAATAATATAGGGGTTAAATAACAATAAAAGTACTTTATTTAAAGCTTTGTGAAGCCTAAACCCGGGACATGATGAGCGGCTCGTGGCAGCGGTGAAATCTTATTCTTTTTATCAACCCTGTGAAACCCTGTATCTGTATCAAACATTTGATATTAACAATCTAACTTCACTATAATGAACCCTTCTTATAACAAACCCCCTTTTTTAATGATCCAAGCAGCAAGAACCGTTTTTTTCAATGGAAATTAGCCCTATTAGAACGATCACTTTTACAAAATCTACTGACTGACACTGAACTTTCTCCAGTTTGAATGTGTTATTCTCTCAATGAAAACAAAGACCTTGGTAGGCTAATTCAAAGATAAGGCTGACTCACAGATAACCTATTGTAGTGTGAATCATGTGTGATGTATACAACCATTGCCATCTTCACACAAACTGCAACCATGGCAACAGGCGTGAGGAGGTAACAAGATTGAAACAGCGTGCATTGAGAAAAGCTCGAAAAATATGAAGCAATCTACGCTGGATATGTTTTTCAAGAGAAAGGGCACGTAAGTACTGAATTCAACATGTAAGTGTACTTTTTATTTTTTTAATGTCTTTACTGTTTTCTTTTAAATATACAGTTTAAATGCTGATCAATGTGAAGTTGTCTTGAAAGAACTACTGTATACTGTATAAAGATGTTCAATTCAATTTGGGCGTTTCTTCATCATCTTGTAAAGCACTTTGTGATGGTGGTCCACTATGAAAGGCACTATATAAAATAAAGATTGATTGATTGATCATTCTGATACAGCAAATTGCCAAACCCTATTATAGTGAACAACCTGATATAACAAACATTTCTCTAGGTCCCGGGGGTTTCGTTATAATGAATTTAGATTGTGTATGTATATATACAGTCAAACCTGTATTCAGAGACCACTCAAGGGACAGTCTAATTAAAAGAGGGCCCAAAAAACTTTAAATTTTCTACTTCTCTCTGACATGCTTTCCTGTAATTATGTATGTCTTGCATACACTGTAAAAGCCAGAAGATGTAATATGAACAAAAGGAAGTATGTAATTTAATAACATTCATTTATTCAATTATTTTGTGAAAGTAATGAATGCTTGCCTGTCTCAGGTAACACAAAATGTTTTAAATCCTTTGCAAATGTCAATGCCTGTGTCTACCTTTCAGGTACATGTTGATTCATTGCATCCTGTAACCAATTCCAGCATAAGCATCAGATCTTTTTCTATTACCGCACACATTGTTTTCATACTCTTACAAGTATGGTTTGAATTTTTTGGTGTTTATTTTCCTTTTAACGGTTTGCCTTTAAGTCATAAGCCGTTACATCCTAATTATGAGAACATTCTGTTAAATTAGCAGGAAAGAACACAACAACATGAAACTGACACATTGGAAGCTACCTAGTTCCCAGGCAAGTGCGAGAATGAAACGCAAGTTAAAGTAACATCTGGGGGAAATGATTAATGTCATTGCTTGCTCTTGTGTTCGAATAATGAAGGTGAAACAGAATCAGCAAGTCAATCAGGACATCAAGGTAAAAAAGCGACTTTATTTAATAATTAACAGTTTAATTAAGATATTGAATCGGCTCAAAACACAGTCACATGAACAAAAATAAAAACCTAAAACTTCAAGCCGTAGTTCTTTCCATTTCAAAATGCTGTATCTGCGTCTTTCTAGTGCCGAATTTTTCAGCAGTTTTTCTGGCACTTAGTGTCTTTACAAGTTTAATAACATTAATTCTGTCATCTAGGGAGGACCTTTAGTTTCTCCACGTTTTTTCTCTTCCTTTACAAGAGAGTGATGTTGTTTTATTGATTACGGATAAAAGACAGCTAAAATGGCTACTGTATTCCTTTGAATTTAGGACGTACCATTTAAAACCATATTTTTCTTATAACAGTAGCCCTGTATAAGGGTGTGTAACAGGGGAGACCTGGACTGGCCGTCTGACGTATGCATAGTGCTGCAGGAAGTGGGCGGCAACCCCATGGCAGTGACACAGAGAGGTGGGGAAGAGGGTGTGTGGGCTTTCCCTCTCTCTGAGTGTCTGGAAGGCGGGTCTTGGGGGTATTGCTGGTCCTATAAATTAATACTTTGTTGTTTCCTCAGATCTGCCCCTTTAGACCTGAACAACGAGCTAGCGGTCACGCTGCTCAGCAAAGACCGTGGACGGACGGGAGAAAAGTCCCAAAAGAAACATAAAGAGAAGGACCTAGAGAAATAGAGTGAAAGCAGGGAAATCCTTGGGCAGACCCCGATAGTGTTTTAAACTTAGCTGAGGAACAGCGAAGTGTAGGACGGAGACCCGGGTCATACAGGTAGCGGTGACTGGGGAAAAACACACTGCAAAGTGCAGCACATTTATTTTGTAGTTTTCATTACTGTGTTGAATTGTGGTCGCTGGTCGCTTAATTTAAAGGTTTGACTGTATGTATGTATGTATGTATATATATATATATATATATATATATATATATATAAATAAGCCTTTTTCTTCTTACTATGATTTGCAAAAAACTTTATTTTATTTTTTTTGCTTAACAATACCCCTAACTCTCAGAACTGGTAAGTAACTGCGGCATTAAAACTAAAAAAATCCATCCATACAAAAGTGATGTAAACATATTTACAGAGTGAAACTGAGCAACAATCCGGTTATTGAGATGTGGACGGTCCAGATTGCTTAGCTGCAGTGTTGGACTGAGATGCGGACGGTCTCGTTTGCTCCTCAGTTGCAGTATTGGACTAAGATGTGGACAGTCCAGATTGCTCAGCTGCAGTATTGGACTGATGCGGACGGTCTCGTTTGCTCCTCCGTTGCAGTAGTGGAAGTTCCTTTTGAAGGGATATTTTTCACAGGAATGTATTTTCTTAAGGATATCCTTGTTCTTCAGCAGTTTGTCGTAAAAATCTGAACACGAGCCACTGAAATTCACTTTAAGCATCAACATTGATTCAAGGCTCGACAGGTTGATAAGATCTCCAACCATCTCGAAGATAGCTCAATCTTGTTGCTGTTCCATTCAGACACTTTGTGAGGATTAGCATAGGACTTAACACACGATATTTCATCAAGTAAAGCGCTGTCATCAAAACACAGTTTTGTTTGCGAAATGACAAGGGTGAGACACTCCTCCACAGATGCCCAGTCCAGGGTTTGCTGCAAAAGAATGCTATGCACTTACTGTCAATGTTTTCCTTCCTTAGTGTTGTAATGAGGAAATCCACAACAAGTGTTTCTGCTTTTTCCCCTGGGAGATCGTCAGACTCCAGTAATTTTGCTTGAATGCCAATGAAAGGATTGAAGTATCGCACAACAACTGGAACCATTTTAATGTGCTTGTCGTTAGATGTGTCCACGGCAGCACTCAGAAATGTCGCATCTTTCAAGTCAACTCTGTTTTCTTCCTGACAAAACGAAGCCAGTACGTTAGTCACAATTGCTTCGGTTTTAGTACGGGCTGAACTAAACTTAGGCTCAAACATTTTCTTCACTAATTTTGTGGTCCAATCCATCGACTTGAAGCTTTGCGAGTGAACAACACAATGTTAGGCCCAAGTGCCCTCCTTTGCTGCCAAGATAAGGTCATTGACACTTGCCTGGCAGCTTTTAAAAAATGTATTTTCCTATGTGTTCTGTATATTGCTTTTGTCATCTGAGAATTCCATATAGAATTGTTCCTGACACAAAAACTACTGCTGAGCAGTACTGATCTACATAATGCAAGCATCTCCAAGAAAGTTCACAGTGGATTAAACTAATATCAAGAAAATGATAGTCTTGAAGGTATAATGCATAAAAATCCTCAGGATATACAGTATATATATATATATATATATATATATATATATATATATATATATATATATATATATATATATATATATATATATAAGAAATTTATTAAAATTAACATTTATATTTGTGTGTGGTTGAAATCACTCCTTGACAAACAAAAATGTAGCGTTTAATAAAGATTCTGACAACATTTTACAAGTTTAAAACAGTTTGATGTATTTTATTATTTAATGGTAAAAAATTTAAAACAGACGGTGATCAACCACAGACCAATATACAGGGTGTTCAACGATTCAGACAGAAAATGCCATCTGGCGTGAACCCTCCCTTTAATTTCAGAAATTCGTGTATGCGCAGTATAGGCGATATACACTTTTTTCACGGTCTACAAACATATCCGAAATTTACCTTTGACATCATGATATCAATAATATTATATTATTTTAGAAATAATAAGTGTAGTGTAATCCTGTGATGTCGATAGAATCACTGGACAACGATAAACTATCAATCAAAAACTAATGTATGTCCGTCGACGCCTTGAGACTCGGAGCGCGAGCAATTACATCCAAGGGCTTGTGCCTTATCCCCCCCTATAGCCCTCCCCCAAGTGAAATTACTGTCAGGTTTCTTTTCTACCACTGTTTTTAAGTGAAACCATACTAAGTTACATACTGTCTCATGTTAACCTAACCAGGCACAGAGAGTGCCGGCTTTTCACTTGTGAAAATATATTACCTTACCTTAGAACGAAGATCCCTGTATCGCTATTTTTAGAATTACAACTAAATTATCTACGGGACAAATTTATATTCTTGAGCTTATAACTTTACCAAGCACTTTTATACAAAATGAATCATGATATGTTGCTTATTCAAAATGGTTTCTGTTGTTTAAATGCATCATGCAGACTCTCAAATCTATATTTGTGTTTATAACATGGCTTGGAAAAATAACAACCTCTGATTGGTTAAATAGCATCACATGACCGTGCGTATATATAGCATATATCATGGCTTGCATACTCATGAGCCACTTCACACTGAATAAATCACTATGCATCATTACATTCTAAATTCCATGACAAACAGCCATTTTATTTGTTATTAGTTACAAAACCACTGCCAGAAATGTGTGACATTCCACATATTTTCTTTAATATATTTGGGGATGAAACTCCAGATAACTGGTACAGCATCAGCATTCTGAGTGGACAGCAGTACAGTGAGCAATGAAGTACAGTAGTGTTGCAATATATGGTAGTATGTCTCTGATAGTACTGTAATGTAATAACTGTGGGTACTGTATGTATGAGCAAACAAAATAGGTACTCTATCTGTTGACTGGTTTGTGTTCTATGGGATGTAATGCATTGTTTTCCCTATTGAATATCTGGCTATGGAAGCTGGTTTAATTAGTGCAATTCCACTGCAGTTTCATTAGTTACCCAATCTGCCTAATTACCCTGTATAAATAGAAGGTTCACTGCATTACTAACTTCCCTGTGTTTCAATTAACCACAGCCCACACCCACCCTCTGCTGTCTTTGCTGCCTGCTTACATTGGGCACAGAGCCACATTTAAAAGGGCAATACTCTAATGTATTATTGTTGTTAATATTCATGTACTGTGTCATCACATCCTGGTGAATTTTAAAGCTTGGAAGTTTAAAGTACAGCAGGTACACCATGGTCTATCAATTAACCAATGCCTGCACAACAACACGTAGTTGAAAATAATGCATTAGTTCAAATTACTGATAGTCATCCCTACTATTGTCTTTTGAATCAGCATGTTGTGAAATTACAATACACAGACAAAAGTTTCCACTGAAAATGCTAGTATAGCAGTTTAGTTTTACAAAGAATCAAGATTTATAGTATGCATTCTACAACAACAGCAAAATAGATGGCCATACACTGTTCAATGCATATTGTATATCCAAACCTTTCTGACCTGGTAAACTATAATACCAGTAGTTTTGTCACTGAAGGAGAGATGCTTTTCAGAAAACAATGCATGCATCTCGAACTGAGCAGTTTTATGCAAACCTCCTTTCACTGTCAATAGTAGTGTATTTGACAAATATAAAAGTTCCTTTGCATTAAATACCCTGATAACTGACAAAACTGAAATGTAAAGACCCTTGTATAAACTGCAAAGATATGCTCCAAAGTGTGAAAAAGCACCAGATTGTATTTTATTTGTTCACAGATAGATTTGGTTACTTGTATGGCCATACACTGCTCAATGTACATCTAAACATTACTGACCTGGTTAACTGTATAACACCAGTAGTTTTGTCCCTGTAGGAATCTGGCATCAAAACACATTAAAATAAACCTACTGTAGTTCAGCAGGCTCTTCATGGATCAAGAAAAGAAAATGTGCAAGGCCTCATTGCCTTTACATTAGGCTAACGTGTTACTCTGAAGAAACCTAAGCAAAACCATTAGCTGACAACATTATCTTCAGCAGTTTACGTAAACATGATTTAATGTGGTGTCATATACAGTAGTAATCATGGTCCAACAATAGTTAATAGCGCTATTCTAACAATAGCCTAATCCACAGTGGTACCCTTTGTGCTACCATTGCAACAAATCACTATTTTGTATGTATATTGCATTCTAGATACTGTAAGAGGAAGGGGTGATCAGTACTTTTTCCCCTTCCAATGACTTTATACAATGATAAACTGCATTTGAATCACTAAATGAGGCTATCACTGCCAACAGCAACAAGACAAAGGAATAACATATATGAATTTGATATTCACTTTGACTTTATATAAAGAAAATGAATACCACTTTTCCCTTGTAAGGTTCCTCTTTGTCAGCACACAGTGAAGTTGTCAGCACACAGGTTCTAGACGCACATCATGCCACGAACAAAATAAATTCTTGAAGACCTCCAGAAAAAAGCTGTTGATGCCTATCAGTCTGGAAAGGGTTACAAGTTACATAGCCATTTCTAAGGCTCTGGGGCTCCACCGAACCAGTGAATCTTCCCAGGAGTGGCCATCCTGCCAAAATCTCTCCAAGAGCAAGGCGTTAAATCATCCAGGAAGTCACAAAGAACCCTAGAACAACATCCAGGGATCTGCAGGCCTCTCTCGCCTCGGCTAAGGTCAGCGTTCATGACTCCACCATCAGAAAGACACTGGGCAAAAATGGGATTCATGGCAGAGTAGCAAGGCGGAAACCATTGCTCACTAAGAAGAACATGAATGCTCATCTCAAGTTTGCCAAAAAGCACCTGGATGATCCTCAAGAGTTCTGGAACAATGTTCTATGGACAGATGAGTCAAAAGTGGAACTTTTTGGCCGACATGGGCCCTGTTATGTCTGGCGAAAACCAAACACTGCATTCCACAGTAAGAAACTCAACTCATACCAACAGTCAAGCATGGTGGTGGTAGTGTCATGGTTTGGGGACGCTTTGCTGCATCAGGACCTGGACGCCTTGCCATCATTGAAGGAACCATGAATTCTGCTCTTTATCAGAGAATTCTACAGGAGAATGTCAGGCCATCCGTCCGTGAGCTGAAGCTGAAGCGCAGCTGGGTCATGCAGCAAGACAATGATCCGAAACACACAAGCAAGTCTACATCAGAATGGTTGAAGAACAAGAAATTTAAAGTTTTGGAATGGCCTTGTCAAAGTCCAGACCTAAACCCCATTGAGATTTTGTGGCAGGACCTGAAACGAGCAGTTCATGCTTGAAAACTCAATGTCACCTAGTTGAAGCTGTTCTGCATGGAGGAGTGGGCCAAAATTCCTCCACAGCACTGTGCGAGACTAATCAATAACTACAGGAAGTGTTTAGTGGCAGTTATTGCTGCTAAAGGTGGCGTAACCAGTTATTGAGTCTAAGGCGGCGATTACTTTTTCACATGGGGCATTGGGTGTTGCAGAACTTTCTTTAATAAATAAATGAAATATGTATCAAATTTTTGTGTTATTTGTTCACTCAGGGTCCCTTTTATCTAATATTAGGTTTGGTTGAAGATCTAATAACATTCAGTGTCAAATATGCAAAAATGCAGAAAATCAGACAGGGGGCAAATACTTTTTCACGGCACTGTATGTATTCCCTAGCGATGTAACCAGAAGCAAACTCACACTGGAATACTAAAACTAAAACTGGTATTACAGCGGCTTAATATTTCACACCAGATAAAACACAGCTACATACTTCATTTAATTGATGTGATGAAGGAAGACAAATTAATTAAAACAAAAATGTGTGTAGATGTCAAAACTTAAGCTGCTTACTTACTCCCATTTTATAATCTGAAATCAGATTGGATATAATTTGATTGGTTCAGAACATGGGGACATGCCTTGTTAGGTTGTCAACTATTTAAGCTGAAATGCAATTACAAATCCCCCACAAAGATTAATGTCATTCTTGTTTGTCCTATAATTTTATTATATAATTGAATTTTGGAGTACTGTGTGTGTTTGAGGTGTCTTGTGTCACATGCTGTTAAGTAAGTCAATTTAAAGTAAGTTATTTAAGCAGGAAGTTGTTGAAAATGTACATTTTCCAATAAAATGTGTTTATTTTAGAATTTGGAATGTTCACTGCACATAAACAAACCATAGCTATGCCATTATTTTCTTTTGCTTTTTATTTTCAGATACATGAATAAATGTAGACACTACTTTGCGGTAGTCTCCATGGTTGTCGTAGCGATGGAATGTGTTTTGTTACTGAGATTGAACTTTTCCAATCAAAAGCTGTAGCATATTGTGGCATATCCTACATCAATGGAACTAAAAACATGTTCAAAGATCGAAGCTCAGCATTGTAAGATGTAAAGTGTAGTGTGGGATGATTGACTGTTTGGCCCAGGATCTCGCCTTCTGGACCGTTAGGAGTCGACTTCATTTGAGGTGCAACCTCCGACCTCGGTCACAGGTCACTAAGGCATGGTGATGGAGGACCACCGACCCCCAGAAGGGAGATAGCTGCAAAGGAGGAGGTGGAGGAGAAAGGCTAGCAGAACAAGTTTTAGAAGGTGAACCTGGAGTATATAGGTTGAGGAACCAATAGCATTAGCGTAGTGAGCTGAGCCTCGCTCCTAGAACTACGGCAAGCCTCGATTAGTGCTTAGTCACACATAGTGACAATTGACCCATTCAGATGTGAAAAGGTCTGCTTGAAATTGGAGGTTTTGTGAAAAAAAGCATTCCTGGTAATATGTTGTCTGTTTCACTGATATGACCAGAGGTTAAAACAATGTGGCAGTGAAACAATTCATTTTACACTGTAGGTCATCACCCCTGTCCCATGTACCCTCTTCCTGGGACCCCAAAATTTCCAGACTGAAAAAATATACAGTACCTACAGTATGTCGCATGCAGTATCTTCCAAAATACAAGATAGAACTGGTGTCCAGCAACGGTACGAGTCCTGTAGGGCTTAGGTAAGCATACATTGTGGAATTATGTTATGAAAGCAAGACCGAGTTACAACTTGGAGCATGTGTTGTGTTTATTTAATTCCGGTCTAAGTTGGTCAACATGTTTAGTGTGTTTATAAATAGAGTTTTAACAATTACCACCCACGTCCTAGCTTTATTAATGGTAGCATTATTTTTTACAGAACCTAAAGACCAGACTGTAGAAGGAATTGCTGCATAAATACACACATTTGTAAATCATAGTTTGCTTTTCCAAGTCATAGTCTACCCTGGCAGACTGCCCCTGAAACACAGTCTTAGATTGGCTCAGGACCAAGTACATAGGCCTGACAGAGAGTGACAGTCTTTGAAGAGTGCACCATTAATCCAGTTACATGGCAAGGTGTGAGGTGAAATTTCCTGAGCAGGGATGGTTCTGCTGCTACCAGTGACACAGGGAGGGTATCCCTACAAACAGCATGAAAAGAAACCACACAGGAGATATACCGTAAGGTGACAGGAGTGTATCCTGCACTTTTAACAACATTCCATTCTCTGATACAGCCATGACATATGAGGGATGCTTGATAGAAAACCATGCATGCATCTGGAATTGAGCACAGTTATGCCAACCTCAGAAGTTGTTTATTTGACAAATATAAAAGCTCATTTGCATGACCTGGCTGAACATCATTATTAAGTTATTCTAAGATACACCTTATATAACTGACAAAACTGAAATGTAACGACTCTTGCATAATTGCAAAGATCTGCTCCAAAGAGCGAAAAAGCAACAGATTTTATTCTATTTGTTCACAGTGCTCATTTGTGCATAAATACTGTAAATCCAGAAATACAGTGGCTCTCAAAAGTATTCACCCCCCTTGGACTTTTCCACATTTTATTGTGTTACAACATGGAATCAAAATGTATTTAATAAGGAGTTTTTGCCACTGATCAACACAAAAATAAGTCCATAATGTCAAAGTGAAAAATAAAATCTACAAATTGTTCTAAATTAATTACAAATATAAAACAGAAAATAATTGATTGCATAAGTATTCACCCCCTTTGCTATGACACACCTAAATAAGCTCTGGTGCAACCAATTGTCTTTAGAAGTCACATAATTAGTTGAATGGAGTCCACCTGTGTGCAATTAAGGTGTTTCACATGATTTCAAGTTAAATACACCTGTCTCTGGGAGGTCCCACAGTTGGTTAGTACATTTCCTAACAAAAACTACATCATGAAGACGAAGGAACATTCAAAGCAAATCCGGAATAAGGTTCTTCAAAAGCACCAATCAGGGGTAGGATATAAGAACATTTCCAAGGCATTGAATATCCCCCGGAGCACAGTAAAGTCCATTACTAAGAAATGGAAAGAATATGGCACAACTGTGAACCTGTCTAGAACAGGCCGTCCTCATAAACTGAGTATCCGGGCGAGAAGGGCACTAGTCAGGGAGGCTACCAAGAGGCCTATGGCAACTCTAAAGGAGTTAGTCAATAGCCCAGGTGCTTCACAAAACTGGCCTTTATGGGAGAGTGGCAAAAAAAAAGCCATTGTTGAAAAAAACTCACATCAAATCTTGGCTAGTTTGCCAGAAGACATGTGGGAGACTCTGAGACCAAGTGGAAGAAGATTCTATGGTCTGATGAGACTAAAATAGAGCTTTTTGGTAGCAGTGTTTTTTACAGAACCTAAAGACCAGACTGTAGAAGGAATTGCTGCATAAATACACACATTTGTAAATCATAGTTTGCTTTTCCAAGTCATAGTCTACCCTGGCAGACTGCCCCTGAAACACAGTCTTAGATTGGCTCAGGACCAAGTACATAGACCTGACAGAGAGTGACAGTCTTTGAAGAGTGCACCATCAATCCAGTTACATGGCAAGGTGTGAGGTGAAATTTCCTGAGCAGGGATGGTTCTGCTGCTACCAGTGACACAGGGAGGGTATCCCTACAAACAGCATGAAAAGAAACCACACAGGAGATATACCGTAAGGTGACAGGAGTGTATCCTGCACTTTTAACAACATTCCATTCTCTGATACAGCCATGACATATGAGGGATGCTTGATAGAAAACCATGCATGCATCTGGAATTGAGCACAGTTATGCCAACCTCAGAAGTTGTTTATTTGACAAATATAAAAGCTCATTTGCATGACCTGGCTGAACATCATTATTAAGCTATTCTAAGATACACCTTGATAACTGACAAAACTGAAATGTAACGACTCTTGCATAATTGCAAAGATATGCTCCAAAGAGCGAAAAAGCAACAGATTTTATTCTATTTGTTCACAGTGCTCATTTGTGCATAAATACTGTAAATCCAGAAATACAGTGGCTCTCAAAAGTATTCACCCCCCTTGGACTTTTCCACATTTTATTGTGTTACAACATGGAATCAAAATGTATTTAATAAGGGGTTTTTGCCACTGATCAACACAAAAATAAGTCCATAATGTCAAAGTGAAAAATAAAATCTACAAATTGTTCTAAATTAATTACAAATATAAAACAGAAAATAATTGATTGCATAAGTATTCACCCCCTTTGCTATGACACACCTAAATAAGCTCTGGTGCAACCAATTGTCTTTAGAAGTCACATAATTAGTTGAATGGAGTCCACCTGTGTGCAATTAAGGTGTTTCACATGATTTCAAGTTAAATACACCTGTCTCTGGGAGGTCCCACAGTTGGTTAGTACATTTCCTAACAATAACTACATCATGAAGATGAAGGAACATTCAAAGCAAATCCGGAATAAGGTTCTTCAAAAGCACCAATCAGGGGTAGGATATAAGAACATTTCCAAGGCATTGAATATATCCCCCGGAGCACAGTAAAGTCCATTACTAAGAAATGGAAAGAATATGGCACAACTGTGAATCTGTCTAGAACAGGCCGTCCTCATAAACTGAGTATCCGGGCGAGAAGGGCACTAGTCAGGGAGGCCACTAAGAGGCCTATGGCAACTCTAAAGGAGTTAGTCAATAGCCCAGGTGCTTCACAAAACTGGCCTTTATGGGAGAGTGGCAAAAAAAAGCCATTGTTGAAAAAAACTCACATCAAATCTTTTGCCAGAAGACATGTGGGAGACTCTGAGACCAAGTGGAAGAAGATTCTATGGTCTGATGAGACTAAAATAGAGCTTTTTGGCCTCAATGCTAAGCGCTATGTTTGGCGCAAGCCTAACACCGCACATCATCCTGAGACCACTATCCCTACTGTGAAGCATGGTGATGGCAGCATCATGCTATGGGGGATGCTTCTCTGCGTCAGGGCCTGGAAAGCTTGTGAAGATAGAGGGCAAAATGGATGCAGCAAACTACACAGAAATCCTGGAGGAAAACCTACTGAAATCTGCAAAACACCTGGGACTTGGGAGAAGATTCCTCTTCCAGCAAGACAATGACCCCAAACATACAGCCAAAGCCACACTGGAGTGGCTTAAAAACAAAAAGGTCAATGTCCTGGAGTGGCTCAGTCAAAGCCCGGACCTCAATCCAATTGAGAATATGTGGAAAGAGTTGAAAATTGCTGTTCACCAAAGGTCCCCATCCAACTTGACGGAGCTTGAGCAATTTTGCAAAGAAGAATGGGCAAAAATTGCAGTGTCCAGATGTGCAAAGCTGGTAGAGACTCATGGCTGTAATTGCTGCCAAAGGTGCCTCTACCAAATATTTGTAATTAATTTAGAACAATTCGTAGATTTTATTTTTCACTTTGACATTATGGACTTTTTTTGTGTTGATCAGTGGCAAAAACTCCTAATTAAATACATTTTGATTCCATGTTGTAACACAATAAATTGTGGAAAAGTCCAAGGGGGGTGAATATTTTTGAGAGCCACTGTATTTGCGGCCAAAATATTTGTTGAATCACACCCAGAAAACCAATTTTGCTCCAAAAATGTTGTCCATCTGTTGCCCTGAAAGTTCTATACTACTTCATAATACTGTATATACAACATGAAGACCTGTTGATGGTTAACCCTTTCCGGTCCAATGTCGGACCCTGTCCGACATCATCAAAAAGACATAAAACACAGGTCTCTAGTCATTTTTCTCCGGAAAAAGCCGAGAAAACCATTCAATGGCCGAGTGAGACCAAAAAAAAACAAAGGGCAGATCTGAGCAATACACATAGCCCAGGCACCACAGAGATAACACGGCCATAAACAAACAAGATAGCTGCTTCTGCATCCAGCGTTCAAAGAATATCACGGACATTTGCAGAGCTTTTTGAGATGTTATAGTAATAAAATAATGACTTGATCACATTATTGAGGAGTTTGGTGATAAAACGAGTGATCAGGAGATGATTTATCAGTATGCACGACTATGAAGAGGTATGTGAAAAATACAGTGAACAAGGGGTGGGGCGGGGCTGGAGATGCAGTACTGAGTGTCCTGTTATGCAGTGCCTTTTAAACCTGTTTTATTGTGAAAAAAAAATACTTTTAAGCAGCGCGTCTAAAGTAAACTGCGCGTGTGAAAATAAATTGGACCGGACGAGCATTTTCATTTTTAACACGGGAATATCACTTGTGCTGGTAGTGTGGCTTTTCTTAACTGCATTCAATATCCCCGAAAGAGACAAGCCTGAAATGCTCATTTCTTTTTTTTTCCTAGTTCGTGGAGAACAAACATAAGCCGTTTGCATGCTTTGGCTTTATTGTGGAGGTTTTCAGGTCCACATCAATATCAGTAATGTCGGCTACTTGCACCCTCTAGTGGTTGGATGAATTTTGTATGAGTCAACCACTGGAAGCATTTATATATTGGAAGCATTTATATATGTGCCATAAATGTTTGCGATTTTTTTTGATACGTGAAAATCGCAGAATAAAAGGCTTGCAAATATTTCTGGATTTACAGTATATGGTTAAATTATGTTCCCTGTGTATAGGTCTAACCTGTCTTCAGCTTCATCCCTCCTGTGTTTAGACACATCCTGCTAAATGTAGATAGATGCATATGTTTAGTGGAGACTCCTTATTAGGAGTACCAAGTTTTTTATTGACATTTCATTCACAGGCTTACAAGTAATGAGCTCCAGGTTTACACTATGCCCATAAAACGAGCAGCTGTTGAAGCAGGTGCTATGCATTACTACACTTAGCTTGCTAGAAGGTTTGTCATTTTAGAGGCATTTTACAGGGAAATTAAAATGTTTATGTTTTCTCAAAAACATTTTCATAAATATGTTGCACAATTTAGCATGCTGAAATACTTAAGCAGAAGTTGATATTTTAAAAAAGAAGACTTTGTGTTGAAAGTATGCTCAGTTTGCATTTTGCATTTTGCATCCATTCACAGTTTAAATTCTTGAATTAATAATCACATTTGGCGTGGTTATTAATGACAAACATTAGCTTCAGTAAAATTGCTGGACAATCAAATCATCTCTTTAATAAAAGAAAACGTTAGATTATTATCATAACCCTGGTTCCCTGAAATAGAAATGTAACCATTACCGTATGGGTATTTACCTCCTAAAGACCCCAAAACCTGAATAAGATATAACAAAGCTGCTCGCAGAGCCTGTGATGCAGTCATGGCCCGCCCCCGAGGGCACAAAAGCACTGCGCTCACAGATCTCTGCATAATTTTTCCTTCAAGCCTGCTACAACCGTGGATGCAGCGACCTTGAAGATTAATGGTTACATTTGTATTTCAGGGAACCAGGGTTATGATAATAACCCAACGTTCCCTTTCTTTTACGAAATGTAACCATTACCATATGGGTGAGTGTACCAAAGCCGTCACAAGGGCAATATTTCAGAACAACTGGAATGCTACAAGGCTAAGCTGAGAGGCTGCCTTGTGTGTTACCATGCAGAACCCCAGTAACGAATAGCTAGTTCCACGACATTCAGCCTGTGAAACCTAGTAAAGGCATGGGGAGTAGCCCACACCGCTGCATTGCATATGTCTTTGACATATGCACCCTAGAATAATGCCCACAAAGTTGCCATGCCCCTGGTGGAACGGGCATTTCTGGAGGGGGCAAGTTGGCCAGCTCATAGGCAGTCCTGACTGTGTCTGCTATCCACTTGGACAGATGCTGCTTAGATAGGGCTTGACCATGGGACTTAGCCCCATAGCAGAAAAAACATTTTTCAGACTGCCTCCAACTTTTCATCCTGTCAACGCAGTACACCAGGACCCACACTGGGCAGAGCATATGGAGCTGTTGCTAACCGTCAGACTGGAAGGAAGCCTCCAATTCCACAGACTGCTTGACATGAAATGCTGAGATCGTTTTTGGCACCAAGGCAGGATTGGTATGGAGCGCAACCTTTGTCCTGACCTCTGTAAAAATTAAGCAGGCTTTGCGGAGGTAACAGTAAGCAAGAAAGCTCAGCTGAATGCACTGGCTCAAATGAAGGCTTCAAGAGTGCATTAAGCACCACATTTAACCTCCAGCAAGGAACAATGTCCTTCATTGGCGGCCGAAGCTGCTGAGCCCCTTTCAAAAATTGCCCCGTCAGGAAGTGAGCTCCGAAGGAGATCGAGTCAATTCTGACATGGTAAAATGGCTGCCACTTAGACCTTTAACGTGGAGGGGGAGTACAGCGTATACAGCAGGGGTACTCAATTATTTTAGTGAAGGTCCAGAATTCTTGGTTACAGCAAGGTCAAGGTCCAGAGCACATTTTCACTCCCATCTCTACACTGACAAACAAACACAGAGCTACACAAATATAGTTTTTACACATGTTGTTGGTTTGAATGAGTTTTTGGGGAATCAAAGCTCAGTCTCATTTTTACTAGTCTGCCTTCTTTACTGACTTGTTTCTGCATGAGTTCTTTCCCTGCCATAACCATAGAATTGTATAACTACTGTATTCTTATGTGTCTGTGTTAGCAGAGCCAAACATTGTGTTTCACCATTGCAAAAACAAAGCAAATTGTAGCAAACAAACCTGAAACACAAGAAAAAAAAAGAACTGAAAAATCACTGTGCTTTCTCTTTCAAGTGAATTAAAAATAAAAATGCCTTACAAATACAGTAATTTTACATCCTGTACATTTGTAATCGGCTAATACTCACAGTAAGTGGTAGAAGTGGCAGGTCCTCAAGAGCCTCGAGTTACAGGTGAGCTCAGCAAGAGCAATATAGAGACAAAATGATTTGCATCAGTCAGAACAGGACGCTAATATTAATATTAATATTGTTCGTCTTGGAGAACGAATATCTGCACACTTAATGTGATCTGCAGATACTTAAGACAGGAAACATTTTAACTGCATGTGCTGTAAGCCTGACTTGGATCGCAGAATTTGACCATTTTAAATCGCCATACAATCAGCATACTCATTGCTAAGCTTTGCACACATTGCACATTTTGGTGGATCGTGGAATGATGCACCGATATCTGTCGTGACTGGGGTTCTGTCCGCTGTGCTACTTGCAAAGTGAAGTTTCATACATATGAGTCCATATTGTGTGCTTGAGTCAGGAGTACCAACAGTAACACAAATACGCGTTGACTCGTATGCGTTTTTAAAAACAGCCTTATGTTTTACCGGTAATATTTTTTTTTAATCGGCTTGGAAAAGCTACTTAACAAAAATGGGCTTTATAGCACCGGTACTTGTCATTGTTCTCTTGGTCTTTGTGAAGTGTGATTTTCTGAACTCATACCAAGGTATGAAAATTGTATCTTAATTGTGTATATATATATATAAAAAAAAAAATACTAATGACGGTTGTTTTATTAGCTATATGGGAGGGGTATGTTGACGCTTACAAAACAGGCTACAGCACACTGAGGCCCAAATTTAAACAAATGTATCACTTCATATAGAATAATTCCAGGCATATAGACTTTTCAAACTTCAGAAACAATAAGTTTTATTTACTTACATCCATGGCAGTCAAACGGGTGGATAATCCTTCCATTGTTGTACAGCAATATGTTCAGCATATTATGATTTTAAAGCATATCTGTATGGTATATATGATCGAAAAACTGTACTTGCTCTAGCTATAAACTAACTGCGTCATCTGTCCCTCTGTAGTTAACAATACTGCCTGAACCGGTATTGTTAAATACCAGAATGCCATATTACAAAAAAATACATTCTGTAGGCATTACTAAAATAGCGGTGGAGGATGAGCCATCATTGTATTACATGTATATGAGACTTTTTCTTTCGTGCGCCTCCGAATGTCGTTTCATCTTTTCTTAATCTCCTCCACCGTTCTTATAATAATGCCTACGCTCTAGAAGTAAAGGCTCTCGTTGCCACTGTGGGGAAACCTTTTTAGGTGCTTCTAAGAACCTTTTTTTTATATGGATTCTATATTCTCTATTTGCAGAAACATGTATTGAAAATTGGAGTTTGCAAAACAATACGGTACTGGTATTATAAACCGTAATTTACAAACTGACTTGATCAGAAAGGTTAAAAAAATGAGCTCTTTGCTAAATGTTATTAAATGTTTCTTTGTCCTTGAAAACGATGTCTCCTTCTTGCTGCAGACAACTCTCCCACATCACCTTGACTTTTATATAGCTTACTGTCTGACTGCGGCAAATTAACGACTGCTTTTCAGAGTTCTTAAAATAATCACGCAAATACAAGGCCCGCAATTACCGGCAGTTTTAATAAATTAGACAGAATATTTAATAGACCTCATTTGCAAAATCCCCTCCCAATTTTAACGGTTTCGTTCAGAAACGCCCCAGAATTACATATGCTTATACAGAATTACATATGCATCAAGGAAAGCGCACAGAGACATTCACTTCATTTGAGCTGCTAATACTGTTTACTTGTACATTTTGTTTCATTCATAGCTTGCACGAGTATCTGCTACTTACTATCACTATGACATTTTCCACTTTGAAATATTTTGCAGTTGTGAAGATAAGAGTCATTCTAAAATATGCATATAAAACAGTCTTCTCATAGAGTTTGGTAGTTTCCTGTCATTTTGTTGCCTTTAGGGCAGAAACTATGTCTGTGTGGGAGTGTAGGAGCCAACAGGAGTAAAAGTATAAAACATAAGGAAATTGGGGAAGTTCCAAAGTTGTCTCGGACTCTTCTGAAATCGGTATTAAATGAATCCCTTTATTACTGAGGTTTACGTCTATAAAGTGGACACAACGTGAAGTCAATTCTTGTCTCCTCTGAGCCACTGGACCTTTGAGACTGCTTTGTGAGCTTATCACAGACGTGCTTGGATTGTTGAGTGCTCCTGGTTTCTGGAGTATTATTGCTTTTTGTTTTATTTTCTTAGAAAGAGGACGGAAAACCTGTTACCATTAAATATTCAGCCTGTGTCTAAATAATTACATTTCTGGGCAAAACTACAGTGGGGTTCAGGAATGCAAATTCAGTTGAAATTATGCTTATAAGGGTATTTGCCTTCTGACAGTTACCAAGAGACAAAGAGCATAGAGCTGTCAGTTTTTATCTATGTTGTCATTTAAGAGATCATGATCTGAATTAAAATAAAACCTGCTTGGCAGAAGCCTGGGCCACAACAAGATCTACAAGTACTGTACCTTTTCTATAGCTGATCAATATTGTGAAAATCTTGACAGTTAAATATTAAGTCATGCTAATGGCAAAGTATTTAAAAAAGAATTGCAAAGTGGATAAGAATATGGATTGCAAAGTGGATAAGTCTGCTACAGGAAGAATGCCAATATCAGTGCAATGTCAAGGATATTCTTCACACAGAAGAGCAAAACACCGTACAAGATACAAAGTTTGAATCAGATTGTGATGCTAAATTACAACAACTGGCAATAAAAAATAGATAGCACGGTCTTGCTGCTACTGTAGCTTAGCCTTAGACAATAACCCTCATTATTATGTGCAGGGGTTCATTTGTACAAGATCCCAGATCTGGAATGTTCTTGTCTGAAATGCTAGTATTATATAGTTTGCAAATGAACAGTATGAAACCCTATGCAAAAAATAACATCATATACATAACATAGAACAAAATGCTGCTTTCCTGCTGCGTGGGATAAATGGAAGCAACTGTAAATCAAGGTCAGTACTTTAGGTCTAAAATGCTATCCCTCTTTTTAATTAACCCGATTATGTGAATAATGAAAGTCAGTTAAAATGAATAATGGTGACCTAATGGTAATCTAATTCCTAATAACCAACATCACACTCCTTCTTGCAGGATGTTTTTTTTACAGCACATATTATGCAGAAAACACAAATAAAAACATAACCTAACATAAATAAAGAAATAAGCAAAAACATTCACCTTTCTTCACTGATCACAAATAAAATACCAAATAAAATGATCAATAATCTCGGTAAACACCCCTTATTTTAACTTATTCTGGGATTTGCCAGTCAGATTGTTCATCAGGGCTAAATTCAACGAGAAACTTATCAGGTTTTTTGCCTTGAGACAAAGCATTTTAATTGGTCCTATAGGTTTGCCATGAATGGACATTGGACAACACTTAGCATTTAAAGGGAAAAAAACCTGCATTATAATTGGGGGTGTCATCCAGACATGACATTTAGGGTCCGATGTAAGGATACGTGCAAAGTGATTTGCGACTGTCAAAAGACACCTTTAACTGGCATAAAGTGGGACTTTACCGGTCACTAAAACTGCAGAGTATGTAAAGAGAGGTTTCACCTGGCATTCTGTACCCGCTGTCAAATTAGCACTTCACCATCATTAATCCATTTAAATGATATTGAAATGTATTCAAATGAAGAAAGAGCATGGAATTGGGCAGGGATCTGGAATACTAAGTGGGTGCTAACATTATAATAAGATGTAAGGATTTTGCCTTGCATTTGGGCAATTGCTGACCTTCCAAAAACTTTGCACCTCCTCTTGTTGAGGATAGGCAGGAAAACCTTCTGAGGAGAAGGGCAAGACAGAGAAGACCCTGCGTGGGCTGCTAAATAGCCAGATGCACAGGCGGTGCTCTTCGAGACCCTCATTATCATAATTATGGCTCATTATTTGTGCGTGTTGAGTAATTTGTATTGCTGTTGAGCTTACATAGGTCACAGTGCAAAATAATTGCCTGGCCGCTAGGCAATTTGGATTTTGCAGCCGCAATTGTTTGCACAAAGGTAATTTGACTGGGACAGGGCTTTGAGCAGTCAGTCGACTGTGTAATTACAACAGAGAAGAAAAAACAGGACTCTCATGACAGCTGTTGTAGCAAGTTAGGTGCTTGTAATTCATAAACAGATCCATAAAAGTGATAACGGCTTAATCTACTGCACAAGCATGCCAATGTAGGGCCAGGTACATCCCATTTTCCAGCTGAACCAGTGCCCTGATTGATCACTAATGCCAAAGTCCTCACACTGGTAGCCCTTGAAATTCCTACCCATCATCTTTTTCCACCACCTACAGTATATAATGGACAACACTAGGGAATTTCAAACCCTCACTATCCAACACTAACTCAGGGAAAAACTACTATTTATAACTGTAATGATTAACACTTGTTGCAAAGGGGAATATTTGCATGGAGCTGTGGGTAGATTTGATTTCCTAATCTTTTGAGTGCAGGTCTTGCTTTTATCCTGCCTTAGCAGCAGACAGGCATTGCTAATGAGGCAATCCCCTTAGAGTTATAATGTCTGCAATTACACTATTGAATACCATAAACCGGTTATCAAACAAATAATGCCAAGCTGAGCTCAACCCAGCTGACAGCTCATTACTTAGCTTGGTTGTTCTGCACAGTATATCTGTATCTGCATAACCCCTTCTGCATCACACAAATTTTATCTGGATAGTATACATCTTGGCAGGACTAATAAATATCTAAACTCCTCAGAACAAAACTTCGAACAGAAAAACGAGAATTGGTTGTACAATAGGCCAGGGTTCCCAAACTGTGGAGCAATGACATTCTATATATATATATATATATATATATATATATATATATATATATATATATATATATATATATATATATACACATACATACATACATACATTGAAGAAAAGCAACAATAAAATACAAATGAAGAAAAAATAAGATTCAAAATAAAAATTAAAAAAACATCAATTTCGATTAAGTTTATTTATAGTGTTACAGGTTTAAAAATTATTTTCATCTGTCATTTTTCTTAATGAGTGCTAGTAGTGGGCTGCAGTGCCTAATGCAGCTGAACAGTGGGCCTCAGGTAAAAAAAGTTTGTGCACCCCTGCAATAGGCTCATTCACTAGCTTCTCATGTCTTTCACCTCCCAGTGGACATTAGTGTGCATCACAACATGTGAGACTGTCCATCTGTTCTTCACCTTTCATAAGTACACAATTTACAAATAAAATAAATAAATACAATTAAATCTCAATGCAGCAAAACACAGTACAGCTTGTTTAAGGTAAGTCAATTTAAGCTTTCCTGGGTCATCAATAATATACAGCTATGGCCAACAATCTGGCATCACCTAGAATTTTAGGAATGAGACATAATTAAAATGAGTGCAGTATTTCATGTTAGTTTTTCATTAAATAGGCCTATATGGAAAACTGCAAGCGGTGTATTTCAGTATGTTAACGTACACTATTCAGCAGCTTTCATTCGACTTTATGAAGCGAAATTTGTTAATTCTAGGGTGATGCAAAACTATAGCTGTACATATTTTGTTTATGAAGGTCTGCTAAATCCTTAAAAATCCCATCAGGCAATCTTTTTCTTTTTTCTTCTCTCTGGGGTGATTTTATTTGAGTTTTCTTACAACACATATGTTCGCAAGCAGATGTCTCTACAATAAGTTTCACCAGTATCAGTGTTCTTGGATCTATAAAAAGGTTTTGGAATTGTTAGAGTGAAAAGATACAATGTAACACCTATAATATATTTAATTCAAGTAAACATTCTAAAACTTTCCTTTTGTTTACAATTTCCCAATAACAATAAAAATAAAAGTTGTGATTTGCGGGGGGAAAAAAACAGCCCTGCGAGCTATGATAAAGAAATATATAGTGACTGAAAGCTGTAAACACAGACAGTCACGGAGCAGCTATAATTGTATTAAACAAACACAAAAAATAAATGGTTTTTTTAAAATCAAATAAACTTTTCTAAAATCCCAAACCTCAGTGAGACAGTGCAACCGTGCACGATACACAGAGACAATGGCGTCTTGCTAAACTGTTTAAAAAAAATGTTTAAAAAAAATGCCAACATTCTACCCCCTCCGATTCCAACAATTCCCTAATGTGCTTATACCTTTGGAAAGTTCATCTAAAAATCATACCATACACTGACCAACGAGAGCCAGGAAGGAGTTTTTTTTGTTTTTGTTTTGCTTGGTAACCTTTTTTTTACACGAAATTAGCCAAAACTGGAAAACTAGAGCCCTGTGAAAATCATTTTACTTAATTTTTGTATAATTTATGGGGAAGAATTTCAAGTTATTTTCATTTTATCCATTAATTTTTTATTTCTCGACATTTAGAAACTTGGCTTCTTAACACAGGAGGAAGGCGGAATATAAATCCTGTACAATTATTTGGGCAAATAAAAAATTAAAAAATCTTGTCAAATTATTTGGGCAATTAAAAAAATTAAAATCCTGTACAATTATGTGGGCAATAAAAAAAAAAAAAAAAACTTAAAAAATATGTGGCATTTCAACTATTTCACTAGTTTAAATGATTTGACAGAGACCATTCTTAACAGGATGCAAAAATTAAATAGGCGGGACAAAAGAGCGAGGCAGGGACTACTAATAAGAGGCGTGGACTACTAAAACAGGTATTGCACATTCATATATGACCAAGGGATGCATTTTTCTGATGGATCCATTTTCTGACGGATGCATTTTCTTAAGTCAAGGTAGGACTTAAGAATTACCTGAAGAACATTTACTGATTTGTAGGCTTGCTACTATTCGTTTTTTATTCTTTTGCCAAATCGACCATTAACATCGACATTTATTTTTGAAAGAATTTTTTTTCAATCTTCATTTTTCCATTCAAGCAGAGAATGGGTGAAATCAACCTTTATGCTTTAAAAGCCCTTGTATTGAACAATCAGGTTAAAGGAAATCTCTGATCCATTTTCTAACATACTTTAAGGGACACAGCCCACTGCGTTGCCTGCCAGAGGCTGCGTGAGGTGTTTGTCTCAGGACTGGCAGTGGTATGTAAGTTAGTTGCGCAAAGGACGCTGGGATTGGGGAACTGTTTTGAGGTTCAGGTTCCTGGAGGAGCTTCACAGTGACCAGGGGCAGAACTTCAAGGCGCAGGTGTTCAGGGACCCAGAGTGATGGCCTGGTGGAGCGGTTCAACAGGACTCTCACCACCCAGCTCGCCATCTGGACCTCCCGACAGCAGCGCGATTGGGACCAGCACCTGCCCCTGAGGGCCTACTGGACGGCCATCCAGGAGTCCACCAGGTGTATGCCCGCAGTGCTCATGTTTGGGAGGGAGCGCCGCACCCTGGTGGACTTAGTGTTCGGTAGGCCGCCGACTACCAACACCCCCTGAGCCAGCTGGACCAGAATATTTCCAGCAGCTCAAAGACCGACTGAACGCTGTGCACGCCTTCGCCCAGAAGAACATGTCATCGGCTGTCCAGTGGCAGATGTAGGCTTATGATACTGTTGACTGCACACTACGATGCCGGCCGGAGGCTGTGTAAGGTGTTCATCTCAGGACTGGCAGTGGTATGTAAATTAGCTGTGCAAAGGACGCTGGGATTGGGGAACTATTTTGGGGAAATTGTTAATTCTGTAAATATTTGATAATTATTTTCTTGCTCTTTTTGTGTTGTCATGTTCTGTTATTGATTGAGAAGTTTTTTGTTTTGTTTCATTGTTGTTTAGCACCTGTGGGGTAGTGGGTTCTGTGGGGAATGACCTTCTGTGTCTGCCTCTCTACCTTCAGGTAAAGAACCCATAACGGTGCTTATAAGTGCCAACACCGTTACAATATAATAAAAGTCTAGCTGAACTTTTTCTTTACAAGTATGAAATATTTTTTAAATTACGAGCAGCTGTTAAACAACAGAGGAGCTGCTGTTACTATTGGTAATCACTATAGTTGATCTTTATGTAAAATTTAAAAAAGATATTTTCATTTGTATACGTTATCTGAAAGCATTTGACTACAGCAACTCTTTATTTCACTTCTCCAACCGAATGTTGATTAAGGCACCCTAAACACACCCACTCCCTTTCTCTTCTTAATAAACTAAACATGTTGCATTTTTAAACAGTTTTATCCTGATTCATAATGTAGAGTTTTCATTTAAGTATTTGTCATGACTTGCAAATCCATATTAAAAAATTCTGATCGCGCCATGATGAAAAATCAATGAAGATGTACAGTATGTGTACCACTGACATAATTCCATCAAAGTTCCTATTGTTCAGCTGTGAGAAGCCTTTTCAAAAGCATTTTTTTCTGGAATAGTTCATGGTAAATAATTTAGACAGAAACACAACAGAGAAGCACAGAGAATATATTATTGGAAGATAAGTAATAAGGAAAAAAAAGAAAAAGAAATAACAGGGATATCTGTTCTAATCCAAGCCTATCAATGTGGCAAGGCCAGGTCCTGTTGTAGATGACTATCCAGGGTCTGGAAAGTATGGGCATGTTTCAGAGAATACTATTGAGATTAATATGGCCAAGTCAAGTACATAATTTTTTTTTAAGAGTAGTGTCTGTTACATTAAAAATTAAAGGGCTATTTCAGCCCCTATTGTGCACTGTTTGACTGAGACCTTTTGTTATCATTTTTTCATAGAACAGTATAATAAAAAGTTTAATAAAAAAAACCATTATAACATCACCCCTTTTTAGGCTGTCTTTAAACAAAACTCCCTCTACATCAGTTACTGAATAGTGTAATATTTCTTAATACTTATCACTGAAGGTTTAACTTAAGTGTTCTATTATAGTACATGACTGAGAGATACATGTAGAGGGTACAAAGCTTTCAGTATTTTCAGCTTCCTTGTTTATAGTGAATTGGGTATATTTTATCACTTATTGTTAAGGCTTATTTTGTATTTAAAAAATGTATTGTGTACCAATATCTATACATTTTAGAAGTATTTATTCATTGGCACTGAAATGGTCACCAAAAAGCCCCGTACCTGCGCTTTTGTTGTTGATAACTTCACCCCAGGTTAAGCATGTTATATCCAAAAGATATTACAGTACCTCTGTCAATATATAGCCTACTCGGTTATTGGTAATATAAATTGCTGATGTGTGTTTCTCTGAACAAGAAAAGAAACAAAAGACTTCTCGAGTCAGCAAGTTTGTTTTATTACATGGCCTGTTTGAAAAACAGTGACAGTGTGGATCTAGAAGAACAATATCTCTCTTTGGACAGTGTACCCTCCCTCCTCAGCGTACACATCAAGTTTTTTAGAGCAAAAATACACAAGACGACAAGAAAAGGGAAGAAGAAGAAAAGCGCTCCGAAGGAACGGCAGACACTGTGACCCAGTGACAACATGAAGAGACAGAAGTGTTCAACTTTTCAAAAAAGGTACTTTCTGACACTGAACTATCTGTTTTAGAAAAAGGGTTTTATTTCGTACCAACTACTGTTTGTAACCCTTTCCTTTTGGAAACAGAATTATTTGACTTCTTTAGAAAACTTAGATTAAAACTGTTCTTCTTGGATAAGAAATCTAGTAATACTACTGGTTCTCACTCGGACATTAACCTCCTAAGAATTAGATACAAATGTAATCTTACTGTGAGTATTCCACCTATACATACTTTTAGTGAAGTGGTAAAAAGGGTTATGAAAAGAATAAAACTAAATAAAAAAACACTATTATAAACATAAAAGAACTAAGTTGGAATCATTAGCTTTAAAATCTATATGAAACTGTGAAGATGTGGTTTTTAAATGGGCAGATAAAGAGGGATCGATAGTGGCACTGGATGAGGAATATTATATTTCTGAAAATTTAGAGCAACTAAATAATGCAAAATATTATACAAAATTGACCACTGACCCCACAATGAAATATAAATCTGAAATTGATAATGTAATTGAGATTACACCAGAACAAAAAAGGTTTCTAACACAACAACATCCAAAGAGGCCTGTGTTTTATACACTATCCAAAGTCCAGAATACTTTGGTTGATCCACCTGGGCACCCTATAATGTCAGGGACAGGTTCATAATTACAACCTTTATCACAATTTGTTGCCTTCATATCTAAGAGACACCACTGACTTTTTGGCACAATTACATAATGTCAACTGTACTTTGGAAATAACCTATGGTGTGTATAGATGTGAATACTGTAAAGCCATAAATATTTGCAACCAAAAATATTTGTAGAATCACACCTATAAAACCTATTTTGTTCCAGAAATGTTGGCTACCTGTTGCAATATACAAAGTATGTATTGTTAGTGGAATTTGATATTCGTGCCAAAAATGTTTGTGTTTTTTTTTTTTTCAAACGTGAAAAACGCATAACAAAAGACTCACAAATATTTATGGCGTTACAGTAAAAGCATCCCTCATTCAGAGGGCTTAGTAAGCCTAAGACTATTCCTCTCAAGAGGTGCAGAAATCAATGTACCACTAGAGGAGGTAATAAACAGAAATTATTGTTATGCTGTGAAGCTTTCTGAATTTTTACATTGGTTAAGGGACTCAATGAAGTATATGACTTAAGCTTCTTTCTCCCTGACAGATACGTTATTGCATACTTATACTTGGAAATGCAATGACTTTATTAATCACAGGATTTATTTAGGTATGTGGAGCCATGAATATTTTTAATACTTTTGGAAAATATAATTAAATTAAATCTTAAATAAGGTAATATTGAAATGTATGTCTATAAAGTAAAAATAAATATACATGTTTTCAAATATCTGTATTGTATCTTAATCTACTTGTTTCTTCAGAATATTAACTAAACTATGAGCGAAATGTTTACTTCCCAGTCAGGTTATCTTGTACCATTTGTTCACCTCTTTAGGTGGACTCGGTCTTCACACCAAACGTACCGAACCAACCGTATGAGTGCGGACCAAACCCTCTAAACTGACCCAGTGTGAAGACAGCCTTAGAGTGGCCGGCGAGCTCCAGGTTGCTCTGAATTGAAGGTTTCACAATTTCATTTGAGGAATAGACTTGAGAGCCCTTTATCCCTTTATCCTCTAGCGTTTCACTGCTTGTGGACCTGAATGCTGCAAGGACTGGTGTTACATGACTGGGGGTATTTTGCAGCCACACCGCACCTCTGCCTTGTTCGGGCCCGCAACTTTTTTCTTCTTCTTTTAGCTTTTTCTTTATACTAATCCTACTTGCTAGTACATTATCACCACTGCAACTGCATATCACATTTTTTGGCAGCATCATTTAGTTTACCTGTTGTGTCTTGCTTAGCAAATAAAGCATAGCTTTCTAGTAAAATGTAATTTATCTTTGTGAAGTCTAGAAAAGAGTGCACAACTGAGTTGAGCTGGTGTGATATTTTAGTTGTGTAATTATTGCATATTATTTTGGGACATTAACTGCATATATTGGAGTATGGTTGTATTTTTTTTATTTTTTATTAATGTTTCCTTTCATTGTCTAATTTACTTAATGCAACTCTGCAATACTTATTTTTTCTAAAGCTCAGTGCATTATTTGATTTAATACAGTGCTTATATGTTTCATTTGGTTGCTGAACAGCATTACATATTGAGATTTTCCATACGGGATAAACAAAGATAAGTGTTGAATCAGTAAAAATAATAACTGTTTTGAGTGCAGTTAGGCACGAGAAATTGTGGATTATTTTCTTACCGATTCAACACTTTGAGTTGTTTATGCCACTCTGTGACAGAGAGAGGAAGAATTTGAACTGTAACTCTCCCTCCCGACCAGAAAGGGTACTGTATAAGGATGGTGGTATAGAGAAAGCAAGCAAGAAAGCAAAACGTCCTAAACCTCCATCTGAAGAGAGCTCAGAGAAAAAGTTTACCGAACGAGAGGAGGAACTGTACAAAAGAGGAGGAGTAAGAGTCGGGAGCTGCAGCCACGGAGCCAGCACTATACCCGGAGCACGTCCCTCACAGCACAGCACAGCACAGCACCGCACCAGCACTCACCACGATCCCGGAGAAAAGGAGCACAGTTTTGTGCACAGAGGATTGTGGTTTAGGAGTGTGTTTTGTTTACTTTATCAGGGCTGTAAAACCTGCCATGTTCCCCCCGATACCATTGCTGTTAGAGGGGTGGGTTATTATTATTTTGTCTTATAAAATAAAACACTGACATTTTGGGAGAGTACTTTTGTCTGGACCTTCCCTTGTTTTTCGCTCCTTTGTTAGCTTAGTTCAAACAGTTCAAATGTTTGCTTTTCACATTACAGGAATGTTGTTACAAGCTCCTCAGAGTTTTGAGTTTGAAATCTCACTTACAGAGACACAAGCATCTGTTGTAAGTGAATATAGTAGCGAGGACTATGTTTTAGATATAGAACATGAAAGTGGCATTAGAAAAATAAAAATGCAAAAAACAAAAGAATGTGAACTGGAAACGTAAAGTTATTGATCGTTTTGCCAAACCTAAAACAGATGAAGACCTAAATATCATTGCCATTTTTGAGAAGTACTGTAAGTGGGCTGTTAGCTTGTTTGAACAATTGTTAAAGCCAGAAACGACATGTAAAAGCTGAGTTTAAATCTAACTTCTGTGTAATTGATGGAAATTTACAAAGTTATGATGAAACTGCTGTTGTTCCTGAACCTGTCCAGAAGATATGTGAAATAAAAATGAGAAGGGGGGTGCTTATGTGGAAATGAATTTTGTGGTAAAATATGGGGTAAAATCATAGAAGGGTGAAAGGACTCTGAATAGTAAGCAGTCTTTACCCTGGAATGTAGGATAGGCATTAAAAAATATGGGTGGAAAAAACATATGTAGTTTTTGCTGTTTAAATGAGGAATGAAAAACAACATCTCCCAGAATGCCATAGCTGTCCAAGAACACTGATTGACTGGCAATCAGTTAAGCTAATACACCTGTTTGTAATTTAACAAGCCAGGCAGGTATAAAAGGGCAATAACTGTCTGTGTCAAGGTAAGGAATTGTGTATAGACGTCAATACGATGCACGTTAAAACAAAGTATATTAAATCTGTGATTTGCGAATAATATATTTAAAGTCAGTAAGCCGGATTAGCGGTCTGACCGAAAGTTAGGGATCCTTTTAAGTTTAGTTAGCGCTCCAAAACAGGAGCTAGGATTTATTTTTGTTTTCTATTGACTTTAAAAACAAGCGGAGTTCGCACTGGAAAAGGGACATTGTGGAACAAATAAACATATTTAACCCTATCCTTGTTGTTGAGTGCTTTTTCTCCAAAGACAGTGGTAGGATCCCAGAACTGTGTTCAAAGTTATACGTAAATAAAAATAATTGTATTACTTTTAGCAAAGAATATGAAATGCTAAACTGAAATTGCAAGCCCTTTTCTAGGTGTTACGTTGCTGTTGCATCAGACAGCATCTGCACTTTGTAAAAGGCAGCTTGCCAATGTTCCTACTTCCCTCTTGTTTGGAAGAAAGCCCACATCCTAATAGAGTCGTACAATATGCAAGATAGAGATTTCTAAACTCACAATGTGTGTCCGTCATCCTGTGATCCTGCCTGGGAAATTGGAGCGGGGATGCAAACCCATAACCTTCTGATGTTGGGGGTAGATACAGAGAGCCACTGAAGTGTATTGAGGCCTAAATGCCTCAACCTACCTTAACAATGTGTCATTCATGGAGTTTCCATGCGGGTCAATTTACACGTGAAATGGCGATGCGCGTGGAAGTTTGGGAGAATTACTCGGGTAAATCGGGTTTGTGGCGGAAAAAAAAGGCCAAAGAGAGGGATAGGGTAAATTTCATTTACTCATGTAAATGATGAAAACACAGGAAAACCACGCTCAGTTTCGCATGGAAACCCGCATTTCACATGTAAATGTTAATGAGCGTGTTTATCCTTAACTATAAACATTGCAGGGTATCAGGTCAGTTGTTACTGTGGATTCCAAGACGGCAGAAAATAGTGGCTGATGGGCGATTTTATGGTTAGCAGTGGAGTATTTCACCTTAATGCTAATGCAGACAGCCTTTTTATTATTGTTTTTTGCTGTGTCTAGTCTGTCATGTTGTATATATCTTGTGGGTTTACAGTTCTGTATAAAACCACTTACCACAAACTGCGGTATGCATTTGTTATAGTATTAAAGCAGCTGTTTGAGAATACCTTTGCTGTAAAAACTACGCTAAAGTTAAACACGAAGAGCAAGTGAGCTGCTTAACTGAATTAATTCCTGTCCTTTTTTTGATTCCAGCTATGTCCAAAGACAACGCGTGTCTGCCCTCCACGTAAATAAATATAGTTTGTGAACTGGATGTCATAAGCCAACTCGATCGCCCAAAACAGTGCAACAACATCCAAGTTGTTGATGCCCTCTCAGAACTGACCAAATAAAATTGCAAATGAACATACTGACTGTGTTTTATTTGTTTGCATCATTAATATTTAACACAGCAATAAATCCAACACAACTTAAAAGAAAGGAGATCATCTCTGATAGCACAAGCCTCCTCAAATCGCTGCTGTCCAATTGAAACTGACGACTGAGGTAACCTTCACAGTTGCCAAGTCCGCTTATAAAAATTTTTTAGAGTCTCAGGTTGTAATCTGCATAAACATCCATACTCTAACATGGGTTGCGCTTGTTTTAGGCTTGTTGTGAAAGGCAGTGTCGCTTTTTTTTTCTCGTGAGACTGTAACCTTCCCTGTCTGTCTCACAGGTAGCCACTGATTCCTGAACACCTAATTTTGTTGTTGACGACAGTTTGTGCAGGCAGCAGGCAGTGGCAATTTTGCACTTCAGTTCTGTTTCATCAGTATCTGCCACCTCCCTTTCAAGTGCCCACTACCCGTATTTGCCCAAGCGTGATGTTGAATGCTTCCTCAGCAGCTGTCAGCTGTAGGGTTTCTAAGCCAGGGTAGTATACGCAGCATCACCTGATCCCCTATATGCTGTATTGCCTGAATGAAGGGATATATATATATATATATATATATATATATATATATATATATATATATATATATATATATATATATATATATATATATATATATATATATATATATATATATATATATATATATATATATACGGTTTTCAGCCATGGTATATCTGCAATACCTGTGTTGGTCAGATTCATTTTATACCTCCGAGTTAATTTTTAATTAATGAGTCGTCAGATAAATGAGTTGAAACCGGATTCAATACTAACAACAAGCCAACCCACCTGACATTTGAAAAACAATTTGGTCAAGAGCAGTAAAAAACATTATTAACCAAGCAGGCACAGGGTATTTTGCTTTATTACAGCAGCTTAGATTCACTCGTGTACCAGTTCTCTGTCCATGGAAACCACAATTTCAGAAAATGTCACTTGTAATCTTCAAAAACAGCATGAGTACTTTACGCATAGCTAATTTACATATCAACCCCCACCTTTCCCATTCATTTGCATGACTTGTGTAAATTGCGTAAACCACATTGAACTCTTGAAGGATCTGGAGTCTCCTGTGGTTTCCCGGTCTGCTGTGGCAAAGAAAGTTGGCGTGTCAACATCGCAAGTGTTTTGCCATGCAATAAGATGTGATATCATTCTTTTTCATTTAATTTAGAAATAAAAAACAACGATTCATTTTGTTTAGGAATAGAACAAAACTATTTTAAATCATGTATTTAACAGTTATGCATAATGTGATGTGATTTAATTAAGTTTCTTTTCATTAAGAAATAATAAAAAAAAAAAAAAACTAAAAATACTTCTGTCTTGCGGATGTTGTAAATTCTGAATATAAGCGTGACTAAGGTCCTCTCAAATGCCTCTCGTTTAATTGGGACAGCTGCTTATTCAGGAGAGCTTTACATCTCCTGAGGCCTCCCGATAAAGCGGCACCGACTTTGCTGGACTTCTCAGGCTGCATTGGACAATTCACAAATAAATTAACTACAATTCCCAGGTAAATATTACCCACAGGAAATATGATCTCTTGCAAGCACGTAATAACTATTTAACAACACCAATCTTAAATGTTTTGTGGCTAATTAAATTATTAATCAAACAAAAAAGTTTAACATATTAATCTCAATGATTATCTAACAACTTATAAAAAATAAATTAGAAACAATTAAATAGATGTTTTAAGTAAATCACTCATCTATTAATATATCTATATACACATGAACAACAAACAAATTAAGTTAAAGACATAATGTTATTTTCGTCCTTTCAATAAGTATCACATGCTCCGTAGGAATTCAGTTTAACAATGCATTTCTGGAAACTTATTCCAGATACTGTAGTAAGTAAAAGCAATTAAACCTCCCTAAAACATAAGACTGAAACACATTTCACAAAAGGGAAATATTATGAATAATGTAGTATTTTTATTTAAATATGAGCATTTTAAACATTATAAAATACAAAAACAAATAACTAACAAAATATTTTTTTTCCTGGGAATTTGTAATAAATGTCTTTCTTGGAAGTGCTCATTCTGAGGCAGATGGTATCAGCAAAATGATCTTTACACAGATCGCATCAGCAAGAGCTCTTTTCCTCTCTATGCTGACTGCATCAGGCTGCACTTCCCAGGAAGACGTTTTCATTGCAACCTCCTGCATTGCTTATTTGGGTGGCAGACAGCATGTACATAAGACCAGGGAACCAGTCCGATAGTGCCACATTGTAGTTTGTTAATTAGAAAACCAGGAAGACTTATTGTCCTAAAACGTTCCACTTTTATTTTTATTAACATCAATTAACCCTGCTGTACAAAGTGAACTTTCTTCCAGGAAAACAAAGCTATCCATCAGATTCAGTATTTAGCCAAAAGTCACACACGTTTTCACAATGATTGAGTCCAGCATTAAATTAACATAAAGGGAACTTGCATCATTTTTTATGCCGTCACATTATAAGATTATATTATAAAGCCTGTTGAAGAAAAATGTGGAAACATTGATATACGTTTTACTACCAATTATCTTTCTGCAGATATTTTTTGTTGGTTTGTAATATATACATTTCCTGGCCATGTACCAAATAAATTGTTTACAGTGCAAACTGCCCTTCTGTGGTAGGTACAGTATGTCTTTTCAGAATAGACCCCAAAGAATTATAATTTTACTTTCCATAAAGTATATAAGTAGCTAATATGCAGCTTAAATTATTTAACAATAACATTACCATTTTTTATACCTAATCTAGTTAAAAAAAGGGTACCTGCATTAAAAAAAAGATACAGTATGCTGGCCAGTAAATTCAGTTTCATTACAATAGCTGATGCATGAAGTTGAGTAACTTTATTTATCTTTTTTTTTTTTTTTTTTTAAAAGCCAGTCTTTAGATTTCAACTCTGTGGATATTATTTGCATAAAATAGTTTTACAACATTATTAGGGTTCTTCCATTTTCCTATACACAGGTATTTTTGTATGCCATAGCTTTACAAAACCTCATTCATTTTACAAATTTGCTGACAGGACTTCATAAGGAAATGCCTACACAGGGCAGGCATAGTACTGTTTTAATTTATTTTGTTTGTGTTTCTGTGACCAAGGGTTGTTTTAGCATGCACTCTTTCTTTTTGGAGGGTCTATTTTTCTACTTTTTTAGGAAATAAAACTCAGGAGAGGCCAGCAAACAAAATCAGGAACATAAAATAATGTGTAACTTGAATACAGGGAAAAAGAGGGCGCTCCATCTTAGGTCATAGGGCAAATCGAAGGGTGCAGTTAAGAGTTATGACACTGAAAATGTCAAGTTGTTGGTGCAGCGGTGGGATCAGTGTCAGCACATTTGCAAACCTATAAAAGCTCCTGTCATTAGGAAGCCAAATTGGTTTTGTCGTCTCCGCCTAGTCCCCAGTGGACACAATTTGCAGACTCTGCATGACAGCCCCCCCCCTTCTTTTTAGTTACTGTGACATAACATTTCCAAAATGTGGATTACATAGAAAATATGTCAAGTACAGATTTACTACAACTTAACGTGAATTGCACATGTTCAAAGCAAAATAATCAAGGCAAAATTGAGATTTGTTCAACATAACAAAACTTGCCAACATAACTAGTATGGGTGTGCTATTTGGATGTACTTATCTCCTAGTATCTAAACTTTCACTTTTTCAAATTTCACATTTTAATTTAGGTACAGTATGCCATAGCTTTTATTATGGAACACATCAAGCTGTACTGTTACCCAGGTGCTGGCTTCAGCACACTGAACACTTCAAGTGTCTCTTCATTTGAAATTCCTCACTGCATAGATACAGCTGATAATGTGTTCCTCAGCTGACTGCACTGACTGCAAATCTTTCCTTTCTTTTAGTAGCTCTATATATCTATACAAGTGTCTGTACTACTTTTTCTTCTTTTTTAAACAAACACAATTACAGGTTTTAAATGAAAATCAAAGCTGACAGTATCGGAAAATAAACTGATGAATCATCAAGGTTCCAGGCTTTTCAATTTCAGCAACACTCTTCTGCAGCTAGTCACAATATTTTCCATTAAAATGTGCCACATTGTCATTTTACAGCCAAGCGTTTTTGTCATAGATGTCACCCCAGAGCCAAGCATTTTATGACCATTTTACCACACTGTTTTTAAAGTGTGTAAATATTTGAGATAGTAGAGTGAAAAAGGTGGATTTTTTATTTTTAAAAAAATATTTCCAGAACCTTGCCAGAACACAGTACTGCTTTTTCATATATTATATACATTATATATATGTATACAGTGCCGTGAAAAAGTATTTGCCCCCTGTCTGATTTTCTGCATTTTTGCATATTTTTGACACTGAATGTTATCAGATCTTCAACCAAAATCTAATATTAGATAAAAGGGACCCTGAGTGAACAAATAACACAAAAATGTGATACATATTTCATTTATTTATTAAAGAAAGTTATGCAACACCCAATGCCCCAGTGTGAAAAAGTAATCACCCCCTTAGACTCAATAACTGGTTACGCCACCTTTAGCAGCAATAACTGCAACCAAACGCTTCCTGTAGTTATTGATTAGTCTCTCACAGTGCCGTGGAGGAATTTTGGCCCACTCCTCCATGCAGAACTGCTTCAATTCAGTGACATTTGTGGGTTTTCGAGCATGAACTGCTTGTTTCAGGTCCTGCCACAACATCTCAATGGGGTTTAGGTCTGGACTTTGACTAGGCCATTCCAAAACTTTAACTTCAACCATTCTGATGTAGACTTGCTTGTGTGTTTCGGATCACTGTCTTGCTGCATGACCCAGCTGTGCTTCAGCTTCAGCTCACGGACGGATGGCCTCACATTCTCCTGTAGAATTCTCTGATACAGAGCAGAATTCATGGTTCCTTCAATGATGGCAAGGCATCCAGGTCCTGATGCAGCAAAGCATCCCCAAACCGTGACACTACCACCACCATGCTTGACCGTTGGTATGAGGTTCTTTTTGTGGAATGCAGTGTTTGGTTTTCACCAGACATAACGGGGCCCATGTCGGCCAAAAAGTTCCACTTTTGACTCATCTGTCCATAGAACATTGTTCCAGAACTATTGAGGATCATCCAGGTGCTTTTTGGCAAACTTGAGACGAGCATTCATGTTCTTCTTAGTGAGCAATGGTTTCCGCCCTGCTACTCTGCCATGAATCCCATTTTTGCCCAGTGTCTTTCTGATGGTGGAGTCATGAACACTGACCTTAGCCAAGGCGAGAGAGGCCTGCAGATCCCTGGATGTTGTTCTAGGGTTCTTTGTGACTTCCTGGACGATTTTACACTTTGTTCTTGGAGAGATTTTGGCAGGACGGCCACTCCTGGGAAGATTCACTACTGTCCCAAACTTTCTCCATTTGGACAATATGGCTCTGACTGTGGTTCGGTGGAGCCCCAGAGCCTTAGAAATGGCTTTGTAACCCTTTCCAGAATGATAGGCATCAACAACTTTTTTCCAGAGGTCTTCAGGAATTTATTTTGTTTGTGACAAGATGTGCCTCTAGAACCTGTGTGCTGACAACTTCACTCTGATGGTAAGGGCCAAAGTTAGTCAGATTTATATTGCGCAGGGCTGGCCCAAATCAGGCCTGGTTGTTAACCAAAGTACTCAAACAGCTGACCCTAATTATCCCTTTAATTGGGTTGAGTTAACTTAGGGGGGCAATAACATTTTCACACCAGAAGATTGCATGTTTGATTACCTTGCACACCAAAGAAATGAAAGAAGCACCAAACGTTGGTGTCATTTTTTCTGTCAGACTCCCTCTATATACTACTACAACCCACAAAAATATCTGACCAAATACAATGTGAAAAATGTGCAAAAATGCAGAAAATCAGACAGAGGGCAAATACTTTTTCACGGCACTGTATGTGTGTGTGTGTGTGTTATTTTCGGGTCAGGCTCGGGTCTCAATTTGAATCCCCAAAAAACGTTTTCTGTAACCCTTTACCAAATAACGGATCAGGAGGTAAATGTACCGGTATTTTCAGCACTAAAGCAAGCGCCGATTAGGGAGAAGTCAGCTGACTAAGCAGTGTTTTGTGGCACGAAAGGAATAGGCAGGTATTTTATAGTAAAGTAAGTAGAGCTAGTTAATATGTTGCAATGTTAAAAGACCACTAGAGAAAGCTACCACGCTGCATAGACTATTGTATAAACTCAATCTGTGGAGAATGGTATATCTATGTGTGAATGTGAGAGCGTGAGAGAGCCAGTTGATGCAGGCAGTAGGTAAAGGGCAAACACTTGTGGGTTCGGGTCGTGTTGCAGGTCTTATTAAAGTGGGTTGGGTTGGGTTGGGTTGGGTCGGGTCAGGTCGCGGGTAAGAAGATGGTGTTGCAGCGGATTAGGGGTCCGGGTTGGAAACGGGTCTTAAAAAATCGGAACCACAAGAGAACAGAAACAATATATATATATATATATATATATATATATATATATATATATATATATATATATATAAATTAGGCGCCAATTAATCACAGTTAATTTCTTGCCGATTCATTTTTTTTAACACACGTTAATCGCATTGCTGTGTCTGAGCCTTTCGGCACACCGCAGGAACACTGGATTGAGTGTCTGAGTGCAGTTATTGTTTAAATAGAAAGTTTGTCACTGAACCGTGTAATGGGGCAAAGCACTTAAAATGAATGGGAGGTTTATTTATTTATGTTTTGTAAAAACATTCTGACAGCTCACTGGACAGAAAGACGCTTACTTGTATATTGTCAAAGTGAGTTCCAGTAATCACACACAGTATCACACGAGTACATCTAGCCTGATGCGTGCTGAACACGCCTTCACTTCTCAAAATACACTAGCAGCTCTTCTGTTACAGCCAACAATATAACAACAAATTAAACCCACAAGTTTCGATAGACATTCAGGATCTGCGCAAGAGTAGGCCAGGGGCGTCCCCAGTTAGCACACAGTCCCACCCAAATCTGTGTCATGTGATTGCCAAGTTTAAGTAAAATTACATATTTGTTATTATTATTATTATTACTTTTAAACTGTGCACCCTGAAGGCGGGAGCTCAAGTTTAGGACAAAAATGCTACTTTTAAAAATTTCGCAGGTTTTAGCCAATCAAAGCCAAGTAGTTATTGTAATGCTATGTTTGGGTGGGAGCTTCCTCTCACACAATGAATCATGTGCAAGCCGCCTTTGATTGACAGCTTGTGAGGCAGCTGACGTCACAGGCGTTCCAATAGTCCAACTTTATTTTAAATGCGAAGTTTTTTAAGCAAACTTGCAGACTAATTAGTAGTAGTGCGGCGGCCAACGTGGCAAAACGAATTCATCTATTTAATTTTGTTTTTAAAGACAACGGACAGATATCTGCACATTATTCATTTACATCTACTTAAGCAGTGGAAATGGCAACATGTGAAAATAAATGTCGGAAGAGAAAATTACCAAATTGACTGGATGATTTGTTTGTTACTTTGTCTTTGGGAAAGTGGACCAGGGAGCACACTAATGAAGATTTGAGAGCAATGTGGAAGCATATTTTAGACTGTCAACTTTGCGAATTGAACAGCCGCTTTCAAAATGACACATATGGCCTCAAGAAAGCCACGCTGCATGCTTGCCACAATCGGACACATTCGGCAATAGAGGAAGTCTACAGAACTGGCATGTACTTTGTTGTACAAGGTTAATATGAATGAAGCTGACGTTTCAGTCTTCGTTCAACAAATAAAGTGCAAATCGCCTGTGGGGGAAAAATATCCAACACTATTTTAAGTTTTAGATTTTTGCCACTTGTATATCTTTCCAAATATGCACACACTTTTAAGAGTTTTGATCCCAATAACCACCTGTACACTGAACAGGATTAATAATAAAACTGTTGCGAGCCTCAATACTGACAAGTCGCTGAAGAACATGCTGTCTCTCCTATGGTTTGAAAGAGACTTGTGCGATTCTCTGGAGTATGACTATATATAATTGCAATATTCAACAGCAAGCCCGACGCCTTGTCCTGTAAGGTGGAGCAGAGACGAGAGGATACTAACTAGGCAATGGTAAGCCATTTATTAACTTTCATTTTCTTTAATAATTGCTTAAAATGTAATATACTGTGTTCTCGCTGGTTTGGCTTTTTAAAGTGCATTCACTGCGGATATATGTACATTTATTTTTTGTTTACTTCAAACATTTTAAATGGATTTACAGGGGAAATATTTGATGCACTCAGGGTTTTAACTGATTTAAATATTTTTTTGAGATGTAAACTATTTCCTGTGACGTCAGACCTTTGGTCATTGCCCGTCCAACCTAAATTTGGTCCCACCCACATTTCCAAGCCTAGTTACGCCACTGGAGTATGCTGCATTTTCTTTACGCGTAGTACGTAAAGCCTGCTCATTTTCTTTACGCGTAGTACGTAAAGCCTGCTCATTTTTTTTATGCGTAGTACGTAAAGCCTACTCATTTTTTTATGCGTAGTACGTAAAGCCTACTCATTTTCTTGTTACTTTGCAGTTTTTGGATATGATGACAATGTGTTTTTATGCTCTCTTCACAATTAACAGTTCATTTCCTAGAAGTGCTTACTGTAGCTACATATTTATAATTTTAGTTAAAAAATACTAATTTATTTCAGTCCACAATCACATTTAAAAATAGATATAGTATTTATTCTGTTTTCTGATCTCTGTGAGCTGCTGATCAAGCTTGAACCGCACATTTTATTGTGTTGGTTCTATTTGTAATTTCTAAATTATTGTCTCTAGTAAATTTTGGTCACTGTCTCAATGGGTAAATTTCCTGAATAAATAAATACATAAATACATTTTAAATTATTTTATTTACAGTTAAGGATAATAATAATAATAATAGAATCAATAATAAAACAAATGTAAATTACATGGATGTTGTAATTTAAGTATCAATTTAATATGCAATTAAAACCGAGATTAACTAAGATTAATTTTTTTAATCGCGAGATTAATCAGGATTAGTTTTTAAATCGCTTGACATTCACTTTGGTATTTTGAATGGATTGTCACTTTGTTTCAAATCTTATTTTATCTGCATAGCATGTGATCTATTACTCTATTCTTTTGCTGGATTAACACCCATGCCGTACAGACTTAAAACATGCACATTGTTTTATGATAAATAAAAATAAATTATGAAAAAACATTTCTGCACCATTTAATGATGTAAGTGACGTGTATTTATGTTGGGTTCCAATGCAAAGTTTAGAAAGAGGCACTCAAAACAGGGCTCAGGTCAGAGTAAAAGTGAGGTGAAAACCTTAAGTACTTGCATTTCTTACAAACATTCATGGTTGTATGCTCTTGATTTTTCAAAATATGTTATATTAAAATGTTGACGTAGTCCACACCAATTAATATAATATGGATAATATAACTAATGTTATCAATTACTAAAACATAAATTATACATTTAATCTTACTATTTACAGTAACTCACCTGCATGTCTGTCATATCCTACATGGTGAAAAAACGATAACTGCATTGATTGTGGAAACTGCGCTAGCCCTAATACCTCTGCGCCTTCCAAAGAGGCCAGCGGGGCTGCGTGCTTAGAAAAACGCACGGCGCTGAGTCCGGTCAGTGCCAGGAAGATTGAACCTCCTCCTTGACGGAGGGGTCACATCAGTCTCTGAGGCTATATCAGAGCTGGGCCCTGTCTCCTGAGTTACTTCCTGGACCTCTGTCTCCTGCTGCTCAAGGGAGTCCCCATCCCAGGCTGCGATGGAAATAGCGTCCTGGTCCCCTTCGGTCTGAGACGTCGTCAACCACTCGTACAGGCCGGGGCAGGTGCCGGGGTCGGAGCTGAGGCAGGCACGAGGGGCAAAGTCTGCTGCCTGACCAGATATTCAAGGACTTGGGCCATCTGACTCTTCAGGTCTGAAATGTCCTACGCCTGCCTGCTGTGTCTGGATCGCTTACTGGTCCTCATGGGTGACCGTGAGTAGGTACAGGATCGGTAGGTAGGAGCCTGTGTGCAAGTAATACCCTGCGTTGTGCTGGAAGGCAGGTGAAGAAGGGGGAGGGTGGGGCTCCCAAAGCTGCAGAGGGCTCTGAAGCACAGAGGGTGTTCAAACACCGATACACCGAGGCTCTGAGGCACCGAGGGTGTCGATGACCTGACGCTCTGAGACAGCTGTGCACTGAGGGCAACAATGCAGGGAGCGATTAAGCACCGATGGCAGCAAAGTACCGAGGCGGCAAGGCTCTGGAGCACCGAGGGCGCAGAGTGTATTTAGGGTCTGCATTACCCTTTCTGATATCTGAGGCTGAAATTATAGCTCGGTACCGGCTATTTCATTATGTACAATTGCTTGTATTCGTAATAAACTTGGTTCATTATATCCTTTTCATTATGTATATTTGATTTTATCCGTCGTATAATAATAATATAATATAAAGTCAACACGGGTTATTGCCTCTCCAAATGACCTACCTATTGTTCAATTGAGGTAGCCCATTTGGAGGGGAGGCGCTGTTTTTCAGATTAGTCTGTTAATCTGTGCTACCTACCGGTAGCCCATTTTGAGTGTTTCAGAACACCAGCGCAGCAGAAGTTTTGCATTTAAATGTGGCAGGTTATGCCGTGCCTCATTAATTTTGGGCCAGTTAATACATTCGGGATGGGGTCAAATGTGTGCCGCGGCAGAGCGCTACTTTACACTCCGCCAATTTAGAGCTGCGTCGGTCGACCTTGAAAAGGTTCACTGTTTAAGCCGTATAGGATACATTGCTTTAATAAAACTTACAATACAACTACAATGCATTCAACTGTAAAACATTTGTTGTCTATTGTAGTACATGGCCAAATATAAATTGAATGTAGTGTTGAATTTAAATCATCAATATGAAGCTACAATAGAGGTGTTTACAATGCAGTTTTTGAAAGACTCAATATCTGTTAGAACAATATAGATTGCATTGGCTGGAATTTTGAGAGAATTTCACAAAAGATAATATTGATTTTGCTTGGTGATAATGTAATGAATTTTGTAGACATCCCACTGATATTATACTGAAAAAGTCAGAGGTGATAAGGGAAATCTTTCTGATTTCAATGTTTCCACACACTTATAGAATGAAGGTGTTATTGAGTTTATTTGAAAACTGACCAAATTATCTGTACTGCAGCCCTCTCTCAACCTCTGCAATGGTATTCCTCTGGGGGCATGTGAAGCCCAGACGTGCTGGCTTCGTCCTATGCCAGGAAGGTTCTCCACGAGACAAAGGGGACCCGGCCAAATCTATCTAACTCTCTTTCGTTTTCCCATTTTCACACCTCTAGGTTTCCCTTGGGGGAAGTATCGGTTGCTTCCTAGCTTTGGAGGCTGATCAGTTTGATCTCACCTCCGCAGGTCAAGGGGAATCCCAGTACTCATCCCTAAGTCACAAAGCACTTCTCTCCATTTATCAATTCCTGAGGTTCTTCCTCCACACAGCCCTTGCTCCTTGTCCTGTGAGCCATAGTTTTTAGTGATTAACCATACTTAATCTTATGCTTTGGCATGCTTTCATTGGGTTCATACTATGCTTTATATTTTGATAACCCTTCACCACAGTACATTTTTATAAGGGCTGTATGTACAGTGCCAGTATTGGAAAAGTGTGTTTGAAAGTTAAAGGGTTATTAAGTTGTAGAGATAGAGATTTAAAATTACAATTACATGTATGCACCACAAATATCCATTTGTGGATGAAGTTGTGCAAAATGTTGTAAAACTACCTGAAAATATCATGTTCCAAAGGAATGATTTTTAAAGATTGCATTAGCTAACACATATTAAATGGCATATTTTCAATGTTACATCAGTAAAAGGATGCTATGCATTGCCATTACAATAAATCTATATTAACGTGGCTCTAAAGATGATAATACAGTCTTCTCTATTATGCAGCCCAGGTCAGATCGCTCCCTCTAGTCTAGCCTACAATAATACATCAAATATTACTACACAAATGTTCTTTTCTTACTTATAGAATAGTACAGGGTAAAAATTAATTTTTTTTACAAGTACCAGAGTAGATTTTTTTTTACTATTAAATATTATAGTATAATGTTGTGTGCTGAGCAACATGGTATAAGTGGAGAATATGAGAACTGTCTAAACTAATGTATTCTTCGTGTTGCTTAAATTCATTTTGTATCATTTTCTGTTCAGTCGTTACATTCTAGTGACTTTTTAAAACTCAGCCATGCAAGGCACCCCTGTAGCAATAGAGTCATGTCTAATTGCATCAGGTACACCAGAGTTTCAGGTTGAAGATAACTTTGGTTTAACTCAGTTATTCATATTATTAACATATCACTTTCAGTTCTGTGGGACCTATGGTAAATGTTAGCTTATGCATGCAAATAGTGCATTGTTCTGCTTTGTTTAGTCAGATTTGGCTGTTAAGCAAATTCAAATCACCCTACAGTATACAGTTTTAAATGAAGGAGAACACATCTCTGTAGAAAGAACAATGTTGACAGTATATAGTGTGGCAGAGTAAGGGGAGGAGAGGTAGTGGGGGGCACTACATTCCCCAGAATATCACGGGAGGAGCCAGAGAGGAACACCTGGCTCCAATTGAATTAATAAGGCCTCTGCATAAAAGGGTTATAAACCCTGTAGACTGGCTCCAGAGTGGTGCATCTAGTAAAAGTGCTCCGCGTGGAGTAGTGGATGCGCCCTATAGCCTGGAGATTGCAGGTTCGAATCCAGGCTGTCACAGCTGACCGTGACCGGGGTTCCCAGGGGTGACGCACAATTGGCCGAGCGCCGCCCGGGGGGAGAGAGGGTTAGGTCGGCCAGGATGTCCTCGGCTCACCGCCCACCATCGACCCCTGTAGTCTGGCCGGACGCCTGCGGGTTTGCCTGTAAGCTGCCCGAGAGCCGCGTTGTCCTCCAGTGCTGTAGCTCTTGGGTGGCTGCATGGTGAGTCCGCAGTGTGAAAAAAAACGATCGGCTGATGACACACGCTTCGGAGGACAGCGTGTGTTCGTCTTCGCCCTCCCGTGTCAGCGCAGGGGTGGTAGTGGTGAGCTGAGCCTAAAAATAATTGGCTATTCCAAATTGCGAGAAAATAATACAAAATAATTGGCAACGACTAAATTAAAAAAATAAATAAATAAATTGGTGACGACTACATTTAAAAAAAAAAAAAGGAAACCCTGTAGTCAGGGCTGTTATGCCAGGCTGAGGAGAGCTGTCTGTTGGAAAGAAAAGGTACTGTGTAAACTTGTGTTGTGTTAAACTATGTGTAAACTGTGTTTTGGGACTGGTACACGACTTAACAGTCCAGTGTTTAGTTAAGGATTCTTGTAAAGTTTAGATAGCGCTCCAAGACGGAGTTAGGTTTTGTTTTGTTTTGATTTGAAAATAGAAGTGCGCAAATGCGTTGAAAACTTCCTGTGTTGGGTTAGTTTTAAAAGAGGCAAACGAACCCGAGTGAGTGCAATTGTTTTACAACAGTAAAAGAAAAATAGCCACAGATGCCAACAGCATCCTGTAAAAATGGTAATGATACAAAGCCCTGCAGTGTTTATAAACTATGAAAGGATGCATCAGATGACACCCAGCATGGATCCAGCTTCTATACTTTACTCCTTAAATCTGAATCAAAACCAAGATTGACTGATCCACCAGTAAGAAAAAAAAGTTTGTGATAAAAAAGGGTGAAACTCAAGGGAATACGTTTCTGGAGCCATCTTACTTGGCTGTAGTTGTTTGAAGCAGCTGGCAAATTGTTTAATGCATACCAGCTGTCCATGTTTGCCCTATTATTCCATCTGCTACTAGAGTTTTCCATCTGCTTCTTTTTGCTATCTTACCTCATTGATGCTATGCAGGTACATGTGTGTAACCCATTGCAACCTGCTCTTTGTTAAACACCAAACTTGTCTTTATTGGCTTCAATGTTGTTATCTAAACGGAATATTGACGAACACTGCTCTTTAAACCACACTGATCCTGTCTGTTTCAAGACAGCATAACTAAGGTATGCTCAAAAGACAGTATGAATTGAGGGAAATGGAATCACAGTGGGATGAATGAACCAGTGCGTGTAGGTAAAAAAAAAAAAAAAATCAAAACAATCAAATCTCAAATTCAGTTGCAACAATAAGTAATACACAGGAAGCAGCAGTAAGTTATGAGAATATTATAAAAAGATAATATTTTGTATTGACAACGTTTGGATTCAGTGATGTTTGTTTTCCTGGTATTGCACTATTTTGACAGAAATGGTAATGGGCTGTTAAAAGTCATTTTAGAGTCTTCTTGGCTTTTTGATCGACACACCATGTTTGTTTAAGCTATAACTAGACGATAGATATTTGCACACATACTGTATGCGCATCTGTGAGATTCCACTAACAGTTACCATTTTAAAAATAAAAGACAGATGCAGAAGTCTGATGGATTGTCAAGAAGTGGACTTTTGGTAGGGTCATGTTTTGTATAATTATTATTATTATTATTATTATTATTATTATTATTATTATTAATAATGTATTAGCTTTGCTTATATGAGTAAAGTCCATTCCCAGATAATAAGTTGCATGAAGTCAGGACTTCCGTTCAGGTGGATTTTGCCAGCCTTGAAGCATGCACCCAGCTGAGGAAAAATTGTGTAATATTTAGAAGTAGATAAGGCTGCAACGAAGGGTACATTTTGACCTTCGAAGGTTCGGAACGCATTACCGAAGGAAGGTTTGAACCTCTAATGGTACTCATTTGCATAATTTATTTTACATGTAAGCCATGTAAATGGAATAAAACATTCACATGTAGTTTAAAAATACGTTATATAGAACAGTAATCATGTTTTTATAATTTCAATAAAAATAAAAACTACATAGTTTATTTGCTTGCGATATAGACAGTAAGCTTGCATTGCAGCAGCACCAACTGCAGTGGACTTAGGCAAACAAAGATTTATTTAACACTCACCGTTCCAAGCAAGTTATAAGTCACATTTTACTACGACTAAAAATAATAATAATAATAATAATAATAATAATAATAATAATAATAATAATAATAATAATAATAATATGAACTTACGCTTGTCAGGTGACCCCAGAGATTGGTTGTGCCTCGATGATACATCAACATTCGCTTGCACAGTTTTTCAACTTTTTTTTTTTTATTGGCTGTCTGGGCATTTAACAAAAAAATCCCAAACAGCAGAGGGGTTTCGAGACATTTCTTTCAGTACAGCTCATGCTATACAAAGCCTTGCTGTCGAGATGGCAAGTGAAGAAATTAAAGGTTTGCCTCTGGATAACACAAGCTGGAGCGGGGAGGGGCGGACGGTGCTCAGTTTTTGAAATTAAAATTATTCGTGTTAGCGTATATTTTGTATGTTTCAAACATATTCTACCATAGCACTTCTGTTACACTGTCTTGTACACTAGGTATTCAGTACATGTTTTACTGAAGCAATACAACTGCTATATGTACCCCCCTGTGCTTTGGATACACTACCCTGCTCCATACATGGCAGCGGTACCATATAGAGCTACGTATAACGATTTTGTAGTGGATTTTAATACAACAACTTTGTTTACGTAATATGCATTATACAAATCCAAAGATCCAATTTTTGCATGTGAGTGACATTTAATGTGTGATTTATAGTATTCACTCATTGTCAAATGGTTTGTTAACAGAGAAAAAAAAAACAGTGCGTGATGCCACCTGACGAACCTTCAAAAGTTTAAAACTACCTTCAAATTACTAGCTAGTGAACGAACCTTCGAAAAGAGCCCTAAAAGTAGTAGTATACAGTAACATGTAACACATTGCTAAATGTATGAATACCTTCCTCTAAGCTAAGTGTGTTTCTACAAAGCAATCAATTATAAATATCGGTGTATGAATTGCTATTACAAAATCACATTGGATATTTCATACTGGCCATCTTTGTTTTCCTCCATTTGTAACACTGAGTAATCACTTGCTCCAATGCAGGGGTGGCCAAAGTTGACCTTTCTACGCCTGGTCTTTGTTCCAAACCAGTTCTAAATTGTTTAATTGAACCAAAAACTTCTATACAGGCTCTGAAGTAGTTAATTATATAATTTTACCTGTTAAACCTGGAGTGGAATGGCCGGGACCGGGATTGGACACTCCTGCTCTAATGCATCTCAGTTTTGGTGTATATCTTCAACACAAATGGAGGAGCAGATGAGTCCATTTAGCACCAGAATTAGTACATAAGGTGTACAATGAAGAGCAAGCCTTCACATATTTAAAGAGTTTTATCAATTTAAATCAACTTGGACTATCCACCATGGCTTTCTATTCCATTGATAAACTGCACTTTTTAGAGACATGAATTTAATCTCACAATTTAGGAAAATTGCTACTATAGTTTAAAATGTCCTGTTAATGATCTGAGATAGATATACCTTCAAGAAATGTACCACAGTGCTGACACATTGGGTACATTATTGCCCAATGGGAGAATCAACAACTATACAGGATGTAGTGTAGTTTTTCAATATGACACACATTTGAATGATAATATACTAAACATTTACACAATCTTGTAAGAATGACAGTATATAAGTCAGAAACCTCCAAAGAGCAAGTGACAGCAGAAAAACTAACTCCTAAAGACTGATTGTAATTATTGAAACAGGGAGAGATATGCTGTTGTCATGTTTTTATGAATGGAGCCGTAAAAAAAACACTTTGCCCTCTTAAGTGACCACCATCCTTCATGTACAATCATCCAAATCCTTTCAGCTACAGGCTGGATTTGTATTAAATCATACTTCACTGCATTCTTGATTTAATCTTTAAAGTTCAGTTGTCCTCCTGCCGCAAAACAGTTATTAAAACAGGTAAAAGCTATGGAGCATAAATACACTTTTAGTTGTGAGACCTAGTGCTTTCAATATCTGATTGCCATTTGTGCTTCTTTGCTGTTGCCATTTCATAAAGAGGTTCACAGCATAGTTATAGTATTTTATATTATATACAATGATGTTTTTCATATGGTACAGTAGCATATACAGGAAGAGGTATATGTGTTATACAAAAGATGCAACCCGAGTCATGCTCGGTATACACTGAGGTATACTGTAGTTATTTACAGACTTTGGCCCATATGCATAAAACTTACTCTTTTATTGTGCCAGTAATAGTGTTTAACATGACAGTATTTCATCAGGCGATGCATAAACGCCATTTACCGTCAAAAAACAGCACTCATCGTGACGTTAGAATAACGTGCTCTTAGAGACCAGTTTTCTCATTAAAATATTATTCATCTGATTCATAAAGCTGTATTGTGCCATTAAGTGTCGGTTACCGGCATTAGAATTAACACGCGCCTCAGACCAGGCAGAGAATGACATGTGTCTTAATGGTATAATTATACATTAATTAGGTAAAGGGGGCGTTGTACAATGAAAAAAAAAAAGTACTCACTGTTTTATTTAATTTTTTGCATTACACTTAACAAAAACTAGGATTGTTATAACAATTGTGCATAGCGTGAAAATAAAAATAACAACAACTTTTTTCAATTTCAGCATCCATGGCTCGGGCAGTTTTTTTTCTGAACTTCTAGTACTACGGGTTTCTTTAAAATGCAGCTCAATACTTTCCCACAATCCCCCAGCGACCTGCAGGTGTAGGACAAGAACTTCTGGATTTTGCCACATAGGAAACAACACATAAACATGTTTCGGCCAGCACCAGCCCCGGCCCACAGTGGAAACAAGGCTTAAGTGACTGATTAAAACAGACTAATAGTATGCCACAGTTGATGGTGAAACATACAGTAAATACAGGACTGGACAACTGCCATCAGTTCACACATTCAGCCTTCTATGGGGTGTTAATTCAAGAGATCCTTTTAGCACTCAAGTGTAAACAGTAACAGCAGGGCCAAGATGGGTCTTCCAGGATGAATGCAAATGTAGAGAATTGTGGAGGGGGATGTATGTTACTGACATACTTGTTCTTTTTGTACATGTGCGGATGAACTCAAATAAATCAAAGAGTGGTGTAAACAGATTATAAAATCCACAACTATTCATGAATTTCACAGTGATTCATCATGTCACCAATTTTGTTTTTAATAAAAATGTAACAGGCCATAGGCATTGATGATCTGTTTAAGTTTTTTTTTTCATTGGAATCTTCTCTGTTCCGCTATTAGCTCACTCAGCAGAGGACTCAGAAATCATGAAAAGCCAATATTTTAGAACTGCTCACTTGGTTTGTAAAGCACTTATGTAAGCCTGACACTACATTCAGCAATAAGACAGAATGGTTATTCTGCACCTATAACTGTAAATTAAAGTGGTCTTACTGGATGGAATAATACTGACTGATGAATCATATTCTTATTCATATAACATATCTATTTATTTGACACAGACATATACCTGTAAAATAAGGTCTTAATACTTGACCACTATCCAGTTTCTGAGGACCATACCATTCTGACCATACACTACAAGATGATTATCATAAGGCACTGTGACAGAATGAATCCTCTTCAACAATCTCCCTCCCGATCTGTGAGGGCACTGTATAACAAGTGCCCCAGGTATAACAGAGTGCCCTGGAATGGATGGTTTGGCAGTTCATTCCAGGGTCAGTCGGAAGCCAGACATTTAGGAAAGGGGCGGGGTCACGATACCAGAAGTCAGCGCCTTAATGTGGTAGGCGATGTGTCAGACACGGGTTGGAAGATATGTGATTGGCCGCATAGGCATACAGTAAACCCAATAGCATATGTCTGGGTGTTAATAAATAAAGTAAAAATAAACCAGGTTAGTAATAAAATGCGAAATAGGGAATTAAACATGACTAAGACAGAGAATTCAAAACATAAAGATAGGAGACCCAAAAATAGACATGGTACCGACAGAAGACATAGTATTTAATTTATCAAGTAAAACTTTAACCACATCCCAGAAAGCAGTACTGAGTAAAGGACATAAGTTTATACTGACTAAAAGATACATCGATAAACTGGCCACTGAATTAAAGGAGTGGGAGTGACGCATGAGATTAGCGGAATATTTTTTCAATGAAAATATCTCAGATTCAGAGGGTAATTATGAGCATGGGATTATGGTTAATAGTACAAGCACATGGACTCCTCCGGATGGAAGAGATAAATGGTTAGATATGTATATTGAAGTAGTTAAACAAGAAATAATAGTAGGACTAAAGAAAAGATGTAAACTTAATCTAACCAATATTGAAGAACAAGCTATGACTGAGTTGTTAAATGATGATGATATAATGATATGAAGACCAGCAGACAATGGCTCAGGAATAGTGATAATGAACACAGATGACTATATGAAATCTGTAGAATGTGAATTAAATAATACAGATACATATGAAGAAGTTAAAAGCAATAAGATCAATAAATCGGTAAAAGAGGTTAAGGAAATTGCGGAGAGACTATACAATAAAGGAATTATATCAAAAGAATTAAAAAAATACATGCAGCCACATAATGCAAGAACAGGCCTAGCAAGAGGAAATCCTAAAATGCACAAAGAAAATCACCCTATGCGAATGATAGTCAGTACAATTGATAATCCAACACACATAATAGCTGAAATAGCAGAAAAACAACTTAGGTCGCACGTTGAGAAATTACCAAGCTATGTTAAGGATACAACACAATTTTTAAAAAGACGAATCAATAAAACACAACCTTCCAGAGAATACAATTTTATTTTGCATGGATGTAAAATCCTTGTACCCAAGTGTCCCTCGTAAAGAAACTTTAGAAGCTTGTCAAAAGGCACTAGATAATAGACTAGACAAATCAATACCAACAGCAGAGGTGCTGAACATGATCAACGTGGTTTTAGAAAACAGTTATTTTACATTTGTTGATAAGAATTACAAACAAAACGATGGTACAGCAATAGGATCTAAATTAGGAATGCATTTTGCCAGTACATACATGGGAAAATGGGAAGAACAATTACTCGGAATAAATCGGAAAGAGAACCTTTAGAATACATTCGGTTTGTAGATGATATTTTTGGGGTTTGGACACATGGAGAAGAGTCTCCTTTCCAGTTTCATAAAATGGCAAATGAAATACACAGTAATATTAAGGTGGACCTTCGATGGACAAGGAAAGAAATAGAATTTTTAGATACCATAGTAAAACTTGAAGAAGGTTCAATTTAGACTGACCTCTTCTGTAAACCTACTGTCACGCACCAGTATTTACACATGTCCTCTGCACACCCGATACACACTAAAAGGGAAATCCCAAAGGGTCTAGGAATAACTGTGGGTCTGGCCCCTGAATGGGACCGTCTGTCCGCCTTAGGACTCTCAGGCACAGTTGTCAGTACACTGCAGAATGCTAGGGCCTCCTCCACAAGGTCGTTGTATGCTTATAAGTGGAGGTATGACTAGAAGTCATGACCCCGTCTATTGCCCTATAGCAATTATTTTACTGTTTATGCAAGACCTCCTAGAGGCAGGCAGATCCCCCTCTATGTTGAAAGTGTACCTTGCAGCCATATCTGCATGCCATGTCCCCAGTGACTCGGTATACCCAGGTGCTCATTTATTGGTGACCTGTTTTCTGAAGGGCGCTCAGCGGTTACGTCCTCCTAGAAAGGACGTCCTCCCCGAGTGGAGTCTAGACGTGGTATCGGAGGCTCTCACTAAGGCCCTGTTTGAGCCTATACATTGCACAGAGTTGAAATATCTCTCAATGAAGACAGCCTTTTTGCTAGCCATCACCTCTGCTAAGCGGGTTAGTGAGCTACAGGCTCTGTCAGTGCACAGTCTGTATGTGTATTTGGGATAATGGAAACACGGTATCGTAGAGCACAAACCCTGCTTTCCTCCCTAAGGTGGTAACGGCTTTCCACCTGAAATCAGTCAGTGGAACTAGAGGCTTTCCATCCCCCTCCTTTTTCTTCGGAGGAGGATCTGAGATTGAATTTCCTTTGCCCGGTTCGGGCATTGAGATGTTATATGGATAGGACGAGAGCGCTGCGTCAGTCTGACCAGCTCTTCGTCTGTCATAGTGACCCTGGGTCAAGCCCTCTCGATGCAGCGACTGCCTCACTGGATTCTAGTTTCGACTTCATATATTAACCCTTTGCGGTCCTTTGTCGGACTGGGTCCGACATTGCAATTATTCCCGTCAGGTCCTTTGTCGGACCCTGTCCGACATCATTTTAAAACGCAAAACGCAAAAAGTCGGTTTTTCAACGGAAAAAGCCGAGAAAACCATTCAATGGCCGAGTGGGAACGAAAAGAGCCGAGACAAGCCGATAAAAAAAAAAAAAGGCGTATCTCATGAATAGTCATAGTACCCCATTGGCATCAGATGGGGCGGGCGTATGGAAACAACCTGGGAGTACAGTATCAGCGCACAGAGACTATCATGGACATTTGCAGAACTTTTTTGAGATGTTATAGCAATAAAATAATGACTTGGATTGCATTATTGAGGAGTTTGGTGATAAAACGAGTCATCAGGAGACGATTGATCGGTATGTACGACTATTATTATTATTATTTTTTATTTGGTAGCATATGTGAAAGCGATAGCAAACGAAAGGGTGGGGCGGGGCTGGAGATCCCTAGTGAGTGCTTTGTTGATATGCAGGGCCATTTAAACCCGTTTGACTGTGAAAAAAAATACTTTTAAACAGTGCGTCTAAAATTAACTGCGCATGAAAAAATTAATTAGACCTGGCGAGCCTGACGCAGAATTAATAAATGGACCGCAAAGGGTTAATGCCGGCCTACAAGCACCTGGGCGGGTGGCCGCGTATTCTACCAGAGGAGTGGCTATGTCATGGGCCCTCTTTAGAGGAGCTTCATTGACTGATATAGTTGTCCTGCATTCTGCATGCCTGCATACTGCCCCCCTTTATAACGCCACCCTCGCATACCACCAGCTATTCTCTCTGAACAAATGTCACCAATATAAAAACAGTGCTATTTTTTACCCGTTATATCGCCACCCCACTGTCCACCATCTGCCAACTTCCCAAGCCAAGCAAACATAAATATAAGCATTGTAGTTTCCCTCATTGTAGAGCCAGCAAAATAATCATGGCCAATTAAAACAACAAAGTTATGCAGTTAACCTTTGACTCGCTTTCCTAATTCATATTTGTCAGGGGTCTCTAGCTATTATCCAGATAAATGGGTTGATGTGGTATATATTTAGCTTAATGTATCAATGGGACTTGTGTGGAAGCAGGTGTCACTGTGGTGTAGTGTATTGACAACAGATGGTTGGGATATCTAAACAACAAAACAGACTGAAGTATCCCAAGCCTGTCAAAAAGAGAAGCCACTGGGCCTCTGGCACCTTGATTCCAATCACCCTGGAAAAGTTGTGGGGAAAACAGCTTTGTCATCAGATGCTAGGCAAATAGGTTTTAGGAAGAACAGATGCTGGTTGTTACAATAAATTTAGCAAGTACAGCAGATCAAATGTATGCAGGATTAATGGCCTTTTTAGTTTTTTCACCCCTTCAATGGGAAGTCTGTGTAGAATAATAATGTATTTATGTCTGGTTTGAGGCACATTTATAAATTCTATGGTTTTAATCGGTCCACCACATTTACGCATATTCTCAGTAAAAAAAAACAGTTCTTATTTTAGCAAAATTGAACATTCCTAACCAGTTGCAAACATATATTTTTACTTTAACACTTGCGACATTGCCATTTTAGAACAGCTCAATTTAACAATATATTTTATGCCTTGGGTTCCACTAAATGCTTAATTGTGCTTGTTTAGCAGACAAAGAAAAAAATAGCCTACTTAAGGAATTTAAAAAAAGTTTGTTTATTCAAAGCTACATACATTGCAAAAAATAAATAAATAAATAAATAAATGTTATTATTGCCATTTTTAAATATAGATGTTATTTGTGGTTGCCATGTGTACAGCAGGTTGCAATATAGAAGTGCTGGGAAAGTAGAACGCATGCCATTCAGATACAAAGTAGCGATTCAGGGCAGTTGCCATAGCAACGAGCACAGCAGGTGCACTAGAGAGAGAGGGAGTGTCTGTGCGCTTGTCAGACAGAACAGCTAGAGTGATTGAGTGACAGTAGCAACACAGAGCTCCATGCATACTGTATTCCTGGGAAAGCTACTGATTCTCTCCAAACTGTTGTTGTTTCAGCTTCTGAAGAATAAATGACCTTCAACTGACAAACTGTGCTTTCATTTTATGTACACACAACACAATGCAAAGTATTCCATGATTTATAATATTCAGTTACAGTTATTCTGAATATAATGTGTGCCATATTAAACCAACGTAATACCGGGGTGTAGCGAAATAAGGCCACTAAGTTTAGGGGCGGGGCTTCTTGCACCCCAAATGGGCAACAGCTACACTGACAGAGCGGTAAAGATAGAAATGCCTGGATATGATACCCCAGGGGGTAATGCATGTGAAAGAGGGCAGTCTTCTAACACCACTCACCCGGTGGCCATAAACACAGCATCTACTCAAATTCCCTGATTATGTTAACTCAGCAGTTTATGAGAGGCATACAAGACAAGGAAGTACAGGACAGGTTAGCTCCAATGCAGCCCCGCTATTTGAACTTTAGACAGCTACAGGCTGAGCTGAGGCAGCTTGCAAGGGAGCAAGTCTCTTACAAGGGGACAACTAAGGAAAAGAAGGCCAAAAGAATGCCACAGACAGCCAAGAGTGTGAAAGACCAGCCCCCAGAAGTGAGCCACACATTCCAGTAACCCACTTTGATGCTGAGTGAGGCCATACATGGCCTGAAAGCACTTGTAGAAGAGATAACAGTGAGCCAAAAAGCAGCCCGAGAGGATGGGTCAATTGCATATTACAACAGACAAAAGCCACCCTTGAACAACCACCCTACTTGAACCAAGGGTGGGGCCTTGAAAGCAACAATCACAACACCTAATCCACAGGCCGGCCGACACATTGCTCGGGGCTGTAGGAACCCTTTGGGTGCATGTAGTCATGGCAGTGCCATGGCTGGAAGTCTGGAGCCATTAAACTAATTGAACCCAACGCTGAGAGGCAGGTGGAGGGTGGGCACATTAAAGTAAGCCTCATGTCTAAGACAGTCCAAACAGCACTACAGTGCGGACATTGGAGTGCCAAAGAATCTGACAGAGTTCAGGGCAGCTACAGACCTTCTCACAGCCTGGTAGGCCCGGTTAATGAAGACCTCATTGGTGTCAATGGAGTTCTTTGTAAAGCCTTAGTGGATTCTGGCTCACAGATAACTTCGGTGATGAAAGAGTTTTGCAGCGGTCACTCGGTTTTAGGAGATTTAAAGGCAGAAGATGTAAATGTCCAAATAGAGTGGGCCGGGGGACAGGAAGTTTCCCACCAAGGTATTATTAGGGTGGATATGACCTTCTTGGGCCACGTCTCTGAGAGAGTACCTGTTTTTGTTGTGTCAACAACTCCATACCGGAAGGACGTACCAGTCCTGGTTGGGACCAATGTGATCCATATAAGCAGGCAGAGGATGGTTTCTGAATGGGGGGAGGGGTTCCTGGACTGTGTGCAGGAGCTGTCTCCAGCTTGGCATGCAGCCTACCAGCAGATCAGAGCAAACAAACATATGTGCTCAGGGCAGGAAGTTGGGCAATACATTGGATGCCACCCTATACAGGTTAAGCCAGGAGAGCAGAAGCACCTTATTGTCAGGGCTCCGTGGTCACAGGGATGGGAACCATATACAGCCCAAATAGACACAGCAGAGCACCACCACCTCCCAGAGGGCTTAAATGTTGTCAGATTGTCAGAGCAGTAGCTGATGTGGAAGATGGAAGGGTCCTGGTGTGCCTACTCAATATTGGAGCTACTCCAGCTACTGTGAGGAGGCCAGAAATTAGCAGACATCTCAGCAGTGTCCAGCAACCAAGCAGTGAGAAATCAAGGGCAGTGCCAAGGGGAGTCAAGGCCTGTGGATCATGAATCCAGCACCAGTGCACCTGAAGATGCAGACCAAAGAGTTGGCTAGATGGAGATCTGTGCAAGTCTTCTGTGCTAAACGAATCCCAACAGAGGGAGCTGAGAGAAGTTCTGAAGAAGAATGTTGATGCATTTTCCAAGAATGCCTTTGATCTGGGATGCACTTCAACTGTTAATCACAAAATGCCCATCATACCCAGCCCTACCGTAGAATTCCACCAGCTCAGTATCAAGAGGTCCATAACCACTTACGGGACATGGCGGATACCCTTAGCTATACGACCCAGCCACAGCCCCTACGCTTCCCCGATAGTGGTTACTATTTGAGTCTGTATTGACTACCAACAGCTAAAGCAAAGACGATGAGGGATGCCGCCACCGATTGGAGAGAAGCCTCCCAGTTTCTTGGCTTTTCTGAACTATTCCAAGCTGGCAGTCCCACTGTTCCATCTCACTGCAGGAAACCCAAAGAAAACAAAGGGAACGAAAAAGACAATCGTTAAACCACCTACCTTCACCTGGACCAGTGAGTGTGCACGTGCTTTCACTTCTCTGAAAGAAAGGTTGACGACTGCACCACTGCTTGAGTATGCAGACTATACTTTGCCATGCCTACTAATGACTGATTCATCCACGAGGGTTTAGGGGCAGTATTAGTGGGCAACAGTGTAGAGTAGTGGTTAGGGCTCAATCTCAGGTCGGGGACACTGCTGGTGTACCCTTGAGCAAGGTACTTTACCTAGATTGCTCCAGTAAAAACTGTATAAATGGGTAATTGTATGTTAAAATAATGTGATATCTTGTAGCAATTGTAAGTCGCCCTGGATAAGGGCGTCTGCTAAGAAATAAATAATAATAATAATAATAATATAATTCTAATAATAATAATAATAGTGCAGGTTCAGTCCGGGAGAGTGATAGCGTATGCCAGCAGAAGCATGTCTGTTAAAACCCTAACGCCACATTTACCTGTTTTTGTGGTGATGAGTTCAGCCTTAACTGCTGCATTAACATAGATTTTTGCAATTACTTTCTTGCTTTTTAAGGAGACTGTTTGTTTATTTTCATTTTAAACTACACCACTTCTGTGGAGGTGTTCCATACATGACTGCTGCATTTTATCACATTGTATTAGACATGTTAATGCAAAGAATGCAAACTCAGTAATTCGAGCAAAATAGTAAAACAGTGTTGATAATTTGTGTCTACAGAGTTTTTGAAATCTATGATGCATAATTGTAAGAAATGAAGTGTCTCTTAAGATGGGTTCACACTACACAACATGAGTGACGTTATGTGACATAAGTTAACGTAATGTAGTAGCCCTTTATGTCAGATTAACAGGTTTTAATGAACAAGACATAAGGTTAATTTCACAAGGTCTCAAATTGCCTCATGCTTTGTCCATAAAAACCTCTTTAATTAGCATCTATTAATGAAACATTTATAATGCAATCTTAATTAACAGTAAAAAAAAAATCATGAACATGAAACATAAATGTAAATAATTGTTTTTACAGTTGAGAGCAAGGATGTAACATATTGCTAAGTGATTCTATTAAATGTAATGTTAAACTGCAGTTACAGTGTGATTTTACTGCAGTCTGGTGTTAAACTGCAGTTACAGTGTATTTTACTGCAGTGGGAGTTAGACTGCAGTTCCAATGGAATTTTACTACATTGTAGTGTTAAACTGCAGTTACAATGATATTCAGTCTAGTGTAAAACTGCAATTACAAAGTAATTGTATTACAGTCTAGTGTTAATATGTAGTTACAATGTTATTATATTACAGGCTACTATTAAACTGCACTTACAGTGCGATTTTGCATCTCCGTTGAAAATGTCACAAAAAATGGTGTCTATTAAAGAGCACAACTTGCATTTGTTGTTATAAAAGACATACTCTGCTGAGGTACCAGTGTTGCTTATGTCAAATAAAATTATATTCCTTGACACTTTTCTAATATGGGACCATTTTCAAATGTAAAGGATTTAACGAAAAGAATGAAAAAACACAGGCTTACAAGTAAAACGTAGACAATTAGCACAGTGTTTTAATCATGAATTTTAACACTAGAATGACCAAGATGGTCATTTTGACCTTTTATGGAATTTAAATTTAAAATTGTGTGTTTAAGATATGGAGCTGTCTGCAGTAAGTGCACTGCATATTTTGAAAAGCACAGGCTCTGTGCCATTTGTGCTAGCACTTAGACTTTGTAAATGACTGTAAATGAAGCCCATTCTGTTCAAATGTTTATTTAGTAATGTCATTTCGATTATAGTATGTCTGTGTATAAAAGCACAGCTTCGGTTGCGTATATGCGCTTTGTTAAACCCATTTAAATGTTTTTAGTTATTTACATTGTTTCAGTTGTACAGTTTTGTATGTACATGATATACCTGTATGTACAGAACTTTATTTTCAAATATTTGTTTATTTAATTTCTTAGTCCAATAGCAAGGAGTTAACCATTTCACTAAGTTATTTATGGTTGTCCTCACATTAAGTGGCACTCCACAGACTCAGTATTTATTCAAATGCTCATTCACCTTGTATTGCTGACTGACACGTTATTTATTTTTGTTTTTATTGACTAGTAAAATTGATGCTCTGCTGCGTTTGTGAAAGCATTGGCACGTTGTTTTAACAAAACACTTATCAAGCTGTTTGGTATGCATTCTGGGAGCTGTAGTTCAAACGGGAGCGTGTGTCTAAGTGATTGCATTGTTTACAGGCTCCCCCAAAAATACAGATCCCACAGCGGCCTGATGTCACGTACACACAGTTTTGCTGACCCAATCAGCAAACGGCTCGTGTAACAAGCACACTCCTTCAGGGAAAGGATTCCTTGCTGAGAGGATTTCAAAAAGTCCTGGATGCTAGCCTGTTATCTTTTTATTATTATAACTCAGAATAATAAAAGGCCCTACCTCAGCACAGTCTTTACTCGGTATGGTACAGAAATTCAGTACCGTGTAGCCTGTACATGAGAGCAAAAACGCAAAATAAAACAAGTATAGGGAAAAAAAGGGAACTTTTACAAAAACACGGTTATCCAGATCTCGTTAACCAAACAAGGTGGCGTCATGAAGCTCTCCACGCTTTCAATGGAACATGCAAATCTGTGGGCAATTCTGACAAACCCCGTCAAAGTTATTGAAGTGCAAAGTTAGAGGTTTAACATTGAGCACCCAACTCAACCCAAACCCTAAGAAGTCCTGATATTATATACGTTCATACGTCAAAATGTGACTAATATGTTTTCATATTAGACTCCTTCCTAAATCATTACCTTTTGTCATTACCATTGTGCAGTGCAATTACAACAAGCACTGTAAAGAGAATAATAGGCTACATTCAAAACAAACATATGGACAGAAAGATATTGACAAAAAAATAATAATAAAAATAAAAATATAGGTTCACACCAATAACAGAATAATTTAAACAAACATTTTTAAATGCAAGAAAATGAAAATACTAGAAGGAAAACACTTACTGACCTAAACCGCACAAAGTCGTATTTGTGTTCAATGGGAGAAAAGAGAGAGTTCACCAGATACCTGAAAAAGACTTGGACAAACACTTTTTCAAATTTCATCTTATCATTAAAAAAAAAAAAATGGGGCGACTTTGAACCAAGTTCTCTCCGAAGCATTCTCAGCAGCGTTGACCGTTACCTCCATAGACATAACTCTGAATGCAGCATTTTCTACAGCAGCCCGTCGCAGTTTATACAAACAAAACAAACTATCTCAGCTAAACAAAAACAGCTCAAGAAAGAAGGTAAAGGCAGCCAGCCATACAACTTAAAAAATATACATATTTTAATTAGTTTATGAATTTCAGTACTAAAGTAATAGAAACAATGGAAATAAATAATAACATTTTACATGTCTTTTTTCTCTATAAAATTTGTAACGCAGACAGCAATGTTCTATTCACTTTGTCAGGTTTAAGTAATATATTCCGACCCAAGGTTTCGGTATGTTTACATGCCTTTGTCAAGGGAAAGTGTGTTTGAAAACAAACAGTGGAGGTACTTATAGGCTTTGGATTGTTAACTACACTCATTTATTTCTATTTAATTATATTAATGTGATTGTGATGTCATTCACCACATACTGTAGTTGATGATGTAATTAGATTCCTTTCTAGTTAAACCTTCAGGCATCATGGTGCCATTTATTTTCTTTTAGTCTTCTATATTATACATTATCTAATTCAATTTTTTGTAAAACTACGAATTTTAAAGTCATTCATGTTATTCTTGTTCTTTGTAAAGTGCTGAACCACTGGTTCATTTACTTTTGTAAATATAAAGAACCATGCCAGGTTTCAAAAAAAAAAAATCTGTCCTGATTGTTATACTAATCCAGTTCTCAGCTTTAAAGGTTAAATCTCACATGAAGCTTTACACCTTTATTATTATTATTAGTTTATTTAGCAGACGCCTTTATCCAACGCGACTTAAAGAGACTAGGGTGTGTGAACTATGCATCAACTGCAGAGTCACTTACAAATACGTCTCACCCGAAAGACAGAGCACAAAGAGGTTAAGTGACTTGCTCAGGGTCACACAATGAGTCAGTGGCTGAGGTGGGATTTGAACCGGGGACCGTCTGGTTACAAGCCCTTTTCTTTAACCACTGGACCACACAGCCTCCTTTACATTTTACACTGTTACATTTAATTTTTTACTGAGGTCAAAAGCTAAGGGAAATGGAAATAAGTATTGATCTCTCATGTCTGAAAATCCTATTCACACGATACACCTGCAAGCACAGGTTTAACTACTGTATAGCAGCTGTTAGGGGTTTAACAGCTATATTAGACACATACAATTAATTGATCCTGTGGTGCAATCAACCTCTCTCCTTTTCTACAGAATGTTATAGATATTTATCTATTGTGTAATTCTCCTGAGAAATATATACTATACTGGTACACTTGCTGTACTGATCTTTAGAAAAAAATGTATGCTGCACTTGGTCTTTTTGTGAATCAAAGTTATTTATGGTAATTGGTAGAATAATAAATAATACATTAACATGTTTGGTTGTATTCCAGTGTAGTACAAATTTAAGCTTTTGACAAAACCTAGATAATCCAAATAGTATCATTTAAAAAAGTTCACTTCTAGAACATAAGACAAACGGCAAAATGAAGTGAGTCATGCTGTCGTTAACCACTTCAGTGCTGACAAACATTGTGATAGAATGACTATTTTTGTATTGATAGAAAAATCTAATCCTTCAGCACAGTGACTTTTCTAATTTGGGTGGATCACAGAGAGACAATTCACAGATTAACAGGTGTATACTGCACACAGCACCATCATGGACAGAATGGTTTTTAACTAACTGAATTCATGTTATTGTAACTAAACTACCCTGTCTGCATGTTGACACCAGTTGAAGCCCTTGTAACTTGATAAGCCAAACTTTTTGAAAACACCATTGATTTATTTGAAGGGTCTCTAATTATAATAAGAGATACCAATGGCCAGGTTTCCACGCAGCTTAGAAAATCAAATTTCTCCACCGTCATGATTTATAACATTGCACGCACATACTATGCACGTTTTGCTTGGAAACATGTCCGGAAGCCATACCTTATGCTTATGAGACTTCACCAGTGAAAATCCTGTTTGTGATGTATTGTTCTACAATAAATAACTCAGGCCATACCAACCAATCCTTTATTATCTGAGATCTGCTGGAAGTAGCCCTGGCAAGCTTATTTGACCAAATAGGAAATAAGCATGCAGTACAAGGGGTTTAGAGAGCTCTTCATTCAGTATTTTTACTATTATTATTATTTATTCAGCGTTTCAGATTATTGCAATTATTGCAGATTATTCAACTCATACAAAAGTACATTATAGTTGTTTTAAAAGCAAGGATATAAAAAATACTGAAGCTACAACAAATAAAACAAATGGCCCTTTGCAATAAATAAATAAATAATAGAAAATAGAAACATCATTGGAGTGTACTGGAAAAAAAAAAAAACTAGAAAAGGACTGGAGAGAATATAAAGCCTGATGGAGAAAACTGTCAGTTTCTAGTATGTGCAGTGTGACTGCAAGTCTTTCTGCAGGTGTCACTGGCATCGCATGTGCATTTTTGCATTAAAGCAATGGTCCCAATCTGTGAACAATCATGAAACCTCTCAGCTGTCATTCTAAAATACCTAAAATACATCACCATCACATGCCCGCATCTATCTAATCAATGTATACAATTCTCCCTTTCAGGCTCTCTGTTGGTTGAGAAGACAGATGTACCAACAACATCGCTTTAGATTTTTTTAAAACCTATTGTATAAGAGGTACAAACTCAGCACATCTCCTAAAATGTCAATGTTTCCACTTTCATGCATGTAGTCTGTATTTAAAGTATGAATAACAGCTGCAATCACTTTGCACAGTCAAAATGGCTGCAACACGATGTGTCCTTTGCACAGCAAATAGCGAAGCGGCACAGCTTTTAGAACAGTCTGCACCTGATGTATCACATTCATCTGGGACAGAAGTATGAACCAAGGTTTGTACATCAGTCAAGCTTTCAGTCAAAGGGTAGCATCACAGCCCAAGATGTTACCGGCAGGAATTAGAGACAGAAGCTGCAGTTTAAGAAAGAAAAAGACACAAGGGCCAAAACAAGGTTTACAAAAACAATACAATATAGGCTGGGCATTCACCATCACTATACATTTCACTGACATCTACACACAGGTCACCTAACTCCCTCCAGCAAACAAATTCTTTCTCCTTCCTTATATACATGTGGCCACTCCCCAATTATCACCCATTACCTAATTGGGGAATGGCCACTTACACCTGTGATTGCTGGCAGGGATAGATTTAACCCCATCACTACCAACCTTACATTCCCTCACACACACACACATAACTTATAGCAGCAGGGCTTCTGCCCTGTAACACCTATGAACATTTTGGTTTGTTTTAAAATTATTTTGTAATTTCAAATTGTATTTTCCAAATACAATTGTATCTTGTATTGAAAATACACTGTTTTCAGTAGTTTGTATTTTGTATTTAGATACATTTTTCTGAGCATTTTGTATTTTGTTTTGAAAATACATTTACCTAAGCATTTTGTATTTTGTGTTCAAAATACATTTACCTAAGTATTTTGTATTGAAAATACATTTACCTAAGTATTTTGCCCAAGCCTGGCCCCATAATGAAGACCCTGTTCTCCTTCAGTATTTTGCTTTCTTTATTATTATTATTATTTGTTTATTTAGCAGACGCCTTTATCCAAGGCGACTTACAGAGACTAGGGTGTGTGAACTATGCATCAGCTGCAGTCACTTACAATTACGTCTCACCCGAAAGACGGAGCACAAGGAGGTTAAGTGACTTGCTCAGGGTCACACAATGAGTCAGTGGCTGAGGTGGGATTTGAAGTGGAGACTTTCTGGTTACAAGCCCTTTTCTTTAACCACTGGACCACACAGCCTCCAGCTTTCTGGTTTAACTACACTACCTTCTCAGCATGCACTGCATATATTGTTATGTTGCAAAGGACACAACTGCACTTGGGGCCACTTTAATGACTAAACATAATTATCTAATGGATTTGCTTGAGTTGAAATTTGTACGACTACCTAAGATAAGTACCTGCTGCTCCAACATTGCTTCACCACATACCTAAACATTGTGTTTGTATCAAAGGCACTACTCAAATGTAAGCTTAGTGTTTGTTTGTTTGTTTAAGTGTATTTATTTACTTATTATTAGCACCACTGCTTCTATTATATTCCAACCATTTTATTTAATGGATCTTATTGGTTCTTCCAGGAAAACTGACATATATCTCACCTTATTATTAATAATTATTATTATTTATCTGTCAAATAAATATAAGATAAAAATAAATAAAAAATCAGAGCTAACAGATTGGCAATCTGTAGGAGGGATATAGAGCAAGAAACATTTGAAACAGTTAAAGTCACTGTGTACTGTAGACCTTTAAGTTTGTTCAGTCTTGACTTGAAAACTGTAATGGTTCCAGCTTCCCTGACAGATGCAGGCAGAACATTCCACAATTTAGGAGCTTTACAAGAAAAAGCCCTTCCTCCCATGCTGAATTTGGTGACCAGTAGCCCTGTATCCTGTTATCTCAGAGTGTGATTCGGAAGATACAGGGTCAGTAACGTCTGCAAATAACTGGGTGCTAATCCATTCAGGGCTTTAGAAGTTAACAACAAAATCTTAAAATCAATCAAAGAGGCCAAAACATAGGTAATGTGTTCACCTTTCCTTGTTTTAGTCAGAATTCTAGCGGCTGTATTCTGAACAAGCTGTAAGCGAGAAACCACACGTTTTGGAATACCAGAGAAAAGTGCATTGCAATAGTCAATTCTGAAACAAAGGCATGCATTAGCCTCTCAGCATCATGTACGGAAATAATAGCTCTATGCTTAGCTATATTTTTCAAATGATAAAATTATACTTTAGTAAATTTCCTAATGTGATTCTCAAATGATAGATCAGGATCAAAGATGACCCCTAGATTTCTCATTTCTAGTTTTATTCCAATGAGAGACTGCTAAGGTCTAACTTATGTAAATTGATAATCTTTACTTGATGCTGTGGGCCTACAAGCATGACCTCCGTTGTGTCAGAATTCAACATTAAGAAGCTCTGTGACATCCAACACTTGATGTCAACAAAGCAAGCAGCTAATAGCACCCCAGTAGAAGGATTGCCTGGATCCAAAGACAAGTATAGCGGAGTGTCATCTGAGTAACAATGGAAATTCACTCCATGCCTGCAGGTAATATCAACTAATGGCAGCATATATAGTGAAACCAACAAAGGACCTATGATAGAGCCCTGCGGGACACCACAGGCAACTTCTGACAAATCAGACTTCATCTCTCCGTTAGAGACAAACTGGAACCTATCGGAAAGATAAGACCTAAACCAAGATAGGACACCTCCTGACAAACCCACTAAACTTTCAAGACGATTCAACAGAATGGAATGGTCCACGGTATCAGGAGAATTAAAATTGAAGGAAAGCCAGAGTCAGAGCTTATCAAAAGATAATTTGCTTCCTTAACAAGGGCTATCTCGTGCTATGTACAGCACGAAATCCAGACTGAAATTTCTCAAATACAGTATTAGTTAGAAACTTGTATAATTGATTAGCAACAACTCTCTCTAGAACCTTTGATAAAAATGGCAGATTGGATATTGGCCTATAATTGCTCAGGGCTTTAGGGTCGAGGTTTGTTTTTTTGAGCAAGGGCTTTACCACCGCAACTTTAAATGCAGAGGGGACTATACCAGAGGAAAGTGATTATTTCATAATCGTTAAAATAACACAGATAACATATTTTAATAATTTGGTAGGGATTGGATCAAGGGCACAAGTAGTAGGTCTCATATGCAGAACTAGTGCTGTCAGGTCTTGTAAGGTAATCAGAGAAGCCTCCAACGTCACTCTATCGCCTTGGATAAGGGCATCTGCTAAGAAATAAATAATAATAATAAAATAATAATATCAGGTCTAATTGGTTCAGGTAAGAAGGAAGGGCAGCAGTGTGGAGTAGTGGTTAGGGCTCTGGACTCTTGACCAGAGGGCCGTGGGTTCAATCCCAAGTGGGGGGCACTGCTGCTATACCCTTGAGCAAGGTACTTTACCTAGATTGCTCCAGTAAAAACCCAACTGTATAAATGGGTAATTGTATGTAAAAATAATGTGATATCTTGTAACAATTGTAAGTCGCCCTGGATAAGGGCGTCTGCTAAGAAATAAATAATAATACAATAGAAGGAATCTGTAAAAGCTGGTCTCTAATGTCAAGTATTTTATTTTGGAAAAACTTTAAGAAGTCATTGCAGCTAAAAGAGGAGCCAAGGGTGAGGGTAGAAGCATTCGAAGGTGGATTTACTATTTTTATTTGTTTCAACCAGATTGGAATAGTATGAAGATCTAGCCTGGGATGGAGCCTTCCTATATTTATCTTGATGGCTTTTCCATGCAGTGTAATGAACATGCAGATTAGAAACCTTCCATTTGCGTTCCAATTTGTGACCGTCACATTTCAGCTTACGAGTCGTGTCTTTAAACCATGGTGTGCTTCTTTTGTAAAACACCCTCCGAGTTTTAACTGGTGCTACAGTATCTAAAATGTTAGTCAGGGAGGTGTTGTAGGTGTTAACCAACTCATCTAATGATACAGACTGAGTAAATGTAAAATGTAATGCCTCACAGAACTTTACAGCAGTTGATGAATGAATTACCCTGGTTCTGATTATATGATCCTGGCTCTTTGTAGTGTAAGGTAATATAACCTCAGAAAGAATTGCAAGATGACCAGAAATAGTCAGTAGTTATAATATTTTGAATAACTAGGCCACGGGAAATTACTAAATCTAAAGTATGGCCATGATTATGAGTCGGACCCTGAACATGCTGGACAAAACCTAAGGAATCCCATAACCCCAAAAATTCCAAACATTTAGAATCTGATTTAATATTGATATGGATATTAAAATCACCCAATAGAAGAATCCTATCATAGTTGACAGACAACAGTGATAAAAACTCACCAAATTCAGTAAAAAATGATAAGTTTGACTTAGGCGGACGACATATAATTACAATAACAGGTAATTTGTTATTTAGTGTTAAAGTTAACAGTTCAAAAGACGAGTATCCCTCAAACATTCTCTGTTTAATTATATATTTATTGTGGATGATGGTGGCAAGTCCACCTCTCCGCCATCCCCGTGCTTTATGAATGAAAGAATAATTTGGAGAAGCCTCAATCAAGGAAACACTGTCCTCAGCTCCAAGCCAAGTTTCAATTAAAGCTAAAATGTCCAGGTTACAGTCCTTAATAAGATCATGAATTAATGGTGGTGCTTTATTAGAGAGAGATCTAACATTAAATAAAGCCAGGTGTAAAGTTGTATTATCAGAAGCGGGCAGTTGGGCAGAGGTAATAGGGACTTGATAAAGATTACTAAAACAAACACCACAGGGTCTGTTAAAAGGCAATAAATACTGTGAGTGGTAAGGTATTCTAACTTATTTTTTTAACATTTAGCATAATGCAAACCTCTTTAACCCTTTGCGATCCATTTATTCAGCGCCTGTCAGACACGTCATGTCCAATTTATTTTCACACGTGCTGTTTATTTTACAAGCGCTGTTTAAAAGTAATTTTATTCATAGTAAAACAGGTTTAAAAGGCCCTGCATATCAACATGACACTCAGTACTGCATCTCTAGCCCTGCTGTATTTATCACATATCTCTTCATAGTCATGCATACTGTTAAATCATCTCCTGATCACTTGTTTTATCACCAAACTCCTCAATAATGCTATCCAAGTCATTATTTTATTACTATAACATCTCAAAAAGCTTGGCAAATGTCTGTGATATTCTTTGAGCGCTGGATGCGGAAGCAGCTATCTTGTTTGTTTATGTCCGTGTTATGTCTGTGGTGAAGGGACTATGCGTATTGCTCAGATCCGCCTCCTTTTTTCGGCTTCTTTCGGCTTTTATCGGCCTCTCTCGGCCATTGAAAGCTTTTCTCAGCTTTTTCCGGAGAAAAAATGACTAGGGACCTGTGCTTGACGTCTTTTTGATGATGTCGGACCGGAAAGGAAAAACTGTAATGTTGGACCTGGTCCGACATAGACCGCAAAGGGTTAATTCTCCTCTCCTCCCCAGTTCCTAGTTTAAATCATTTGCTAAATGGTTTTCAATGTTAGTGGTTAGCCTACTAGCCCCTCCCTACTTAGGTGCAATCCATCTCTCTTGAAGAATCTAGTAGTTCCAAAAAGCAATCCCCGTTATTTATAAATCCCAGCTCTTCTTGTGCACACCACTTAGCTAGCCAATTATGTATAGCTTTCACTCTACTTTCCTGTTCATCCCATCTACCAATAACAGGTAATAAGCTAGACACCATAATGTTGCATCCTGATTCTTTTTTTTTGTTAGTACATTATAGTTTTCTTTTAGTACCTCTGATTTTCTATCTCTTATGTCATATGTACCACATGTACAATGGCCACAGGCTCTTTTTTATATCCATTTGATATATTAGGCACTAGTGACATAATGTCCATAACTATGGACATGGGGAGGCATGTAACAGTCAAAAGTTGTGACAAAAGTTACTATCGACCTGACGTAATACTGAGTCTCCCACGAGCAACATCTCACCCTTGATTTCGTCTACCGCACAATCGTCTGTAGTTAATACTTGGAATTAATTTGATAGATTAATTTCAACTGTATCTTGACCACTGAGCCTCAGCCTCTACTTTTCTAACAGTCGCCCAGTTTCTGCTCTCTCTGACTTTCATCAACTTTCACCTTTTCAGGTGATATACATATTTATCATCGTCTTGTTGCAGTTCTGAGATGGTGCTTGGCACAGGCACATTCTGGAAGTTCAAATCTGAATCATGTTCAGTCTCTTCTACAGAGTCCAGAACTAACCAAGTGTTATTGATTTGGTTAAAACGGTTTTCAATAAACTGCTCATTTTTATTTATGCATGTTACTATTTCTAATTGTTTTTCTTGTTCAGCAATCTTTTGTAATAAGATCTGTGAAAAAAGAACATTTCTGGCAATTAAAGTCTTACTTAAATTGAGAAATATGAACATCTATATACATTTCACATGAATTACAAAGCAGTACATGCATTTCAGATTCCATAGCAGTATGGTAAGTGTCCACGGGTAAGTGTTTCTGCTTCAAGTAATTTTAAATTAACTACATTAAGTAACATTGTAAGGTGGTGTTTCAATTAGGTGAGGTAGTGTGTGATTAGTACCAGGTGAGTGTGGTTAAATTGAATAGAGGTTGATTTGCTATTTGATTGGTTTCCACACAGTTTAGTTTTTTTTTCTACCTAGTTGTTATATTAGTCAGGCAGGCTATTTTGTCTCTCACATCCCTGATCTGTCCTCTCGCTCTCGTCCTCTGCCCTCTTTCTGCCGCTGCTCCTCCAACCCCTCTAATCTCATCCCTCTGCCTCGCCCCCCCCCCTCTCACCCTCTCCCCCCTCGCACTCTCTCTGGTGCACTCTTGAACTGTCACTCTTCAGCTAACAAAGCTGATTTCCCATACCCCGTGTCTCACTGGACAGGGAGGTGAGACTGGTCTTCTCCTCTCTCCCTCCATACTCTTTTCTGTCCCCTCTGACCTCTCCTCACTCTCTGTTAACACCTTTGAATTTCATGCTGTCCAACTAATCTCTCCCTGTCAACTCCTGCTAATTGTACTGTACCGTCCCCCTGGATCTCTCGCTCACTTTCTCGATGAACTCGACTATCTACTCTCCTCCCTCCCCTCTCTGTCTACACCAACTGTCCTGTTAGGTGATTTCAATATCCATCTCTCCAACCCCAGCCACTCTGCCGGATTCCTCCCTCTCCTTCACTCCTTCAACTTCTGTCTCTCTCCACCCCCACCCACAAAGCTGGCCGTCAACTGGACCTCACCTTCTCCAGGGCATGCTGCCCCTCCACCCTCTCTGTCACCACACTGGACCTCTCTGATCACTATTTCATCTAATTTTCTCTGTCTCTCCCTTCTCTCCCTGCTCCTCCTACCCCCCACTGTCACCTCTCACCGTAACCTCCGCTCTCTCTCCCCCTCTGTCCTTGCCTCCACCGCTCTCTCACCTCCCTCCTATCGACTCCTTCTCCCAACTCTCTGTAGACTCTTCTACCTCCACCCTCTTCTCCTCCCTCACATCCTCCCTCAACTCCCTCTGTCCCCTCACCTCCCGACCTGCTCGCCCCTCCCCTCCGCAACCCTGGCTCTCCTCTGTGCTCCGCTCAGCAAGAACCACACTGCGATCTGCTGAAAAGAAATGGAAGAGAACCAAACTCCCTGCTGCCCTAGACCTCTACCGCTCTCTTCTCTCCTCCTTCTCCTCTACTCTCTCCTCTGCTAAATGTTCTTATTTCCAATCTATAATCCAAGCCTCCACTAACAACCCACGTAAACTATTCTCTACCTTCTCCTCCCTCCTAAACCCTCCCCCCCTCCTCCTCCCTGATCTCTCTATCTCCACTGGCTCCTGATCACCGCTCGCATCCAGTTCAAGACTCTTGTACTCGCCTACAGATGCCTTGACCAGACTGCACCCAGCTACCTCCAGACCCTCATCTCTCCCTACACCCCACTCGACCTCTCCGCTCCTCCTGCACTAGAACACTGGCCGTACCTCCTCTACGCTCCCCTACCTCCGAAGCCCGCTCCTTCTCCACCCTCGCCCCGCAGTGGTGGAATGACCTTCCTACAGATGTCAGGACTGCCCAGTCCCTGACCACCTTCCGCCACCTCCTCAAGACTCACCTCTTCAGACAACATCTGTAGACCTCCTCTTTTCCCTCTGGACACTTAGCACTCTTCCTTAAATGCGCTTTACTTGCTCTTATCTGCTCCCTATTTTACTGCATTTAATCATGTACTTTAGAGTACTGTAATCTGTCACAAGTGTTATTTAATCTGTAGTATTTTGTATTTAATTATATCCTGATGTAACTATCACTGACACTGTTATCTGCTCTGTTATTGAATCGTATTTTGTACTTGCTAGAACTGAAGTCATTGTATTTTATCTTGCTCTTAATTGTATTAATACTTGTACTGTGATTCTTGAAATGTACTTTTGTTTACGACTGTTAAGTCACCCTGGATAAGGGCATCTGCTAAGAAATAAATAATAATAATAATAATAATAATAATAATAATAATAATAATAATAATAATAATCAAGCCACCACCAGGGAATAAACCAGGGACAATACTCTACATGTCTGGCACAAGACAGGACAACACAACACAGCACCACAAAACAGCCACAAAATGCCAGTGTCCTTAATCTGCTGTCCTTTATCTCTGCTGCTGGCTTGGACAGTGTGGAAGTAATAGGCAAGCTATTGATCAAATCAGCTGCCCAGCAGCCAAGAGGAAAAGAAAGTCCCTGTAGATCTTGACAGCGTAGAAAGAGTTACTGCAGTGCCTATTCAAAGATTACATAATTATGTATCACTATGTAGCCTATATTTCAATATATTACATTAAAACAACGTATATATATATATACAGTCAACCTCGGTTAACCACGGGTGCACATGAGTCATGGCATTAGCATGCATATAAGTAACAGAAATCACATGTTTACAGTATTTACAAGCTTATTTTTAGTTAAATGTCCTTATGAAAATGGTTGAAATAACCGCAGTGAATGAGTAAATTATAGTATACAGTACTGTACAAATTCGGTACAACTCGTATAGGTCGATTGAAATAAGAATTAATAAAATAACTACAGCGCTATTTTTACAAAAAAAATTACAGGTATTGGCTTGTACTGTCTAATTTGACAGCTTAAATAGCAAAAGTTAACAAATGTACATTCTACAGAATTAACTCGGCAAACAAAAACAATAATAAACAACTTATAGTTTCACACAGAAATCAAACATTGTCGATTGATTTGCATGCAAAAACACGTGCTTTGAAAGTTCTGCTTGTTATCTAGAATAACCTGAGCTTTAAAGCCAATTGAACGAGAACTCATTTTTCGCTTCTCACTCATTATTAACTGACACTGTAACTAGCTGCACTTGGTAGTTGCGAATGAATGAATGAATGAATGAATGAATGAATGAATGAACAATCCGTTTCCAGTCAGAGGTCAATCATGTGTCGAGATATCCACTAATGTAATTGTATGTAAAAGTAATGTGATATCTTGTAATAATTGTAAGTCGCCCTGGATAAGGGCGTCTGCTAAGAAATAAATAATAATAATAATAATAATAATAGTCTTTTTAATAGTTTTTATCCCTTCAATACCGGTGTAATTTTATTTTCAGGTATACAGAGACAATCTGGCTGACTCTGTGTTACCAAATGTCATACTTCTAACTGCTTTTAAACTTGAGTTATTCATACCTCAAATGTCATGTTTACAATGGAAGCAATTAACTATAGAGGTGCTGATGAGCTGACGGTATGGTAGTGGAAAATGAATGGTACGGCCGGATCGCCAGAACATTTAGACCAATCTATGTTTTTACTTGCATTCAGATATTGCTAAAAAAAAAAAAAAAGCTTGGAAATGTTAAAATGGTGTGAATTGTTAAAATGTGCAGAGAACAGGGAAGAATGTTTGTTGAAAAAAAGACTAAAAACGTGTTAAACACTTTAAAACACTTCTTAACCAACACATAAATAAATAAATGAATAGATAAACACATAAATAAAATAAAATAATAATAATAATGCAAGACCCTCTTCTGGAATGTCCGTACAAAGTGTCTTGAGTTTAAAACATTAAAGTGCCCATTAAAAAAAAAAGAATACAAACCTTGACTATCGACGGACATTATGCTAGACTGGCGAATCATTGCAGTAAATGGTAAAAACAAGGTTGCAATGCAGTTACTTAAAATTGAAAAACAATTTAAAAGGGGAGAAATGTGAATTGTTAACACGTGTAGAGGCTGTATGTCCAGAGCTATATTGCCCTGACACAGAAGGAAGCGACACAGGATGGCTTTAAACAGAGAAGTGTGTCTGTTAAAAAAGACAAAGTATTTTAAAATGAACAAGAATCAGATGATGTATGTACAGAGCTAAATAGACCTATACAGAAGTAAAGCTGATCTTAAACAGAGAAGCGTGTCTATTGAAAAAGACTACAAATGTGTTAAACACTTTAAAACACTTCTTAACCCAATACAAATAAATACATAAACAAATACACATAAATAAAATGTGAGACCCTGTATTGTTAAGTTAACATTTTAAAAACCGTATTTGCATTATTTATTTTACACAGCTGGATGTACAAGCACGTGTAAAACAACACGGTCGGCTTCTGAAATGTCTGTACCAAGTGTCTTGAGTTTAAAACATTAAAATGACCCAATAAAAAAGCATTACAAACCTTGACTATCGGTTGCCGCTATGTTAGACTTGTTACAATGTATTTACTTAAACTAAAGAAGAAAAAAAAACGGTTTTAAAATAAAATGCTACAAACCTTTTCAGTGTCAGTGCTTGTCTGTACCAGAACAAACTGAGAGAATTGTGAGTGTGACACTTTTACACTGCAAGACCATTGTGACCAAACATTCCCTCGCCCCTATATGTGGAAAACAAAGTGTTTATTTAAGTGTCAGGTGCGTCCTGAAGCCTGACGCTTGTCACAACCTGAGCAATTAAGATAACAGACAACTCTGTGGGTGAGCAGAGACACCAACAACCAAGGATAATTGAACCACCCTAAAACTTAATGCATAGATATTTTGAATGCCACTTAACCATAGGCAAGCACTAGGTCAAATGCATTGGTTCAAATACACAAGGTTAACATTTTTAGTAACGCATGATACTGAAGAAAATGTGTCTGTCAGAAAATATAAAATCAATGGATATCACAGATTCAAATGACAAGTGTCAAACGTGTAAACATGCTGTTTATCATTTATGAATAAACTTCTTTTGCTATGAAACTAATACGAACTATGAATATGCCTAAAGGAATTGCAACACACTGCCATAAGAAAAAGTGTAGTCTATATTCATTAATACTTATAAGTAAATAATTCACAAACACACCTTCAAAATGTAGTGTTATTTTCTTGATCCAAATGGACTGACAGTCTTTTTTTTATATGTCTTGCATGGAAACTGCTTTGTTTGACTGGCTCAGTTGTTACATCAACTTACCGGCAAAAGATGTTTTCTATTTTCATTCTATTTTGTATTTTATTACAGCAAAACCTGGAACAAGTGTGACAACCGGTTAGCATTTCTTTTGTCAAAAATGTAAGCAAGTTTATCTATGACAGATATTTACAAATCCCTACATTTATAATAAAGAATTAACAGTTAAGAGGTTGGAATGAACTTTTCTTCATGTTGCACAGGATATTTGAGTTGATAATCTCAAGAGTGTGATGTATGGCAGAGGCATCGACAGGCATGTTAACACATGTACGCTACAGTGTTTGACAACTAACCAGTTTGTGTAGGCATAGAGGATGAAGTGAACAAACTCTAATATCTCGACAAACGCAGGATATTGTTTACAGCTGGGAAACCCCTAGACACGACTGAAACTGTAACCATACCCCGCTAGAAACATCCCATGACATATTTTGCTCTAACGTACGGTGCCACAGTTGCAATAAAAGGCATAATAATCTAATTGTATAGATGTACTGTCTAAGTATGCATGCGCTGTCCCTTTGAGAAGAAGGGCTTGTGAAGTTGTATTGGCTTTCCAAAACATATTTAGCCAGGACCTTGTTCTTAAAAAACAGCAAACAGATCAGTGTACAGAATTTCTCAACAGAACTTTATAAAATGTTTTAAAACAAATACAGATTGTACATTTTATGACAAACAATTATGTTAAAGCTAGCGTTGAACTATTTAACTGAACTATAAAATCAAAAATGTGGTGCCACTTTACAGAAGGAAACACGTTCAGGTATATAGATGTTTTGTCAGACTTTATACACAGTTATAACAACAGCTACCACTGAATTATTAAGTTGAGACCTGCTGATGTTAACACTTTTAACTCTTTAAAGATTTGGAAAATTGTCTATGGGGGTTGGTTAAAAGAAAATCTAGAGACTTTGCATTTAAAACTGAATTGGGGTAGAATGCCTAACAGTAGTTCTTTAAACTTGTACTACCAAGTCTTTATATACGCAGAATCAAAAGACAGTATTTAAAAAACTCTTCAGAAACACATATTCACTTTCTATTTGACAAGGTTATTAGAAATAATTAAAAATAGTCTGCAATGTAAATGTTTAACACGTTATACTTTACTCAACAGTTCCATATAACTTGATCAGTATTGGTCGATATTGTACTTAAATGGGGTTTGAAACAAGTTATAATACACTTCTATAAAGTTCATAAACTGTGTTTGTTACATAGATTATTTAATACTAAGCATTTCAGGAAAATCTACATGGAAAATCAAATAAAACTACCAGAGTCAATATTATTATTAGCCTACACTACACAACATTTAGATACAACTATGGAGTTAGGCAACAATATTTATCCGTGAAATGTTAGTTAATTCAACCGTAGTAATAGTACACACACTGACTTTAACAAAGCATGCACAACCACATCAAACACATTAACATCTTTGACTTAGGACATGTATTAGGATTTGTGGTAGCCTAGTTAAATTACTGATGAGGCGGTCGGTGATTGCGGCCTTTCATTGTTTCTTATGCAAATAGAGCTATTGTGGTAGATTATTTCGGATTAAACATGCCTCATGGTCTTGGTTTTGTATACCGTTTTAAACAAAGAACTTATTTAAATTTCCCGCGGTCGTTGGTTAGACTGTTGATTGTTTGTCCCACCCTGTCCCTTCGCATAAACTAATTGTAATAATTGAGAGGAAGAAATGTTATAAGTAAGTATACAACTTTTGCTGTGTTTTATAGCTTTATTCTAAATTCCTCTTACTTTCCCAGAAGAAACAGAGTCTCTTTAAACACAAAATATGTCATGGGGGGTTTCTAGCGGGGAATGGTTACAGTTTCAGTCGTGTCTAGGGGTTTCTTTCCCAGCTGTAAACAATATCCTGCGTTTGTCGAGATATTAGAGTTTGTTCGCTTCATCCGCTATGCCTACACAAACTAGTTAGTTGTCAAACGCTGTAGCGTACATATGTCAAACGCTGTAGCGTACATATGTTAACATGTCTGTACATCTGCTGTACATTGCACTCTTGAGATTATTAACTCAAATATCCTGTGCAACATGAAGAAAAGTTCATTCGAAACCCATAACTGTTCATTCTTTATTATAAATGTAGGGATTTGTAAATATCTGTGAAAGATAAATTTGCTTACATTTTTGACAAAAGACAAAAGAAGTACTAACCGGTTGTCACACTTGAAAATAGAAAATCTTGTGCCAATAAGTTGATGCAACAACTGAGCCAGTGAAACAAAACAGTTTCCATGCAAGCACTATTCTAAGCACTACATACATGTGTGAAAAACTTTAAAACGGGAGTGACATACTGTGTAACGAGATGTGTTCTATGTCATTATGTCAAAAAAAAATAATAATGTAATTGTATGTAAACATAATGTGATATCTTGTAACAATTGTAAGTCGCCCTGGATAAGGGCGTCTGCTAAGAAATAAATAATAATAATAATAATAATAATAATAATAATAATAATAATAATAATAATTATTGAGAGGGGATATCTATACGATAAATGGCTGTTTTTCTTATTTATTTAACACAAACACCAACACAGCCAATTCTTGTTTTAATTCATTTATAAATTGTTTACCATTCTCCTCTTTGAAACTGTTCTCATTCTACCTAAATGAATTACAACAAACTCTTGAACAGCGTCTCAAAATAAAACACACCAGTCACTTATCGCCTTTAGCCTATCAGGCCAGTGTAATCCCCTGCCCCTTGTGCATGAGGGGGGCCTGTCGGTTGTACAATTGTCTCTCAGTTTGCCAAGCTCACACAAGAATAGATACAGCCTAAGTTTGTCACATTTTATTTTAAAAATGTTTTTTTGTTTTAAGTAAATACGTTGTAACAAAGTTGGAAATTGTCTAAAATACAACCGCTGATAGTCAATGTTTGTAGCATATTTTTATTTTTTTTTACGTTTTTAAGCTTTAAACTAAATAAAATTAAATAGACATTCATGATTTATGCATTTCAGCATAAACGCCTGATTTCAAAGTGTTTAAATATGTGCCTAAAGACTGCTTTGTTCAGTTGATAATCCTTCAGTATGTACTTTTGAAAACTTTAGTGTTTGTTTACTTCTGCATAAGCTTGCAGGCCGCTCCAGCATTGTCAAGAGAGACCCAAACCGGTCTTTCTGCACGGCTGGGTCAACATACTTTTATTTATTTGTATAATTTAAAAAAATACAACAACAACTCTATAGTTTTATTTACCATTTTACTCTAACAATGTGTTTTCTTAAGATCAAAATTGACTTAAAACTACAATCTTTAAAACTTTTGCTTTAAAACTACACACATGGCACTTAAACGAGGTAAAACTTCTGTAAAAACTACAAGCACGTGACAGGAAGGGGTAGTGACACTTCCACAACGCCCTTAGCACACTGGGGGAACTATCAACCACACTCGCAATTCTCACTAGGTTTGTTCTGATACAGACAAGCACTGACACTGAAAAGGTTTGTAGCATTTTTTTTAAAACAGTTTTTTTTTCTTTAGTTTAAGTAAATAAATTGTAACAAGTCTAACATAGCGGCAACCGATAGTCAAGGTTTGTAATGCTTTTTTATTGGGACATTTTAATGTTTTAAACTCAAGACACTTGGTACAGACATTTCAGAAGCCGACCGTGCTGTTTTACACGTGCTTGTACATCCAGCTGTGTAAAATAAATAATGCAATAAGGTTTTTAAAATGTTAACTTAACAATACAGGGTCTCACATTTTATGTATGTGTATTTATTTATTTATTTATTTATTTATTTATGTGTTGGGTTAAGAAGTGTTTTAAAGTGTTTAACACATTTGTAGTCTTTTTCAACAGACACGCTTCTCTGTTTAAAGCCATCCTGTGTTGCTTCTTTCTGTATCGGGGCAATATAGCTCTGGACATGCAGCCTCTACACGCGTTAACAAGTCACATTTCTCCCCTTTTAAATTGTTTTTCATTTTTAAGTAACTGCATTGCAACCTTGTTTTTACCATTTACTGCAACGACTCACCATTGGTTCTGTCACACTACCCGTTTCTTATCTTCGAACATACCAGTGATGCTCTTAGCTCCATGTGGGGCCCAGTTTCATGCACAGTTTTCTCATTTTCCCCAGACACAGACAAGCACAAACACATTTAAGGTTTGTAGCATTTTATTTAAAAAAATGTTTTTTCTTTAAGCAAACACATTGCAACAATTGTAGCATAATGGCCGCCGATAGTCAAGGTTTGTATTCTTTTTTTTTTGGCCACTTTAATGTTTTAAACTCAAGACACATTGTACGGACATTCCAGAAGAGAGTCTCGCATTATTATTATTTTATTTTGTTTATGTATGTATGTATGTATGTATGTATGTATGTGTTGGTTAAGAAGTGTTTTAAAGTGTTTAACACATTTTTAGTCTTTTTTTCAACAAACATGCTTCTCTGTTCTCTGCATGTTTTAACAATTCACACTGTTTTAACATTTCCAAGTTTATTAATTTATTTATTTTTAGTAATATCTATTTGTATCAATAAAAGCTGCATCTACCACATGGACATACGGCTGTTGGATCTTAAGTCTTTTCTTAAAAAGTCATTTTTTAAAAAGGCCTTGCCTTTTAACATTTTAATTCTTTAACATGTTCAAGCTTATTTTATTTATTAAATTTTTCAACACTTTGTACCTTTTATTTTTCTCCATTTTTACTGCTCATTTTATTTATTTATTTCTGAAATAGACTATAACAAACTGTATACCCATTTAACGTATTTCAAATTTATTTTATTTTTTGTAAAAAAAAAAGCTTATTTTTCTGAAACATATGTAGCAAAACACTTTGTACCCCCCTGTTTTTCCCATTTACTGCTCCATTTATTTTTTCAGCACTTTGTACCCTTTTTGATTTCACCCATTTTAATGCTCATTTTATTTTTCTGAAATAAAGAATATAACAAAACTCTATACACATTTTTCAAAACTATTTTATTTTTGTAAAAGGCTTATTTTTTTTTTTTTTTAAAAGCCCATGTATTCCCCTTATTTTTCCCCATTTCACTGATGCATTTATTTTTCTGAAATAACACATATAACACAAATAAAAAAATAATACCCCAAACCTTTATTTAATTCCCCATTTTAATGTGATAAACTACAATCATGGAACATGGTTTCCATAAGTGCTTTAAAGACTACATAGGCTACTAACAACTAAACAAGCAAGATGTGCCGAATGGCCTCCTCTTGTTTGTAAATTTTCTTATGTTCTACATACATGTGACAGGATGGGATTCCATATTTGCATTAAAACTACAAACCTGTGACAGGATGGGTGGGTGGGACTTCCAGAATTGCTTAAAAACTACAAACACATGACAGGAACTGGAAGGCAGGACTTCTGGTTGATCATGGTTGGCTAAGTGCACCTGTCAAAACAAAATGCTGCTTTCTCACTGGTTAAAAATTAACATGGTGATATCTGCTATAGCATATAACTACTTGCAGTTGTTATACAATCTATGGTTTTGGCAGGGAAAGAACTATGGCAGGGCAAAAGCCCTTCATGAAAATAAGGTGTAAATATAGGATTGGAAGGGAGGAAGGCAAATCCTCCCTACCAGAATACATGTAGTAATGTGCTATAGAAAGGAGAGAAAATACTTTGTTTGGTAGGTATTTTGAGAGGTTAGGTGAGTCTAGCTGTGAACACATTATTCTGGCCCTCGTCCTGTTTGTTTCTTTGTGCTAATAAATGTGTGCCAACAGTGTTTAACTGCAGTTTCTAGCCTGAGTCTCATTCTTGACGCTATCCTGCTACAGAACATAAGCAGTAACAAGTCAGCAAAGAAGGCAGACTAGTGAATAAGAGAGTAGTTTTGAGTCCCAAATAAAACAAAAACTCCTTTAAACCTAATGAATAACTCTGAAACCAACATGTGTAATAACTATAGTTGTGTAGCTACAGTACAGGTATGTGTTTATGGGTATACCTTGACTTTGCTGTAACTAAGAATTTGGACCTGCGCATAAAATAATTGACAACCCCTGTTCTAACGCTTAATGTAAGGTCTAAACTTAATAAAACTGTATTTCTCTATTTATCCACAGGGTATGATGATTGTTATCATAAAACAATGTATACTCTGCAATCTATTTTGCTTCAAGCAAATGAAATATCTAATCGTGCAAGTGATAATGGAAAACAAACACAGCATGTCGCAGCAAACTTAAACCTTATTAAATGCACAAACTCATCTTGACTTGCTGGTAGGACTGAGGCTAAACTGAAATCTAGATGTTGATACACTGCTTTAGGGTTCTGTGTTAAATCAGCAGTCTTGACAGACGGTTAACTATTAAAAGTGCTCTAGTTTGGGGGCTAGGTGGTACAGTAGTCCATTTCAGTAGCCTTTCATACCTTTTCCTCCGAGACTTGTTTTTGGTCTGTTTTGGTCTCCACTTGAGAGGCCTGGGACTAATGGCACATGGTATTTAGTCAGGATTGAAGTGCTCTTACAGAGCTGCAATATGAGGGTACTTCCTCATAGTGCTTGTCAGCACTGTACCTCACTTTAGCCAGTGACATTATCCCTTTCATAAACACTAACATTTTCCAAAACACTTTTTAAAAATGAATTTTAAGGGTGTCCAAAAAACACAGTAATAATGGGATTGAAAGGGGAAAGGAGCACATTAGAAAACGATGAGAAAACAAATGAGAATTCTGCATTTTTTCTTTATACTCTGTTTTTTTTTTACAATTCCAGACCTGCCTACAGTCCCAAAGTTGTTCATTCTAAGAGTTACTGTTCTGCACAGTCCTCAACAATCCTTCACCTTCGACAACGTGTCTGCTGAGGACGGCCTTGGGTGGAAACAGATAACGTGATAGAACTGTTATCGCATGTGAAAATGTTTTTAAAAATCCATTCAGCGAAGAGATCTCTGAGCAGACAAAGAGACACAGACAAACACATATCTGCTGGATGTTTACAATAACTAAGGTTTTTAATTTGGCAGATTTGCTTCTGTAACTGTAGTGGCTTAGGATGCTTGTCATGAAAGACCAATGTTTGACTGATTGATTTATTGACATAAATTAGAAACAATTTAAGACCATTCTGGAAATGACTTTATTTATCAATTTTACCATTTTTTAAAACACAATTTAAAATGTCCAGTACTTTATTAAATTTCAGTTTAGATTATTTATTACAGTATTGTAATTTAATCATCACAATTGTGTTTATTGAGATTTATGGGTATCTCGTGAACAGGGGGCATTAACAACAACAACAGAAGAAGAAGAAGAAGAAGAAGAAGAAGAAGAAGAAGAAGAAGATCTGCTGGGTACATGTATTCTGCACACATTTTATGCTGTGAAAATTCTGTATTGCAGTTTTGCAGATTTCAACAGGTGGAAACTGTAGCGCAAGATCATTTTAACCTTTAAGAACACAATCTACAATTTAAATAACAACGTATACAGTAGTTTTCATTAGAGAAATGTAATTTTTTCCTCAAAAGTCAGAATTGGAAATAAAAGCAAAATACACAATGAATTTCACCCTTCATTCACACATCACAAGTACAGCATAAAGACACCTCTAAATTGTCATCACTTGACATACTGCAAATGTGACCTCTAATGTTTCTACCAATAAAATAAAAAATACAACACAAATCTACCACTGTTCACAAATGCCTGTGCCTCCTAGTCTAAATTGCACAGTAAAGAATGTCTGGCACATAGCCTTTTTTAAACTAACTTGATGTCATGGAGTGAAAGAAGTGATTCTGTCAGTATTCACTCACTGACAAAGGAAGTCAATTGAACCTTTCTGGCTTTGCTTTCCAGTCAAATGAAGGACCAAGCAGCATTGTCACAACCACTTTCCTACACAGATTTGCACTTGCACAGGCTACAAGCAAACTGGCCTGTATATTATTAAATTCAATCTATTGCAACCAAAACTCTAAAATGAACGTGACAAAGCAATTGACACAGCTCTTGACAATTTTTCTGATTTGAGCATATGGGATTCAATTTACAGATGAACACAACCCTTCTTTATTTGTGTTACTCGGCATGGATTTCATAGTTTATCTCAAAAAATGCATAAACAGTAATAACAAGGGAAAATCTGTAACTTCCTACAATTTACTGAACAGCTGATTAAATTAAAAAGGGGCATATAAAGAAAATACTTAGATTCTTGTGCTGTTAACCGTGAAAGTCCCCAAAATACTGTTTATATGAGCAGAGAACACCTTCACGAGAAAGAATCCGTGTCACCATGTGTGATGTAAGTGGTTATTAAAGATCTGATTTGCTGATGGATAGTGCCTGCTTTTTTAATACAATGTGTTACAGTGTTGTCGCCCCCACTATGCTCTTCACACATCATCTGTGTGTGTGTAGGGGGATATTTATTATTAATGAACTGGGCCAAATCCGAGTGGTGGTTGAACAGGTGTTTGGGCTATTGAAAGGGAGGGGGCGGATACTACTGAAGTGTGCTGAATTGAACCATGAGCTTGTTCCCCCAAATTATTACAGCCTGCTGTATCCTGCACAATCTGTTCCAGGACTGTAAGGAGGTGTTCAGGCAAGCGGAGGAACAGCTACCTCAGCCTCCAGGAAGAATTGCACAACAGCGATATGAAGAGGGTCCTGCTATCTTTACTTTTGTAACCCGACGATGTACTTTTATTTTGAATCACATTTTGTTTCATTAGCTTTTTTTGTATCTCTTTATACAAAATATAGCATCCTCATTTGCGCTGTACTTGTATGACTGCTTCTGCTTAATAAAGAATTGGAATATTGATTAGTATTGTTGATTCTCAAGAAATAAATCACGAAAATTCCACACCACATTTTATTTTGGGAGTGGGTTAAACAATGTTCATATTGTGCATTGTATCAAGCTGCCTCAACATATCCTCTTCCCTTATGAATATTCTTCACCGCTCCAATGGACATAAGTGGTGGATGGACATAGGTTTTGCTCAGACATAAGTAACTAGGAGAAATTGCATTGGAGTATAGTTATACACATTTAAACATAGTACTTAGTAGTACTTTACAATAAAGACGTTTTGACAGTTGTTTGGAAAGCAGCTTGGATTGTGGAAAGTTTGGAAAGTTTGGATTGTGTATTTCTTAGCAGACGCCCTTATCCAGGGCGACTTACAATTGTTACAAGATATCACATTATTTTTACATACAATTACATTATTTTTTTTACACATTATTTTTACATACATCAATCTGATAAAGGAAATACTGCAAACAAAACATTAATTTCTCTGCTGCCATCTTTGGGCCATGGTAACTTACGTATTCCCATGTGACCTTTATAGCAGCTTTAGGAAAGGACTTGAATGAGCTAATTAACATTTTCACAAGAAACTCGAGTTTACATGTGTAAGTGGGCGTTGATTTCACGAGCATTTCTGATCGACATTCTGATCGCTCTGCCCCTTCTCCCTGAACTACAGAGTTTCTATTTCCCATTTTGAAAATAAATAGTTAAAAAAATCTTTCAGCTTTTTAAAAAAGAGACTTTGGTGGTTAAATGGATGCTTTGCTTCCGTTGCTCCCGGTCTGTCCATTCTCCTCTGGTCGCCTGCTGCCACTGGACCCACCCCCTGCGCAGCTGTGTGATCTGATGTAGAAATACTTATAAATGCATCTCGACAATTCCTGTCGTACCTTTCTCTAAATATAAATTTGTCCAGGCACAATGTTATCATCTCTTCTGCTGTAATACACGTGCTCAGCATTGTTTTAAACTGTTTCTTGTCCAACCATAAACTGCGAAGTCAGTTTGATAAGTAACCGGATATTCCACACAAATAACGTCTTTCTCGTCACTGTGAAGCTGTAGCACAAATCTGGTATGGATGCCTCCTGTCACTACCCCGGATAACAAAGGGTGATTTATAAATAAATAAATAAATAAATAAATAAATAAAACACTGCATGGTATTGTTGCAGGTCTTGTGGGGAAGGGTCCGCATGATTTAAAGGCAAAGTCTCAAGATTTAAATCCAGGATGTGAAATAAATCAGAGAAAAAAGCTCCAGTTTTTTTTACACTTGGCGAGCTAAACCATTGCTGCTTGCAAATAAATCTGTTTTCTGTAAAAGAAATATTTAATTTCTAAATAAATAAATACATTGACTGCTAAATCCGGCATGCAATTTTTCAGATTCATAAATCTCATGAAAAACATTTAAATGTTTAGTTTCAAATTAAATATATAAATTGACTGCTAAATCTGGACATACAGGTTTTCAGATTTATAAATCTCTTAAATAAATGTTTAAATGTGTACTTCCAGATATAATTTATAAATCTGAAAATATTTAGCAAGGTTTCAACATTTAAATCCAGCATGTGAAATAAATCCAAGAAAAAGAGCTCCAGTTTTTAAATCCTTATTTTACATAGGGTTGCCAACTGTCCAGTTTTGGAGCGGACATCCGGTTTTAAGGGAATTTGTACCGTGTACGGTCAGAAACACTGACCAGACAGCAAACGTCTGGTGTCACAGGAAATAAGTTAGCTGGACTATTATGGACTGTGTAGATCAGTGACAAAAAATCCTAATTAAATCCATTTTAATTCCAGGTTGTAACACTACAAAATGTGGAAAAGTCCAAGGGGGGTGAATACACTTATGCAAGGCATTGTATTTGCAAATATTAGCGAAAGAGAAATACATACAATACATGCATTATTTTTTATATGGGTTATGATATAAGCAGAAATAATTTATAATTTGTTGTGCGATTTATTTATATGTGCAATTATATTTGTGTTTAAAATGTAATAATAACAGTTTCTAATATGACATATTATCTATTATTTAATAATAGGTGTTAAGTTGAATTCCCAGTTTACAAAGACGTGGTAAACTCTCACCAGAGTTGTCATTTTAAATTTGTAATCGCCGTGGATATTTATATTAGGTTTTCTTCGTACAAATAATACAGCGAAAGAGAAATAAATACATGTATAATGTGTATGTAAAGTCTCTGTGTGTTAAATGAATAATCCCTATATATGTGTAAGAAAATGTTACTGCAAGCAGATTATCTGATTCTCACTACATACTGTGTTGTACATTTAACAAATGATAAGCATAAAATACACATTTGTGCATTTTACTGAACTTACTGTTGGTTTCATGTAATAAGTGCATTTTCCCTAACGTGTGCTGTGTTTTGTTTTAGTATGTAATTGTTGCAATCAACCTACTGTAAATAACATCTTATTATTTCTTTGCAGAAACATCAATCTGGATTGTTGAGCACAGTTTTGTACACTGGGGGGAACGCCGTGCCAGACAAACGCTCGGGCTGGACCTGCAGCTGCCAAACCCCTCTGTCTGCTGGTTCGGACAGAGGGGGCTCAGGTGGCATTTTTTTTTTTAGTTTTGTTTATGATTTAATTTTTAATTCCCCTTCTTCCAAACCTGACATCCTGGTGATTCACGCTGGAGGCAATGATTTGGGAAAATTGAAAAGTGCTGAATTAGTTAGAAAAATGAAAAAATATTTAACACATTTGCATGAGCTATTTCCAAATACAAAAATTATTTTCTCATGCATCACCCAGCGACATTTTTGGAAAGATGTAAAGGCATCTCCAAAAATAAACAAAGCACGTAACTGGGTGAACAGTGTAATTTCGGATTTTGTAAGGGGTTTAGGGGAGAATTCAATTTGGCACCCCAAAATGAATTATGATCAGGTTGGGCTTTTTAGGGGGGGGTCCATATGAATGACGCTGGTAATGATATATTCCTAAAAATCCTCCAGCATGGACTTAAACCACACCTTCTGTAAATATATCCTTCCCTTCCCATACCCACCCTTACACCTTTGTTTTTATTGTATATATTGTTTTGTATTGTATATTTTGAACTGTGTACATGTATTGTGTATATTGTTTTGTTTTAATAAAAGTGCATTTTTAAATATCTTTGTTATTGAGAAATATATACAGACATAAGTATTACTGTATGATATGCAATGAATGCTGTATGATATCTTTATATTAATATTTCATTCATGAGATCTGGTGTAAAACATAATAATTAAAACAAATCAAATAACGTAAAGAGCAAGTCCTCACATGGAGCTTCACATACTAATCTACAAGTAAAAAGTATAACCTGTGATATGACGTTTTATTTTTCCTGAAATACAACGGCTGGTGAGTGGGGACTTTATTGTAGAAGTGAGGATCAGAGATTTACACAGGGTACTACATTAAATTGGAGAGCTATCTGAATTATTAGTACAGTATTTGGTGCTGTGCGAGTACATCCACCATGTCAACTAGGATTACAGATGTTTATATAAATAATTTAACTGAACTTTAGGACCGCATGTATAGGAAGCCAATCGTTTTGTGCGTTTCTCAAATTATATTGTAACGATCCTGGTTCCCGCAGACATGTGCATCACACAGGGCGAGGCAGTCCACACACAGGCGGAGGGCGGGCGCAAACCCGGGACCTCTCACACTAAAGCGTAGCACCGATACCGCTGTACAAAAGAGCCGGCTGTGCTTTAGTGCGAGAGGTCCCGGGTTCGCGCCCGCCCTCCGCCTGTGGGTGGAGTGCCTCGCCCTGTGTGATGTGCCTGCCTGCGAGAACAGAGATCGCTACAATATATAAACCTAAAATACCATCTTCCACTAAAAACGTGTACGTTTTCTATATTAAAACAGGTTTGGATATCCTACGTGACTTGATTAAAACGTCAAAAATAGTATTCTCTACATGAAGAAAAGTGTTTGTACCCACTTTACCACTCAATTTATTGAAAAGGTTCAAAGTCACCAAGGAATTTACTGTGAAAATAATACAACTTTGTTAAAGTGAGCCTACATAAACACTTATTAAACTTATTTGCTTACGCCACAGTATATGACATGTCCACGATTTTCATTTTTGAAAGGAATATGCATATGTCTATGCATAGACATAAATTATACAGACAAAATAATGTTTAAAAAATGTGTTTATGTTAAAAAAAACAAAAAACAAAAAATAACCTAAAATACAGTGAGCAATTTCCTGAAGATAAAATGTATTTATAGTACAAATTAAATGTAAATATACATTACGATAAATGTCACCTTTTTAAACAAAAAATGCTGTCTGCAATGCACTTTGATAAATAAGATGACAACATATTTAAACAAAAATTACAGTCTGCAATGCAATACCTGTTTTCGTTTCTCAAAAAAATACAAATGGCGTCCTGTAATTTTGGATAACTCTCCACAGAGAACCCTGCCTTTAAGTTCTAAGATTCACATCTGCATTGAAAGGCTCAAAAAGGCAAACGCTAACTTATTTCCCAGCTAACTTATTTCCCAGCTAACTTATTTCCTGTGATACCGGTTCTTGCGAATGTTGCTTACTTACTGTTTATTGGCATTTGTGTATTTCCATTCTCGCTGAGCCAGTCCATTGTGCAACATGAACGTGATTTAGAGAACACTGAGAGTGTCACTTTGATTGAAAAACTTTCAGAGAGTCAAGTGTAAACATCTATCCTGGACTTTTACTCTAAAATGTAAGGGAATTTGTCTGCATTGGCAAAATGTGAGCGCCCTAAAATTTTCATTTTTTTTCTTACCGTATTGTTGTTGTCATTATTTATGTATTTGGCAGACACCTTTATCCAAGGCGACTTACAAGTGTTACAGGGCAATACAAGGTTGCAATGCAAGAACAATAGAAGTTTACAAGAATAATATTTAAATACAATAAGTTTACAGGAAGTGCAAGTTTGTATTACTAAATACAATATAAGATAAGATGTAACAAGTTAGGATTTAAAATGTCTGTATATAATGGCAATAGTAGTGTAGTCGTACAAGGACTGTTGTTCAGTAAAGTTTGTTTATATTTTTGTCATCCCCCTCTGTCTAATGACAGAACTTGCATATTTCAGTGAATGAAAAGTGCTATATTATTCATACATGATGATTTTGTCCAGGTCACACAGAGAGGAATTCCATTTTACATCTTGCCAGAGGCATTGCACCTGTCACAGCATAGCATGTCCAAATACCCTGCTGGAGTGTCAACAGATGAAGTGAAATACTCCTGCCATAATTTAGCACTGAGACCGTCTGCCCAAATTATTGAAAAAACACATTTCAAAGTAATGGCTTTAACCCCTAGCGTCTAAAAGTGTCTGAGGGACCTTTATTTGAAAGACGGTGTCTCTGACAACACAGCAAATGTCCTACCTAATGAACCACAACCTTTCATTTGGTGGAAAAGTGGAATCAGAATAATATTGTGCTGAATTTGTACATAAACCTCAGTTTAAACATGTTTGCTGTGTACAATCAAATTCCAGTTATATTTCTCCAACATCATACTCTTTTAACAACTTCCACAGAGCTGATTATTTCTGTTCATCACTTGTGAAAAAAATCTAGCAATAGAGTTGCTTGCTTATTAATATTATTTTAGTTGGTGTGTTACAGATATTCACATGACAGGTGTTGCATATTAACTGTGCTTGCTTCAAGGCGGTATTAAAAAAAATAAAATAAGGCCTAGTAATATTTTGCCTGGGGATAACCTGGACGTGCTTCATCTCATAGCACCTCAGCATGCTGGCATTCCAGCCAAATATACCACTAACACAAGCTGCAGTGCCCAAGTTTTGCATATGGAGCAGATACATTTGTAAAGAAATAACACATTGAAATTCACTTTTTTACTGAGTATTAATTACAATTCTGAAATATTTTTTTAAAAAACCTAATAACTGCAGTGGGAAAGACTTATAATCAATGCCATCTAATTTATTATGTTTCTTTTAGTATTTCTAAAATTAACATAATTTAGTGTTTAACCCTTTAAAGACCAAGCATATCTCAGTGGGATGCTCCCCCAGGCCAGGTTTTTTTTTTGGCTGTATTTGACTCTTTCTATAACAATCCACTATAAATGTATTTATTACAGTTGCATGAATTGGTGTCTTTTTACCATAACACTCTGGGGAACATTATAAAGTACTTCTGAAACCATAAATTTGTTCAGCTTTTTTTTTAACACTGTATTTTGTTAAAATGAACGTTAAGTATTTCTGTATTATTATGTATTCTGCTTCGATATACATGTATAGTAGGGTGACCACCTGTCCCTAATTGGGCGGGACAGTCCCGAAATGTAAAGATCAAGTACCGGTCCTGGGCTTAATGCCTACGGGATGGCATTTGTCCCAAATTCGTTGACACAGTGCAATCTTACAGTTTAGCGCCACAGTCAAACCGTAGCATATCTGTTCATAGCGCATCAGCACTGCTCCTGCCACATTATTTTGCAATGCCTGACATTCACTTGCTTGCCAGTTAAAACAATAAAAAATATATGTATATATCCAGACACAACTGAACCACACCGACATCTCATCTCATGCCGATAACGACTCTGCATCAACATGCTGTAAAGTGTTTCAGTCAGAGTGCTGCGTTTCTGTTCTTTCCTGAGTTTCCCTTTTTAAAAATGAATAAACACAGCGCATTGCCAATGAGACAGAACAGAGACAGAACAGCAGCTACCCCACCCCCACCCGCTCTTCAGGGAAACAGTAAAAAGTAAAAAAACATGTAAATATACCCCAGCATAAGAAATGGCAGGTGTCTCATTTTTGCATTTGGAAAAGGTGGTCACCCTAATGTATAGAAACATGTTATTCTATGACCTGAGGGACCTTACAATACTTCCTGAAATGTTTGTTGAAAGATATTGATGTTTGGGCATATTACAAGACATTGTTTCACCTGAGTGATTGTAATGCCATACTAAACCTTTATTCTCAGGGTCTTTATAAGCAATAATGGACACTACCCTCAATTATTTTCTCAAAATAAATATTTATATATAAAACAACAGTTTTTCATTCCATTATTATAAGTAATAAGGGAAAAAAAACGTACCTGATAAATTTAGTTCATGAAACATTATCCGCTTATATCCACTTGTGTCTTGATATGTATAAATGTTGTAAAAAAACATACATATTAGGGCTTAGGTTCGACCAGGGTGTTCTCGGCTCACCGCGCACCAGCGACCCCTGTAGACTGGCCGGGCACCTGCAGGCTTGCCTGTAAGCTGCCCAGAGCTGCATTGTCCTCCGACACTGTGCTCTGGGCTGGCTGCATGGCGGGCCTGCAGAGTGAAAAGAAGCGCTTGGCTGATGGCACACACTTCGGAGGACAGCGTGTGTTCGTCTTCGCTGCCCCCGAGTCAGCGCAGGTGTGGTAGCTGTGGGCTGAGCCTAAAAACAATTGGGCATTTTAAATTGGGAGAAAAACGGGATAAAAACTAATTATCGACTACTAAATAAAAAAAAATAATAAAAATGAAATGCCCGTCTCAGTGCCGTCACTGAAAAAAATTAAAATAATCAGGCAGTGAAATTCAATCTCTCCCCTATCCAATGATATGTGTTAACAACCTGTACTGCAAAATAGGGTGGCCCAGTAAGTCAAAGAAATGAAGTGTGTTTTTTATCGCGTTCTTCCGATCACAGGTCCAGAATGACACTTCAGTGATCGTGTTTACATGATCACGGTCCTTAAAGGGTTCATATTTATGGCTGATAATTATAATTCTAGTGTTCATCACAAAGGCTAAGCAAGCAGCAAGGTTGTCCAGGGTTAACAAGTCAAATTACAATAGATTAAATGTAAAAATAATGGACAGGAAAGCTTTTGTTTGACACCCTACATTCTTCAGTGCATTTAGTGCGCAAGTTATTACGACATTTTACTTCCCCACTGATTCTGCAGGATGCTGCCTGGATAGTCATGCAATAATCTGAGATATGTGCTGAAGGCAGTTGAATTAAGCAAGTAAAATGCTTGTGAATATGTGGAATAACACGTTATAACAGGTTATATCAATTTTAACTCTACCAGATGTGTTAGGATATTGTTTGTTCAACTATTGGGACAGCTGGAAGGCACAACATAAAGAAAATAGATTAAATATGAATTACGTCTTTGGGGCTTTGTGAGTAACTAGCAGATATGTCAGTTTGCAGATCACTGTGGTTGCACACACCAAGTAATTAGTAGAGCAAGCTCACAGATTTGTTTAAACTACTGTTTGCAATATGGGCTGCAATTCACTGACATTGTATTTGTATAAGCCTTATTAACAGTGATCTACATTAATAACAAAATGATGCTGTGGCAATCCACACACACAGTGTTATTCTTTGAATGTTTATATATATTAAATCAGTATATCCCAGTCTGAGAGCTTGAACAGACAAAGTACCGTAAAACTAAATGATCACACTGCCTAAAAAATGCACACTCAACATGTTTTAAAAACGACATTGTAATAATTGTGTACTATTTAGGCAGTAGGGAAAGAGTAAAACATGCAGATTGTCAATTTATTCCACTCACTCATATTTATCCACCCAAACTCAATTTAGCAGTGCTAATTATGTCCAATTTACAGAATAACAAAATAACAAGCAATATAATTAGACTAACTAAAAATATTCACATTCATTAAATATACTGTATGTGAAACTAAACAAACAGTCAGATTTTTGTTTTTGCTCTCTATTTAAAATAAAGGTCCCACTCTAATCCAATGAAAAAGTGATTTATAGTAAAATTGTGGAATGCTGTTGTTTCCAAACCTTTGCCCATTCTTTTACACTATTACAAATCTAGAGGAAATGCCTGCATAACATACAGAGCATTCTTTTCTTTTTTTTGAAAATTGCTTTATTCATGCAAGTGCTATAAAGCTGCTGAGCTGTGTAATGTGCTTTACGTCTCCTTGTGTCAGGGAAGGTCAGATGCAATGGAAGCTAAACGCTAGCAGTCTGCAATCCTTCGCTTCACTAGTTAATCAGGTCTGCCTTTTTAAACAAAATAATCACCTAAGAATCCACTTTAAATTATTCCATGTATTGCTTGCCTGTTGTTCTAGATTCTAGTCCTAAATATGAACAGTCTTGTCGACCAGGAGTCACAGACAGAGACATTGCACAAGTATTCATTTTAAAGGACTTGGCACTAATGTTGAGTTCTCAGACGCATAGTATGGAGCAAAGTTCAGAATGCAGGCACCAGTGAACAAGTGACTTCTGCAGAGATAGTAGCATTTCAACGCTGCATTTTGAGGGAACATTATGAATAATTGATTCATTTGAAAACACATTGTTACTACACAGTAGAGAGTTTGGATGGTCCCTATAATAATGAGACAAGCGTTTGACTTTAAAATTGAGTAAATATAAAAATACATATTTTTAAATGGAGATGATTCATAATCACCTTTGATAACGTAATATACTTTTTCTGTTTTCTGTCAGAATCAAAAATAAAAATGTAGGACAGAAATGTTCTGAAAAACTATTTTTAATAGTCAAATTACAACTACATTTTAGCTGTTTGACAATTATTAAGACAATAACTCACCGTATTTTGTCTCTGTTCCTAGAAACTTTAAAGTCACATATTTTCAATATGGCAGCTATATTTGGTCGGAGGCAAATGTTCACAAACAAATGTAGTATATACTGCTAAAATGACCTTACAAATAGGAGGTCCGTACCTGAAATGATCTCTGATGCTACAGTATGAATCTTTGGCAATGAGGTGGCAGCAGATTTGTTAGATTTCTGGCAAAAAATGGTTGACTTGTGTGTATGATTCACACAATCAAACTTGAGAATCATAGATTTATAGTGTGTACTGTGTATGAAGTCGATCACCCCAAAACCAAAAAATGACATGAACACAATATGGCTGCCATTTTAGCTCACAGGTCAAAGAGATGATTACTTTTAGATTTTGTCCATTTCAATAACACTGAAAATATGGAGTTGACATCAAATGGTTTATGACATGTTATGGTTTAGAAAAAAAAAAGTAACTGATGGAACTGATATTCATTGTGACAATTTAAATATCTAGGTTGGTTGCCATAAAAAAGAATAGCAAAGAAAGAAAAGTAGACTACACTGAAGTCAACCATTCCAAGTTACTCAAGACTGTTGCGGGAATGAAGCTGAGTGGTTTGTTTTAAAGATGGACCATGCTTCCTTAATCCCTAAGAGGCACTGGCCCTAGGCCAGGGCTAACAGGTGAATCATCATGGTGAAATTGGCCAGATTTCAGGAATCAATTACCTCTTCTTACATACTGCAAATGACAAGGGGCTTCTGATGTCAACAAGGCAGATGTAAATGACAACACCTCAAGCGGTGCAAAACAAAATTGCTGTGGTGCTGATTTATTTATTCACAGTGTTTGACTGGAAAAAACCTTGTGAGATTACAAGAGCTTGATTTAAAGACTATCCTCAGGGACACAGAGACCAGGGAGCAATAAAAGATCATACTTCAGTTATTTAATTACCTCAATCTAACACATAAACAAAATAAAGCTCAGAAACTAGTACAGAGACAATTAAGGTGTTCTGATTAAATTGAAAGAATCTAATACTGCTGGAGGATGTGACTCTACTGTCCCATAAATAATTCCAGGGTAAAGAAGCTCTAAATCAGAAATATACACAATTCTACATCCAGTCACTTTATTTAGGATAGAGCTGACGCAGTGCAGCAGCTCAATAGCATGATCAGCAGCAAGCCTTTTAGAGCAGCCCATCACCTTTCATTGGTAAAGAGCTGTCAAGTATAATATAACGCGCAATTAATGCATAATACAAGTATTGGGAAAAGCATAGCAAACTGCAAAATTACTGTTCACATTGGTAAGGTTTTATAGGTAATAAGAGCAAACTAAAGGAGCCACATTGACTGAGGGTATTTCCCAATGGAGTACTGTATTTGTACTGCTTTTGTCACCAGATAAAACAAGAGATTAGGACAATTATGTGTCCACATCCAATGGCTATATGCAATTAGCAAATCCATATCCTTAGTCCTGTTTCATTTCCATCAACAGCTGAATATCAATGCAGTTTTCATTGGATTATAAGTACATGCTCAATTTTCATATATAATTATTTTTTTGTATACTTCAGGCAAATTGTGTCCTTTTTACCTAAAGATTAATTAGTTGTGATCATTAGTTGTGATCCATATTTTTCATTGTCCAGATTTACATTGCCCTTTTTAAAAGTATAAGGGATAATGGCACTGGTTGCTGGAAGGCACCACAAGAGGTTTCCCCTTATATCTCTGAGAGGATATTTAAAAGTACAGAGAGCTATCAAAATAATTCCAATATATCTTATCTAATTTGTATTACCATCACTTTGAAGATTTCGCATTTTCTTAAATGAAAGATAAACACATTATGTTAAACATAGATTGGACTGTTAATAGTATTTTCTAATAACATTTGTAAACAAAAACAAAACAGGTGAATGTGAGTTGCTTCTAGGAGTTTTAGCCCTTGTAGAAAAACAATTAAAATTGTAGTTTTTCATATACCTATAAACCATGTACCATGCACCATGTACTTCAATTTCAAACCTGAATACACCCTGCAATCCAATCCAATCCATGTAAGTAATTACTCAAACAGAAAAACACTGTTCTGTTTTCAGGGGTCTCCAATCCTGGTCCTGGAGGGCTGATGTCCCTCCTGGTTTTTGTTCCAACTGTACCCTAAATTATTTAATTGGACAAATTAAGCTTCTAATAAGCACTTTATTGGTCCAATTAAGTCATTTAGGGTACAGTTGGAACAAACACTAGAAGGAACACGGGCCCTCCAGGACCAGGATTGGAGACCCCTGTGTTAAATTGTTGGTGGTTTTGAGGGTTGAACCATGAAAAGCAGTTGAATTTGTGCCTCGCTTTATAAATATTAGACTTTTGATTTGATCAAATTCGATATGTTTAAAGTTGGGAAACAGTACCACAGTTTTTGAGAAAAAAAAATTGGAAATGGAACCCTGGGGTAAAAATGGAATAGAATGAACAAAATTAGAAGTTATAGATACAAAAGCCATATACATGAACGCAGAACAAGGAAATATAGCATAAGTCAAGACAATTATTTCTGCTCATAAATGAGCTTCCAAAAGGAATTTCATTTCATGCTCCAGGCTTTGGGCAACTGCTGTGCCATGTCTTCTGGATTCGTTCCCCATATCATTCCTTACAGCACTGTACAGTTTCCAATAAAAATTTTAATCTGTCCAAACATTCTAAGCTGGGGCTGGTTTACAGCTCCTCAACCAAACAGTTTGGCCTATATTCACACAGCCTGTATTTGCAATATTTTGCTACGTGAGGTCCTTTCATTTCCATAACACTGAATCACATAATGACAACTTTCATGGTTACACAGGTTAGAAGCAATGATTGGGTCAGCTGCCTACTATTGCACTTCAGTGTGCTACATGACACTCTAATTAAAATCCTACAATTACAGAAATTTAGCCTGATCGAGGTTATAAGGTATGTTGTCAAAGCACTATAAATAGAGTTCTACAAGGAATACATGGCCAGAATCAATGTCAGACTTAATCCTGTATTGTCTCTAGGTGACAGAATTGAGAGAGAATATTATTGCTTACCACCACCACCATGTAAACACAAGAAAGCCTAGCTCCAATACAAGTACTGCAGTTGCTATTCAGAAAGAGGTAGAAAATAAATATTGTATAAAGAAAGCAAGCATGTAACTGAAAAAACAAACATACAGTAGAGCTGCAATTCATTTATTTAAAAGGTGGCAGACCTTATTGATGCTGCCCTTAAATAGATATTTTATACCCTCTTGCATAATATCTGTTTTGTATATGCTTAATCATCATGTATTACTGTTCCTTAGTTCGACTTGCAATATTGACATTGACAGCCATACATTAGCTTTATTAAACATGCCCCATTATCTATTAACACTATTTGTAATACCACCATATACTGTACATACTGATTTGAAAAAAAAGACTGCTAGTCGTGTAGCTTTTAGCTTGTGTCTTTGATACACCATTGTGCTGAAAACCTTGTTCTCTTCAGCTGTAGTCATGAACAGACTCGGAAAACAGCAATACTGAAAGCAGGAGCAGTACAGGTGTATGATTCATTTAGGTATCTCAACAGTGTAAACAGCTGACATAGGTGTTCTATATTTGAGCTTCTTCGTGCTGTACAGACTGTGACAGAGCAGAAGCTCTGCACACTGAGAAAAATGTGTTTTGTGGCTGGCAACCATCTTGACTGGGGCCAAGATGGCCACCTTTGCACAGCCACATGATTTAATTGTTTGGTTTAATTGGAAAAGTGTGGAATGTGGCTAGGTGGTGATTGAATTATTGATTGTTAATCAACCCCTGGTCACACCCCATAAAAGAGACAATTAAATGTTTGTTTATGGGCAGCACATGGAAGAGAGAAGAGATAAGTTGCGAGAGAAGACTTGGAGCAGCAGGTTGTGCGCCCTGTTTATGTGCTGATATAGCTATTGCTTGGGTGCGGTTTTGTTTATACCTTTTGTTTCATGTTAATAAAAGTGCACAAAAGTTTAGGTTCACTGTTTCAAGGGAACAGACCAGCCTTGACCTGTGGACGCTTTGTCACAGACATACAGATCATTTAAATAAAATTGTATTTTACGAAATTACGGTCTGTTCTTATAGAAAGTGAACACAATTTAGCAAAATTGTGGATATCTGAAGGTGTTGTCTAAGAATTAAATCTGTTAGGTTTTGTAAAGTCATGGGTTCAAATTAGTGGACATTGATCATCGTATAAGATAAAACATTTTATCTACTACATTGTATAAGCGTTGATATTGTACTGCTTTGCTCTGTTGATCCATGTTGTACACCTCCAAGACAGGGCTAAAATTAATAGGGAGTTTGTGAATATCTATATTCTTCAGAGAAGGGGATTGACTTCTGAGAAAATGAACTCCATACCCTCCATGTGGTTGTGTAGGGAGATGCTGCTTTTCACTTTTTTGAATTTAACTAATGGTCATAAATTATAACTTATAATCCAGTTATCTGGTCCAGAATGAGCTGCATGATTCTCTATGTTGCAATAAAAAAGGGAAGAGGGGATCAATTTAAATGACTAAAGCTTAGCCCTTGTGGTGAAAGATGTTCCAAATGATCTGCTTACATCTTCTGTGTTTGAAAGCCAGTATCAAATTGATTTAATTTAAATACATTTTCCACTCAGTACTGACACCTGTTAACATGGCAAAGACTGGTTTGCATTCAAATGGGTGTTCAGCATGAAGCCAATTAATGGCATATGCAGTGAGCTGAGTAATTGGTCTTATATAGGATACTTGCTTACCAACTAGTCACAGCATGTCCAACAATGAGAAGGCTCGGACAGTTTAGTCAAAATTCCAATTACTTACATATGATATTGCTTCTGAATAATCACTTAAAAATCCCACTTTGTATATGGGATCAGCATTCCTAGTTTGGACTATTTGGACAGTTGCCAACAACAAAAACAATTTATATATATATATATATATATATATATATATATATATATATATATATATGCACAGTAACACATCTCCACAATTATCTAGTATGTACTTGATAAAGAAACCCCATTCAAAGTCCTCCTCATTTTTCAGCCAAAACAACAGAACTGTCTCACATAATGCAAACCATATTTTAAATGTTGCTCAAGTTATAATGGTTGTTACTATTTTAAATAAAATTATTTATGCAGTTCACTCTCTGCCGAATAACTCACTGACATAAACTAAGTAGAGTAAGCCCCCCACAATAAGCAACACAGAACTTTAAAACTGTGGCAGAAAAGAATTGCTCACTAGAGTATAAAAAATACTGCATGGGGTAGTGTGTGATAAATGAGAATGTAATGCCCACCCTCAGGTGTGCATTAAATTCTCTTATCACACACTACCCCATGCAGTATTCATATATATATATATATATATATATATATATATATATATATACAGTGTGCAAAAGTTTTAGGCAGGTGTGAAAAAATGCTGTAAAGTAAGAATGCTTTCAAAAAAAGACATGTTAATAGATTATATTTATCAATTAACTAAATGCAAAGTGAGTGAACAGAAGAAAAATCTAAATCAAATCCATATTTGGTGTGACAACCCTTTGCCTTCAAAACAGCATCAATTCTTCTAGGTACACTTGCACAAAGTCAGGGTTTTGTAGGCATATAGTCAGCTGTATGATTAAACAATTATACCAAACAGGTGCTAATGATCATCAATTCAATATGTAGGTTGAAACACAATCATTAACTGAAACAGAAACAGCTGTGTAGGAGGAATAAAACTGGGTGAGGAACAGCCAAACTCAGCTAACAAGGTGAGGTTGCTGAAGACAGTTTACTGTCAAAAGTCATACACCATGGCAAGACTGAGCACAGCAACAAGACACAAGGTAGTTATACTGCATCAGCAAGATCTCTCCCAGGCAGAAATTTCAAGGCAGACAGGGGTTTCCAGATGTGCTGTCCAAGCTCTTTTGAAGAAGCACAAAGAAACGGGCAACGTTGAGGACCGTGAGACGCAGTGGTCGGCCAAAGAAACTTACTGCAGCAGATGAAAGACACATCATGCTTACTTCCTTCGCAATCGGAAGATGTCCAGCAGTGCCATCAGCTCAGAACTGGCAGAAAACAGTGGGACCTGGTACACCCATCTACTGTCCGGAGAAGTCTGGTCAGAAGTGGCCTTCATGGAAGACTTATGCCAAAAAGCCATACCTCCGACGTGGAAACAAGGCCAAGCGACTCAACTATGCATGAAAACACAGGAAATGGGGTGGAGAAAAATGGCAGCAGGTGCTCTGGACTGATGAGTCAAAATTTGAAATATTTGGCTGTAGCAGAAGGCAGTTTGTTCGCCGAAGGGCTGGAGAGCGCATACTAATGAGTGTCTGCAGGCAACAGTGAAGCACGGTGGAGGATCCTTGCAAGTTTGGGGCTGCATTTCTGCAAATGGAGTTGGGGATTTGGTCAGAATTAATGGTCTCCTCAATGCTAAGAAGTACAGGCAGATACTTATCCATCATGCAATACCATCAGGGAGGCATCTGATTGGCCCCAAATTTATTCTGCAGCATGACAACGACCCCAAAAATACAGTGAAAGTCATTAAGAACAATCTTCATCGTAAAGAAGAACAAGAAGTCCTGGAAGCGATGGTATGGCCCCCACAGAGCCCTGATCTCAACATCATCGAGTATGTCTGGGATTACATGAAGAGAGAGAAGCAACTGAGGCTGCCTAAATCCACAGAAGAACTGTGGTTAGTTCTCCAAGATGTTTGGGCCAACCTACCTGCCGAGTTCCTTCAAAAACTGTGTGCAAGTGTACCTAGAAGAATTGATGCTTGATGCTGTTTTGAAGGCAAAGGGTGGTCACACCAAATATGGATTTGATTTAGATTTTTCTTCTGTTCACTCACTTTGCATTTAGTTAATTGATAAATATAATCTATTAACATGTCTATTTTTGAAAGCATTCTTACTTTACAGCATTTTTCACACCTGTTTAAAACTTTTGCACAGTACTATATATATATATATATATATATATATATATATATATATATATATATATATATATATATATATATACATATACATACAGTACCTTGCAAAAGTATTCAGACCCCTGACCAATTCTCTCTTATTAGTGAATTACAAATGGTACATTGAAATTTCGTTCTACTTGATATTTTATTTTTTAACACACAAAATCAATTATTGTAAGTGACATTGGTTTTATGATGGGAAATATTTTTAAGAAAAATAAAAAACTGAAATATCTTGCTTGCATAAGTATTCAACCCCCACACATTAATATTTGGTAGAGCCACCTTTCGCTGCAATAACAGCTTTAAGTCTTTTGGGGTAAGTATGTACCAGCTTTTCACACAGTGATTTTGGCCCTTGGCAGATTTGCTCCAGGTTGTTCAGGTTGGTTGGACGACGCTTGTGGACCGCAATTTTCAAATAGTGCCACAGATTCTCAATGGGATTGAGATCAGGACTTTGACTGGGCCACTGCAGGACATTCACCTTTTTGTTCTTGAGCCACTCCAATGTTGCTTTGGCCTTGTGCTTGGGATCATTGTCCTGCTGAAAGGTGAATTTCCTCCCAAGCTTCAGTTTTTTAGCAGACTGAAGCAGGTTCTCTTGCAGTATTTCCCTGTATTTTGCTCCATCCATTCTACCTTCAATTTTAACAAGATGCCCAGTCCCTGCTGATGAGAAGCATCCCCACAGCATGATGCTGCCACCACCATACTTCACTGTAGGGATGGTGTGTCTTGAGGCATGGGCAGTGTTAGGTTAGTGCCACACATAGCGCTTTGAGTTTTGGCCAGAAAGCTCTATCTTGGTCTCATTTGACCACTTAACCTTTTCCCACATCGCAGCTGGGTCACTCTCATGCTTTCTGGCAAACTTCAGACGTGCTTTCCGATGGTACTTTTTGAGTAACGGCTTCTTTCTTGCCACCCTCCCATACAGGCCAGTGTTATGCAGAGCTCTTGATATGATTGACTGGTGCATCATTACTCCACTCCCAGCCACTGAACTCTGTAGCTCCTTCAAAGTGATTGTTGGCCTCTCTGTGGCTTCTCTCACAAGTCTCCTTCTTGTTTGAGCACTGAGTTTTGAGGGACGGCCTTTTCTTGGCAGTGCCTGGGTGGTGTGATGCAGCTTCCACTTCCTGATTATTGATCCAACTGTGCTCACTGGGATATCCAAACACTTGGAAATTATTTTGTACCCTTTCCTTAATCTATACATTTGTATTACTTTATCTCTAACTTCTGTAGAATGCTCTTTGGTCTTCATTTTCCTTCAGATTCACAGCCTGACCAATGATCCTTCAACAGTGGGGTTTTTATCCAGAAAATGTGACAGCAACTTTAATGGTTCACAGGTGGAGGCTAATGGTAAGGTAATTGTGTCCTCGTTAGGGCAATTTCTTTCATCGGTGTAAACTGGGAGCTTCCACAGCACAGGGGTTAAATACTTATGCAAGCAAGATATTTCAGTTTTTTATTTTTCTTAAAAATATTTCCCAACATAAAACCAATGTCACCTTACAATAATTGATTTTGAGTTTCAGTGTTTTAAAATAAAATATCAAACAGAACGAAATTTCAATGTACCATTTGTAATTCAGTAATTGGTCAGGGGTCTGAATACTTTTGCAAGGCACTGTATATATATACACACATTAACTCTTTGAGTAGCGAGTTCTAAAATGCACTGCTGGTCCTACGGGAGTTTTGCATGCGCTTGATTATTACGAATACAGCGTACAAACAAGCTGAAAGCTATATGTTTGTATGTATGTAATGAATACTGACGAAATACAGACAAATAATTGTTACCGTAAATAAATAAAACAAATAAATATATTTTTGAATTTAGTCATAGGGAAAGGTTTTGGCTAAAAATATAACAGGTAGGCAATAAACAATAAACAACAGGGTGGAACAACCACAACAACATGTCCTAACAAAAAAAAGGGCAAGAGAGAGAGACATGACAGGTTGTGGGTGTGGAGGGAGTCGGAGTGTCTAATACTTAAGCGTATGATACTCCTTGAAGCATGGAGCAACGCACAGAGCTTGGCGCCGCCTCTTCGCTGTCACTTGATGTTGATGGTAAATATTCTTCACTGACACACTTGCTGACATCCGATTCAGTGGAAGAATTGTATGTATTTGAATTTAAATATATATTGATATATTAATTAAGGGAGCCAGGTGCTGTCAGGTTCTCCTCCTTATCTACTGAGACTAACAATATATAGCAAGCTTCTGTATCAGAAGGCTCAAAAAGGACTTTAAAAGACCTTTAACAGAATAGCTCTCCTGTTGATTCTATTAAAGGCTCTGTGATGTTGTCAGTAAAACTTCAGTTTGACCTGCCACACATAGATCATTAATTCTGTGTTTTTGTAGGATTATTCCTACATCTCAGAGAAGCTGAAAGGGCAGACATCAAAAGTCAAGTGCCAGGAATTTTAAATCATAAACCAGTACAAAAGGAGACAATTTACCAGAGTCCACCTATAACAGAAGATCATTAGTAACCTTTAGCAGTGCTGTTTCAGTACTGTGTAAAGATCTAAATCCAGATTGAAAATGTTCAAAAAGGTTGTTATCTTTGAGATGTTCATCCAAATGAAAAGCCACCACTCATTCCAACACTTTAGCCAAGAATGGCAGGTTGAGGATGGGCCTATAGTTATCAAGGATCTCAGGGTCCAGCTTGGGCTTTTTTAGTAGAGGAGTGACAGATGTTATCTTGAAAGCCTGTGGAACACAGCCAGAGATCAAACAACTGTTTCAAATTTTAGAGATTACTGGTCCCATGACTGACCAGCACTCAAGGAGCATTTTAGTAGGCCATTAATCAAGGTTGTTGGCTTCATGGCAAGAATTAGTTTGTTGACTGAGAGAGGAGAAACAGCCTGACAAGACTCCAATTTTACAATGTCTGGACTGGAAGTACCTGTGGAAGCTGGGACAACTGCTGAAAACAGGGCCTGATAGAAGTCACCTTATCAACTCTTTGCATTTCTGGACTGAGGCAGGCACAACAGAACCAGAATTACCTGCAGGGTGTAATATATTATTAATTGCCTTAAACAGGAAAGCTGGATTCCCTTTGTGTGAGGTGATCAGAAGACCTGTAAAGAGATTGGTGTTCCTTAAATGAGATGCAATGAGCTTTTTGTTCTCAGAGAGCAGTATAACAAAGGCAGCAGTGAGCCAAGGAAAGGAGTTAGTAAGGAGTTAGTAATGTTAGTCAAGGTGGCATTATATACATTAACTGCAGTCATAGGGCAGGCGATGGTATCTAGTTGTGGAGACGACTGGATGCCAGTAATGAAACTAGAAGGAGTTAATAACCTCTTGAGACGGCAGTTGACAGTAAAAACAGTAAAAGTCTTTGGAGAGAGATTTACAGCAAGGTTAAACATAATCATACAGTGATCAGAGATTGCCAGGTCAGTCACAGTAAGATTAGACAGCTCTAGACCACGACTGAAGACCAAATCCAAATACCACCATGTACTTGTGTAGGAGAGGACACCATTTGAGTGAAGTCGAAAGTACTAGAAACTCTTTTGTGAGAGGTGCAATAGAACACTCAGTCTGAATGTTGAAATCACCCATAATGAGCATTCTGTGTGCTCGAAAGCAAAAAGGGACCAACAAATCTGAAAACAGTGAGAAAACAAGGAGTGTGTTCAGGTGGACGATATACAATAACAAGGGTGAATGGTGGAGAAGACAAACATGTGATCATAACCTGCTCAAAGGAGTTATAAACTGGGGTAGAGTGTGCTTTGGAAGAGAGTGCATTATTTGCTATTAAAGCCACACCCCCTCCACGCCCTGAGGACCGTAGTTTCTGTAGGAAAGAGAATGCAGGAGGTGTAGCTTCGCTAAGTGGAAAGGTGTCCTCGTATCCTACAGCCAGTGGATTGCACTTTGGGAGCATTTGACAACAAAATGTTGTGCAGAATAATAAAATTTACCCCTGTAACCTTACACTCATGTTTTTAAAGAAATTACACCCCAAGCCACAAGCAGAAATTCCGAAGGATGCCAAGTGTTTACATAAAGTAAAAATAGAACTCTCTGGGCGTATATGGCTACTGCTAGGATACAAGGAGTGGAGCAGAGGGTTTTCCTAGCAGCCATTGTAAAATTAACACCACAGAAAACCACTTGCTAGAGAAATGTTTGTATAAAAAGTAAAAGAATTAAGAAGTTTAGGGAGAAGTATCCACTGTAGAAATGGAACTAATAATACTAATAATAATAACCCTTTGCGGTCCTATGTCGGACCACGTCAGACATTACAATTTTCCCTTTCCCTTATGCACGACTATGAAGAGGTATGTGAAAAATACAGCGAACAAGGAGTGGGGCGGGGCTCGAGATGCAGTAATGTCCTGTTGATATGCAGTGCCTTTTAAACCTGTTTTACTGTGAAAAAAAATACTTTTAAACAGCGCGTCTAAAACAAACTGCGTGTGTGAAAATAAATTGAACCTGACGCGCCTGAGACGCGCTGAATAAATGGACCGCTAAGGGTTAAAATAAAATTGAAATAAATAAATATATAAATAAAAGACTAAAATAAAATAACAATAATAATACAAATAATACAGATAAGACTTGAGCGGGATTCAAAGGAGTGTTACATTTGAATGAAGGAAGCTGGCGCCACCACCGGTACTAACACCGCCGTGCAAAGGTCTAGGTTTGGCAGGAACAATAGCTTAGCAGCTGGCAACACTACCCGGCAACTAACACAGGCTCTACGGGAACATCCCATCGTACATAACAGTGCTAATCACTGTATCATGGGGACAGTGCATACACAGTTTACACCAGTGAGATAGCAGAATTGTGGTTAACTCACCAGTTATGTGTAGCCCTGTGACAGGAATACAGTGATTCTTGGTGGTAAATCTCCCTCCCGACCTGTGAGGGTGCTAAGTAGCGAGAATAGAGTACCTTGGGTGAGTTGGCCAGACACTTCATTCCCAGGGCTCAAAGGAAGTCGGCCAGCTAGAAAGGGGGCGGAACTCCGGTGCATTAACTCATCGACCCGAAAGGGAAACGATGTGGCAGTCGCAGATTGGAGGAGCGGCTGCACTCGTTTACCAAAGGGTCATGTGTGACGCCATAAAAGGGGACGGAGAGACGCAATCTGTTCCTTCACTTTGGTTAAAGAGATATAACTTGGAAGGACTGTGTGAACCCAGTGAGAAAAGTATCGTGAGTGTTTGTTTTGTCTATAATTGTTCTTGTTTGTTATTATTAGATGGCTAACACGTTCCGGAGCTGTCGCCAAGGGCCAGCACAAAATCCCGGAACAGCACTGCACTTTTGTCACATATAAACTTGTATCACCCACCACGATCACTATACCATGCACCCAGGACTGGTGACTGTGTTTGTACATTGTGGGAAGGATACGTGTGTTTATTATTTAGGACTGGATACCCGTGTTTATTTACCACGTGCATTACACATTGTAGTGTATTGCCGGGGATCTTTATTTGGTCACCAGACCTGGAATTATCACTCCTGCACCTGTACACGGCAAACCACTTTGTCACAAGCCCTCACTTAGGGCTAGGGCAAGAAAGGGGCCACATCAGGACACTGAATGTGCCCTGTCCTAAAAAATTCTTAATTCAAATAAATACAACATGCAAGGGTGAACTGATGGAACTAACAGTACAATGGCAGTATAGTAAACAGAGATAAACTGTATGTTAAAACTAGAAGTAAAATAAGTTTAAGTTCAAATAAGTTTAAAAGGTTAAAAGGAATTTAAGAGACGCGTCGCGGCAGCAAAAACGTGCCTGCAACCTCAATTCCACATTAACTATGTCAACATGCAGAAATGTATTTCGATTTCCTGCGAATGCCAAATGTAGAACTTCTTTTCGACAGTGCTGACATCTTGTACAAACTATCTGTCCTTTAAACTGATTCAAATCAATATAATACCCCATTGCATTGATTTGTATTCTATTCAAACCACTTAAGTCCTGGGTGAGTGCTTGTGTTCAAATGGAATTTCTTTGCAAAGGGGTATTTTATAAGGTGAGTCGTATTCATTTCTATGTAAAATTCTACAGCCCTTGTAAGCCTGTTATGGAAATGCATCAATGCATCAAGTAGAAAATGGTACAAAACACTTGGAAACCAATAGAATAAATGAAAGCAATTATCTCCATGATGCAAGGGAAATAAATTACACCTGTCTTTTTCTTTCTACTTGGTGAAATAGCATACCCTACTCATAAAAGGCTTTCGCTACCAGATGCACCTGTTTCCTACTACAATAGAACAGACTGGCCTAACAAATATATACCTCAGAATATTTATCTACCAGCAAGCTCCATTATCAGGCACAGCCTTGAATCCTAATAAGTTTTAAAGAATAGTGCTGCTTAAGACAGGTCATTGCTTATAATAACCTAATCACAACACTTAATCTATAGTTTTACTAAAAATAAATATGGCATAAAGTGCATCTCTCATTCACTTGTATTGAAAACATAATATGGGGTACTGTGACAAAGAGCGAATGAATCTGAATCAACAATCTCCCTCTCGACCTGTGAGAGCACTGTACAGCAGGAATTGCGTGCCCGCACTGAATGTTTCGGCAGTTCATTCCGGGGCAGTCGGAAGCCGCCATTCAGGAAAGGGATGGCGCCACGGTACCAGGAGTCCCCGCCCTAGTACGGTAAGCAAAGTTTCATTCATGAATTGGAGGAGACGTGATTGAACTAGCTATCGGAGGGGGCGGGGCTGAGGGTACTTTAGGGGGACGTGACGCCATAATCGGTTCCTTTGTTGTGGTGAATAGGAGGAAACAAGGACTATCAAACAGTGAGTGAAGTGTTGCTGAAACTAAACTGTGTGTTTATCTCCGCCAGACGGCTAAATACGGATCTGGGAGCTGCCGCTTTACGCCAGCGATACACCCAGACTGCACTGCACCTGAACACCCCAGCAACACTGTTCCCAGCACCGCGCCTGCACTGAGAGCACTGTCCGGAGACATGTCTGTGTTTCGTGTCCGTGTTTCTTGTCTGTGGTTCTTGTCTGTGTTTGGAATTATTATTTCGGGACTGCAACCCCTCGTTTTGGCGCTGGCAATACCCATTGACGGGTAGAGCCAGCTTTATTATTTAAATACGGGTCAAGGAGAATAAAAGTAACTTGTACCGTGAACTTTGTGTTTGTCTTTGTCTGGAGCACCTACATCACCCCTTTCACTACGCACTGCAACCCACACGTTCACAGGTATATTTAGGGATTTCACTTTTGAGCTGCCGATAAAACACGGAAATGTATAATTCATTTATTTAAAAAAAAACACCACTAACATAGACTCATACTAGAGGGTTTCTGCATTAAAAATTATGTTTGCAGAGGGCTGGCTGTATGGAAAGCCAGTCATAGTTTTTGCACTGTTGGTACAGTATGTCTGTGCATGATTGGAACACAGGCGTATCCTTGAAAGTAACTGTGACGGGCAGAAAGGGGTCCTGACTGAAATTCGACCTCCCGACACTAGGAGATAATGAAGCTAGCTGAGAGCTCTCCCATATCAAGATCTGCTGGTCTGTGACTTTAACGGCCGTCATCTTGGTAAGGGAAGACGGGCCAATTACAGCTTGGGAGTACAAAAGGGAATGCAGTGTTGCCAGATTGGGTGCATAATTTGTTTGGTGGGGAAAACCTTATTTTTTAATTTTTTTTTAGTTAGGGGATTTTAGGGGATTTGCAGTAAGAAACTCATTCACTCATTACATATTAAAGTACACCCTAAACACGGTCGATGGATTCGTTGAGGGAAATGTGGTACAGGAGGGTTATGGTCAGGCTTGCATTGTAGCAACAAACAGCGCCCCTAGAGGGCATTTTGATGTGTGATGGAGGAGTACATGGCAGACATGACGCGGGGCATGCTGCACGCTCACATGCTTCAAGATAAATGTGCAATTCTTACCCCAACACCATGCGTATTATTTCCGTGCTCGAAAATATTTCTAGATTGATAATTAAATGCAGTTTAACGCCAACAAAACAACACAAACCCCTAAGTGAAATTCTCAAAAATGGAGAAAGAAGAAAAATACAAACTAAAAGTAGACAAAACTGTTGGAAAGTTATTCACAACTAAAAGGTGAGTTCAGGATGATATGGTTAACCTACACCCCAGGAGACATAAAATAGAGAAATTAAAACCTTGTCTGTTTACGGTTTATTATAGTGGAATTCCAATTTTCAGACTAATAATAGTTTTTCATTAGTGCACATATAGGAGAAAAAATGTCCGAGCTAACCTTATGCCATAGGCCTGTACTGGAGGACTTTAACTGCAATAGTACTATTTTAGACCGGTATAATTTCAGAAATACTGTAACTACATATTTACATTAACTAAGAAAGACTTTTTTTTTTACTCCATTAACATTTGTGCTTTTTCATGCTAGAGTGGTAGCACATGTACTGTGATTCTTGAAATGTATTTTTTGGATAAGGGTGTCTGCTAAGAAATAAATAATAATAATAATAATAATAATAATAATAATAATAATAATAATAATAATAATAATAATAATAAGTGGGTTCTGACAGGTCAGAGGTGAGAATAACCAGGCAAAAATAAATAAACAAATAAATAAATAATAACAAATCCCTCTTTGACACTTGACGCTCTGTGCAATGCCACTTTTTACATTTTTTTTTTTTTTGTACAAATTAACCCCTGGGCATTATCAAATACTTTTTTTTTCATTTCATGTTCTAAATTACATAAGAACATACATTACAAAGACATTTTCATTAAATCTGAGTACCGTATTACTTCGAATTAACGGCGCCCTCGAATTAACGCCTCACTCAGATATCAGCTTTTTAATAGACGCCGACCTCGAATAAATGCCGCTCTCAATAAAGAAACGTAAAGGTACTTTTTTTTCCCCCCCTGCTCAAAAAATAAATAATCATGCAACTCTGGCTATGTACATGTGATGCCAGCATGTAATACAAACTAACGTACACACACCTTAGTAAGCAAACACTATTTTATAGTACAGTCCCGACAGACAACCCAAAATGAACTACTTACAGCACAGCAGTCCTTCACGTCTTTTTTTTTTCCAGCAGAGTTCAGTGCCAACACAGCAGGGGATAAAACAAGGGCTGTCTGTTTACCTCGTCCTCAGCTTGGATGGTGAAAACTTAAACTCAGTGAAACTTAGAGCTTTGCCGGTCACTCTAAGCGCTATCCAAAAGCTGGTCGAAGATATCTTCTTGTAGGGTGTTTAGTTGTTTTTTTTTTTTTTATTCAATTGGAATTTTACTCAGTCCTGTACAATTATATATAAAAAAACTTGCTTACTATCTTTGAGAAGATTTAGTTTCGGTTTCTCTTACAGAGAAATTACAAACAAGCAGGTATATTACAGTGAGAAAAAAAAAATATCCAAGTAGGATATATTTTAGTTTTAACAGAAATCAAACCGATATTCAGAGGTAATACTTTTCATTATGAAAAACAAGTGCATCACACTCACACTCCTGATTTGCTGGTACAGTACTCCCCTGACTTCCCAACTCCCACCTAGTATGCTCTTGTTAACTGACAGTAAATGTACTGTATTCAAGCCCCAAAAACACACAAGAGTACAGTGCTGCAGATCAGAGCCTCTCACAGCGCAGCTTCTAAATTCCTTAAATCATGTAATAAAATATTGCAGCATTTGTAAAGCATAGTATTATTAATAAATGCTGCCCTCATTTAAGGGCTGCAGTCATTTTGATCAATTTAAAATAAACGCTGCAGCGCCAAATTGAAGTAATACAGCATTCTAAATTCTTGGCAACTTCGCTCTAATTTGACAGTACGGGCAAATTTGACTACATTTTTGGAGTCATTGCTGAGCACAAATATGTCTTGATCAATTTAAGCCTGAAAAAGCTGCGCTCATCAGATGCAACCGCCACTGGAATGATCTGTCAGCTCATCTGTTTTCATGCATGTACTGCAGCATTTTCATAGGACTCATATTTTCGAGGTGCCGACATTATGAGCTGCAGCTACAGCGTCGGGTGCAAATCATTTAGAAAATTGGTGCTAAACTATTTGGAAAGTTAAGCACCAGAGGGCCTACTGGTGCTAAATTATTACCCCCATTAATAGATGTGGAAGTGACCACTAGAGGAGCTGAACTACTTTATAAACACACATTTGCATTTTCAATCAAGAAGCAGACATGCTCACTGCTTCAAATCAAGTAATCAAGTAGTTACTTGTTGACTGGACTGTTCTTCAGGCTCAAATGAAATGGCTTATATACAGAAACATCACATCAGCAAAACCAAAGCTTAATGTTTACACCTTTTTGCACTATATTGGTACCGTGTTCATAAGGATGCAAAAATGTGTCTGCTCCTACATACTGTACCTACTTGGTTTTCTCTTCATGTTAATCAGATATTTCTATGCATTTCCACATAGCCTTCCATAAAAAACAAATATTCCCCTCATTTGTTAAAAGAAACATGCTTTCAGACTTCACTTGAACACTTTAACTCTTGTTCAGAATGTCAATGGCAACAAATCATTCAGAATGAGCTAATTATCTGCTTAAAATTATATTTATAAAGATTAGTATCACTAATGATTTAGTGATACTAATTGACCTAACAGCCGCTTTTGACACCATAGATCATGGTATTCTTCTTGACCGCCTTCAGAAGCATGCTGGGATTTCTGGAACCTGTCTCTCCTGGATGTACTCTTACCTATCCGGACGCATGCAGTCTGTTTTCTATGCTGGATGCAGTGGTGTCGCAAACCTGGTCACTTGTAAAGGATCTGTTCTTGGGCCCCTTCTCTTCAATATCTACATGCTTCCCTTGGGACACCTCATCTGCCAACACAGACTCATGTTTCACTTCAATGCTGACGACACCCAGGTCTACTTAAAACTCGACCCTGGTAGCCCCTCTGTCATGGTCCGGCTCTCGGCTTGCATTCAAGACATCGAGGCCTGGATGTCTGCCAATTTTCTTCAGCTGAACACTAGCAAATCTGATCTCCTTTAGTAGGATCTAGTAGGAACTAAACTTAAGAATCTTAATATAGCTGCCCTGAACCTCGGAAACTATCTGCTGCTGCCTTCCCCCACAGTATGAAGCCTTGGTGTACTTCTTGACAGCAACTTCTCCTTTGATGCCCACATCTCCTCCTCTCTGCTCTCGTTCTCGCTACTAACACCCACGCGGAGTGCAGAAAGCTGCAGGTTTTTATACAGGTGACCATCTCCCGCTTAGCAACAATTACACAACTAATTAAACTCGGGGGACGGTCACCTTATGCACAAGGTTTTTAAATTACTGTGGATGGGGCTTCGCATCCACACTACTAAACAATACAATACCATAACATTTGGCTACGCCGTCACAACAATAACAAAACAATGCGGCTACGCCGTCACATATAAATACATTATTAAATAAATACAAATAAACAATAACACGCCTTTCGCTGTCATATAAATACAATAATAAATCATAACAATCATCATAATAATAATAAACCACAAATACAAAACAATAAACTGAACAGGGGCGGAGGGGGAAACCCCGTTCTAAAAATAAATAAACAAAACACTGTACAGGGCTCCTCGCCCTGTTACAGACCAGTACAGTAAAAAAAAAAAAAGAAAATCGTACGCTTTGTTTTTATGGAATTGTTGTTTGGGTGATTTGACACTAAATGAGTGTTTATTTTAATTGTTTTTATTTTTTGTTTAAACTCTTCCTCAAAAGTAACCATGTATGTTTCATACAGATGGGAAAAGATGATAAAACATCACTAGTAGACCTACAGTTGTGTTAAGAACGAGTACTGTAGTTTTAAAAAAATATTAATGTTTTATTAAAATGGCCTGGAGATACTGTAATTGTATAACTAACAAAATAAAATGTTTGAATTTATTGCAAACATAGGAGGTTGTGGGTGGGTGTGTGTGTTTTTTTTTTGGACCCTCACTATAACGCCACCCTCGCTTATTGCCCGTTTTTGCCCATGGCCCTTACCTGGCGGTATAAAGAGGGTTGACTGTATTATGCATTTCTCTGTATTTAAAGTATTATGGATTTTCTTGTTACTGCATCTTGTAAAGCGCTGTGGAAGGTACTATATAAAATAAAGATTGATTGATTGACTAATGTTTCTTTGCATTTTTATAAGGGCTACAAAATTAAAATTATAATATAGAACAGCCATGTTTTGTTGATTGCAAAGCTTTGTCACACAATAACACACTTTTCAATTGTCAAACTAAACTTTTTGTGGAACGTCTATTTTTATTCTACCTCCATTATAAGCATATTATAGAGAAATATTACTGAGCTCTCTGGCGGCCTAGTGTGCCCAATAGGGATTCATTATATTTGCAATTTTTTTTCAATGACATATCCTTTTATTCTCACTTCCAAAATGACAATCTAAACATGATTTTAAAATATGTAATAAACAGTAATATGTCTTCATGGCCAGGGTTACATGTTTTCAGGCTGTGTCTGGTTGTGTAATTGCAACATCAGATATTGTAAAGACTGACTACATATAAGAAGATATGGTATAATTATTTTTTCTTGTTGATTTTTTTTCCTCTCCTCAACTAATTGAAATGGATAATAGAAGATAAGAATTGTGGAGTTCAATATTTTATTGAAAATATTTTCCTATTCGCAAGGAAGTATCTTAGAAAATATACTTTTGGATTGTTGGTGCCCAGGGGTTCAGTAATTAGTCCTTGAGTCATTATAAGGACCTGGGGCCAGTTTCATAAAAGTTACGTGATTGCGATGTACTTGCAAGGGCGTAGAGCGTTTCTTAAAACACATCGCAAGTGCTGTTGTCTGCGATCACACTTTTGTAATCCTCATTGAGAAAAATTAGTAATTACGCTAACTGACTTTGATACAATTATTGAAATGGTTGGTCAACACAAATCCATTATATTCGGCAAGTTGTGGGCAGTTTCGTCAAAAGGATAAAAAAAAAGAAGTGGTCGATGATCACTGTTGGGGACGTGTGTGGGGGTGGGTTGAGGGGGCAGAGAACAGTAGCCGAAATAAGAAAGAAATAGATAGATCTAGCTAACATAATGAAATTACAAGAAGGGAAAGAAGAAGGGAGATGAAGAAGACCTCACTGAGGAGTAACAATTGTCATCATTGGTGAAGTAGCTGTTGCTGGTACTGAGAGAGGATTGGATTATAAGCCAAAAAAAGAAAAGCAGATAGTGAAGCTCTTCCTGCTACCTTTGACCCAGTGTAAGTAAATCTTTTGTTCTGTTAGCCAGGCAATAAGACCCACTGTCTCCCAAAAGCCACCCATCACCAATATCTTCCACAATTCGCCCAAATAAAACCGCCGTTTACTCCCAGGGTATTGAATGACAGCATCTACAGACATTTTGGCATCTGAGATGGCTTGAATATGAATGGAATGAAAGCCTTTCCTGCATTATGTACAGGTGCTCATTCACAGCAGGGGACAACATTGGTATTTGAGATTCATCTATGGCTAATTTCTTGATCTAATAAATCGCACATATTAGTTATATCCCCACTTGGCAATTGGTACTTTGATATTAATTCTGAGACTGTATCCGCATCAAGAGGATTTGACCTGTCACTAAATACTCTACACCAGTGAAGTTGATATTGGATAGTCTACTCATGAGGTACTGTGGCCAAGTGCCTGCCCCTGTGCGTATTATGTTATGTGTTGCGTGTGGAGTGTTCATGTTGGTGTATAGATATTGCTGCACGGGATATAAATGGGTCTGTGTAGGAAGAGTGATTTAAAATATATAGTTGTATTTAGGCATGGGGATTGCACAAACACTTCACATGCATTTAAAGTATGTAATAGTATGTGAGCACGGGATAGCACAAATTATCATTAAACTGTGCAACAGCGCAATTCGCATTTCACCTCACAGTACTGTGTGTTTCTTCCTGGTCTGACGTCACCACTACAGCCTGCATGTCACAGATACCCAAAATTAAGTCATGTCTCATTGATTTGTTATTAATCTGTAGTTATGAACATGCAAAATACACTTAAATATTGCATTGAGTTATTACGCAATATACAAGCAAAAAGTCACATCCTTTTCTATGTGCAAACTCGCAAGCGAATGCAATGTAGTACCTTTGCAGCAAATGGGTAAAATGGATTAATTCTTAATTCTTTTGGTATACAGTCACCTCCAAAATTATTGGCACCCTTGATAAAGATGAACAAAAAAGACTGTATAAAATAAATAATACCAGTACTGAGCTATATTGTAATTTTCCAACATGTGGAATATATTTGACTTAATTAATGATTCAATGGAATCAACCAAAATTACACATTTCTCAAATTATAAATTTATTTCCAAAAAAAAAGAAGTGTCACAATTATTGGCACCCTTGTTTTCAGTACTTTGTGCATCCTCCCCTTGCAAGGATAATGGCACTGAGTCTTTTTCTATAATGTTTAATGAGATTGGAGAACACATTGGGAGGGATCTTAGACCATTCCTCCATACAGAATCTTTCCAGATCCTTGATATCCTTCGGACTGCGCTTATGGACTGCCCTCTTCAATTGGAACCACAGGTTTTCAATGGAGTTCAAGTCCGGAGACTGAGACGGCCATTGCAAAATGTTGATTTTGTGGTCAATTAACCATTTCTTTGTGGATTTTGATGTGTGCTTGGGGTCATTGTCTTGCTGGAAGATCCACATGCGGCCAGGTTTCAGCCTCCTGGCAGAGCCAACCAGGTTTTTGGCTAAAATGTCCTGGTAATGGGTAGAGTTCATGATGCCGTTGACCTTAACAAGGGCCCCAGGACCAGTGGAAGCAAAACAGTCCCATAACATCAAAGATCCACCACCATTTTACAGTAGGTATGAGGTTCTTTTCTGCACACGCATACTTCTTTTGACGCCAAACCCAACACTGGTGTGCGTGGCCAAAGAGCTCTATTTTCGTCTCATCTGACCATAGCACCCGGTTCCAATCGAAGTGCCAATGCCGTTTAGCAAACTCCAGGCGCTTACGTTTGTTGGTTGCTCTCAATAAAGGCTTTTTTTCTGGCAACCCTTCCAAATAGCCTATTGGCATGGAGGTGGCGTCTAATTGTAGATTTGGAGACTTGGTGACCCCAAGATGCAACCAAGTTCTGTAATTCTCCAACTGTGGCCCTGGGATTTCCCTGTGCCTCCCGAACCATCTGCCTCACTGTGCGTGGGGGTAAGATACACTTGCGTCCTCTACCAGGCAAGTTTATCACTGTTCCAGTGGTTCTGAACTTCTTAATTATTGCCCTAATAGTGGTAAGTGGTATATTTAGTTTTTTAGCTATTGTTGTGTACCCATTGCCTGATTTATGAAGGTCAACAACCATTTGTCTCTTTTCATTTGTGAGTTCTTTGCCTTTCCCCATGGTGATGGATGACAAATGGATGTCATATGCGTGTTACCTCATTTTTATACCCCAGTGAAACAGGAAGCCATGGAAGGCCACAATATAGTTCCTTAAGACTGAGATGAACTTAAAGAAGTAGAATGTTAATGCAGTTTTATTTTTGTTTGATTTTATTTGTAAGAATCTTTAGGGGTGCCAATAATTCTGACACCTATCTTTTTGAGAAAAAATGTTATTACTTGTTAATAAAAAAACTTTTTTCTCTGAGCAATTGTATTAGAATAAAAGAAAATGGTTTTCCCATATATTTGATCATAAAATATAGCTCATTACCTGTGTTGTTTATTTTATACAGCCTTTTTTGCTCATCTTTATCAAGGGTGCCAATAATTTTGGAGGTGACTGTATATATACCTATCTGTTTGTGGTATCCCTTCCATTATATGATGTAGCCAACTTTACAATGTAAAGTGAATATGTATGCAAATGTCTGTGTTTCTAACTAGAGAAATTACAAAAGATTGAGACATAACTTAATTACTTATTAGCATCAATACTTTCATGAGGTGAAATAGCATTCTCTTGCGAGTTTGTATCTGGGAGCTATGAACTTTTATTTGAGTAGAATAGTGAATGGGGTATATTTGTGGCCATATATATAGGCAGAATAAAGCCTTTGAAAACACACAAAGACACACACACACACACACACACACACACACATATATATTAGGGGTGGGCACCAATATTGATATTTTGATATGAGATCGATATCGATAATAATTTCCATATTGCAATATCGTGGGATTTAAAAAATTCGCACAGACGTACTTTTTTTTTTTAAGTTAGTAGTTGATAATTGATTTTTATCCAATTTCTATCCCAATTTTAAATAGCCAATGTATAGTTTTAGGCTCAGCTCACTGCTACCACCCCCTCGCTGACTCAGGAGCGACGAAGACAAACACATGCTGTCCTTCAGACATACTTTTTATTGCTAATACTGCTTAAAACACAAAAAGCTGTATAATCAAGTTTATTTTATATTAAGATACAACAAACCCTATACATACCAATCATTGTCAGTCTCGTAGGCATATTTTTTCTAATTGTATGTCGAAATTAGCCAATAGCTTTCAGCTTTACGAAGGCCTAGGGAGGAAGGAAGCTAAGAGGGAGTGAGAAGAGGCGGGACTAAGGGAACAAAACGCAAGCAGAAAAAGAGAAAAGAAAAAAGGAGAGATCTGAAAAGTTTGACTGCACATATACAGTTTAGTTTAGTTTAGCAAAAACTACATGTTTCTAGCCCTAAAGGCTGCTTGAGTAGGATAGCTTGTACAGAAATAGTACATTTCATCATATTTGCAATTTTATTTATGTATTTGAGTGTGGGCCCCCTTCTGGTGTCGGGGCCCCGGCCCTAACTACGTAAGTCCCATGTCTCCTGTCTCTTGTTTATCTTGAAACACAATTTCTGATTTACATAAATACATTTGCCAACATGCTAAGTTTGGACACACAATATAAAACACATCTGTAGAATGTGATTAGTCAGGTAAAGGGATGCTATTCTGATCACACTGCATTGTAGCTGTATGTAAAAATCAAAAAGTGGCATCTGATCCTTCTGTCAAAGCTCATCTCCTTAAAGTCAGTATATCAACTTACCTTCAAGCTCCTACACCATTTACCACTTAATGGAGTCCAGGTTCACTTTACAGACTGTATATACTGTACTTCACACGAAACTAAGTTAATAACTGTTACTGCAATACAATACTTCAGGGGTAGAGAACGGGCAACAATTTTTACCACTAAGTAAACTGTTGCCAAAGGCCGATTCACTGTAGTGTTTAAACATACTAATTCTTAGTTCCTATGGAGAAAACAGAATTAAAAAAAAAGATATGTTAACTATAGTAGGTGCTATGTGAATATTAAACACACATCTACAAATAATTGTATATTTAACCCCATTATGATATTGTCGACAAAATCTTGTTCTTGTCTCCTGGCCGAGTTGGTCTTTACACCCCCGCTTACAAACCTACAGTATGTGGGGGGTCAGCAAAATAAGCAAGCTGACTGCTTGAAAATGTTTGTAGTCAATGACAGCAATTCATGGGTCACATGGTTGGCATGGTTTATTTTCCTGCTTTGTGTTCAACAGCAGAAGAAGCAACATTCCAGTCTGACAGAACTGAATGAAAAGTTATACAAAGGATTAATTGTCGGGCTTAGGGAAGTCAAATGTCACAGTTTAAGTAATTTTAAACGTGATCATACCAAACTGCATTTAAAACCTGACAGTTTATATACAGGTCCTGAGTGCAGACAATCAAAATAAGTACAATAAATGGGGAAGGTAAACAGGTGTTAATCTCTACCGCACTCTGTCACCTTTCTTTGAACAGTTTATCTGTAGCAGTGTTACTCCCAGGGTCAGTGGCATTCAATAAAATAAATAAAAGCGGTGTTCTAACGTCCTACCTTCCTGTACAGCCTGAAAAGGGTTGTTTTCATCCACAAATGTCACAGAAAAAGTGATTTTCTCCGTTGATAAGATTTCCTCGTTTAGGTTGAGGTCAGCCACCGCCAAGCGAAACACTTCATCATCCTTTTTGGCAGATTCATCAAAAATCGCCCCTGGAAATGGACAGGGATTAAAAAAAAAAATGGTTTATTATAGATGACGGCAGCATAAAGATCAATTTTCGAAGGACAGTCAGAGACAGCAAGCAAGATGTTTCATTTTACTGCTTTCAAGCTTAACACTGAAAAGGAAAATTTCAGAAAATACAAAGTAAAAGGTGGTCATGCTTTTTTTATTTATTTATTTTTCTTTCAATGGACCATCATCAATCACCATGTACATACAGGATTTTTACGGTCCACTAAATTTGTGAATCCTGTCTTTCACTTGTGATTAGTTTAGAAATACTGTTGGGCATACAAATAAGCCAATCCTTCTTCTTCTTCTTCTTCTTCTTCTTCTTCTTCTTCTTCTTCTTATTTAGTTTTATATTTGAACTGCAAATCACAAAGCCCTACATTTTGAATAATACTAATGTGTCAAGGACCTGTACATGTTTTTTGTCTAAATTGCCTACACAGCTGCAGGCTCAGGTAAAAGTTTTGCTTCAGATAAATAAATGTAAAAAAACTGCAAATTACCTGTTTAATAAAGTCTAATATTTAAGTATTACAAAAAAACACTTTAGTTATGCTTTATTTTGCATGCTATTTATGTAAGTTTGAATAAAGCAGGAACACACATTCAGCAGCATACTAGGTTAATGCTTCTGTTTACATACAAATGATAATCACATACTAACATACTTCAGCTGTAACAATGTAAATTCAAGAGTAAAATGGCAGTGAACTAGAACTCTATAAATAAGCGTAAATGATGCTTGAATCTTAACTGTCATATCACATTGTCATATCATTTAACAATATGTAACTACATATACAGCAACATAGCCTACTAACATATTTTACTTTTGTTTCAGCAATAATAAAGCTGTCATAGTTTGAGGCATATTGTGAAGTAGATGCTCGCTTACAGGAGCAAGTTGCAGCTGAGATCTGGATGGTTGAGTGGTCTGAGTAGTGCGTTAATGATTCAGTGACCCTAAAAGGTGTAGGTTTTGGCAAAGCAAGAATTTATTTGTACTTATCATTTTAAAACCATAACCACGAGACAAAAATGTCAATACAAAAACCTTTGGAAGCTACAAACAGCAACTATAAATATTTAGGTCCAACATACTTAGTTAATTAGGTAAAAAAAAAAAGTACAATTTGAATCCTTTAATAATAACACTTTGTCATAATGATACCACTAGCATATTATTTGAGAATACTCCCAGCAAGAAGAACAGGTAGCAGAAATTAAAGATGCTGCCACTGCTGTTTTTTTTTTTGTTGTTGTTTTTTTTTGGTATAGTTTTTTTTGTAAAGTGCTCTGATAAGCAGCTATATAAATATAAGATCATGTTGTCTAATGGCTTTTAAAATATATGCACAACACAAGATAGTCTAAATACTGTATATTAAATCGGTGTAGCTATCATAACATTGCAGATAGTGCCTATAATTTGCTAAAGCGCACTGGAAACATAAATGAAAAGGGTATGTGTAGTGTATCATATACTGGACACCTAAAGCATGTGAATAAATTCAGCTCCTGATTTGAACTTTTAAATATGTTTGCCACACAACATCAGTGCAACTCCTATCGTATTGTAAAAGGTCTAGCTGCTCTATTTTTTTAAACCCTCCACTAACTCAGGGCTATTTCCCCAAATATTTCATATTCTGGTAGAGGGGAGCACAAGAACAATACAAGGAAAAATAATGTTATGGTTTACTAAAGATATATGATTTTAAGGCAGGTTATGTCTTTTTTTGAAAAAAATGAAAAATGAGATTGCAGCCTCATGAACAAAGATTTTTTCTCATGAAAAAGATTGGACCCCTCATGACAAAGAATATTTTTTCGCGAGGCCAATTCTTTTTTTGTGCTCAAACATTTAACCTGAAGAGTTGTACTGAGCATGCTCAGAACCCAGCATTTCAAATCCTTATAACTTAGTTTGGAAGGGTGGGGGTATTCACTGACACGGGAGACAGAAGATTGTATTTGGAAACACCGCACAGGTGCCCAGTTTTATTGCTTTTCTTTATTTATTTTAGCCTGCAGAGGGCGCTGTTGTCTGTGGCCTGAATACTGCCAACAGTAAACAGGACCACAGGGTTACCAATACAGGTACACATTCCAGTGCACAACAAGTGCTCGAAAATAATAATGAAAACAAAAAGCGAAAGAAAAAGGGAAAATAAAACACAGTAATAAAACTACAAACAAAACTGCTGCTTACGCAGTGCCCCCACTGCCGCTAAGCCGGGCAGAACGGGCCTCCGACCTACACTCAGTTATCTTATACACTGGGGTACGCAGAGTTCCCTGTACAGCTAGAAAACGTCCCCTCGGGTACGTAATTATTTCTTCTGTTTTTAATTATTTAATTAATTTATTTAATTTTAATTATTTTAAGGCATTCTGTTTTCACCAGCCAGGCTTGCCTGTTCCTTGTTTTCAAAACTGACCTATTCTGTCAGTGTCACCGTTCATTCCCCAACACGGCCACCCGAAAGTGCACAACCAAGCGCCCAGTTCTTATGGGCGAGCAGTCTCCCAAGGCCTGCCTCTCAGCCACTCAGAGAGAGGGAAAGCCCACACACCCTCTTCCCCACCTCTCCGTGTCATTGCCATTACTGACAGGCGGATCCTACAAGACTGCTGCCCTCTACCTGCAGTACCACGCATGTGCCAGATAGTCAGTACAGATCTCCCCTGTTACACTTAGGAACAGACTAATATTTGTTCACCAAACCAGTTAAAGGCAATATTCTGGACCAGTCCCTTTTGTACCCTTTTGTTTTATAAAACAAATGACATGTGTGCATATTTCAAAAACTGTGGTTTTCCAGACACTATACTTAGAGAAGCTCAGTTAAGAGTATCGACAATAAACAGAAAGAATGCCTTGTACAAAACCAAAACACAGAACACCAACAATCATATTCCCCTTGTTCTTACATATCATCCTATGACCAAAAAAGTACAACACATCATACAAAGAAATTTTAGCATTCTTCAAGATGATCCTTCTACAGCTTCTATTTTCAATAACCCCCTTCTAATGTCAAACAGAAGAGACAACAATCTAAGAGAGCATCTGGACCACAGTAACATTCGACCCAATCTGAAGGGTATGTTTCCATGCAATAGGTCACGTTGTGCAACTTGTAAATACATTCAAAGCAACACAGTAGTTAAGGGAGCAAAATCCTCATTTACTATCCATGATACTTTTACTTGCATTAGTAAAGTAATAGTATATTGCATTGGCTGCATCAAATGTAACAAGCTATATATTGGTGAACCAAAACGACGCTTGGCTCATCGCTTCGTGGAACATTTGAGAAGTATACGAATTAACACCTCTACCTTTCCTGTCGCCAGACATTTTATAAGAAATGACCACACTATACAAGACATCACGATTTGTGGGATGGTTCAATGCTGTGGAACTAATGCTGTCAGGAAACAAAAGGAATGTGAACTTATTTTCAAACTAGGCACTTTGGAGCCATTTGGAATGAACATTCTATTCTGAGGTCATCATCATCATCATCATCAACATTGTGGAATTTTGTTTAAAAGACTACTTGTTTATTTTTTATCAACTTCTTAAAGCACTGTTTTTTTGTATTCAGCCGATGAAGGACTTGTAGTCCGAAACATCCTGATAATTGATTTGAATTATTATTCAATTATTCTACCTTTTTAAGTACCTGAAATAGCCTTTTCTTTTTTCTTATATTATATACATATATATATATATATACAGTACTGTGCAAAAGTTTTAGGCAGGTGTGAAAAAATGCTGTAAAGTAAGAATGCTTTCAAAAATAGACATGTTAATAGATTATATTTATCAATTAACTAAATGCAAAGTGAGTGAACAGAAGAAAAATCTAAATCAAATCCATATTTGGTGTGACCCCCCTTTGCCTTCAAAACAGCATCAAGCATCAATTCTTCTAGGTACACCTGCGCACAGTTTTTGAAGGAACTCGGCAGGTAGGTTGGCCCAAACATCTTGGAGAACTAACCACAGTTCTTCTGTGGATTTAGGCAGCCTCAGTTGCTTCTCTCTCTTCATGTAATCCCAGACAGACTCGATGATGTTGAGATCAGGGCTCTGTGGGGGCCATACCATCACTTCCAGGACTCCTTATTCTTCTTTACGCTGAAGATAGTTCTTAATGACTTTCGCTGTATGTTTGGGGTCGTTGTCATGCTGCAGAATAAATTTGGGGCCAATCAGATGCCTCCCTGATGGTATTGAATGATGGATAAGTATCTGCCTGTACTTCTCAGCATTGAGGAGACCATTAATTCTGACCAAATCCCCAACTCCATTTGCAGAAATGCAGCCCCAAACTTGCAAGGAACCTCCACCATGCTTCACTGTTGCCTGCAGACACTCATTCGTGTACGCTCTCCAGCCCTTTGGCGAACAAACTGCCTTCTGCTACAGCCAAATATTTCAAATTTTGACTCATCAGTCCAGAGCACCTGCTGCCATTTTTCTGCACCCCAGTTCCTGTGTTTTCGTGCATAGTTGAGTAGCTTGGCCTTGTTTCCACGTCGGAGGTATGGCTTTTTGGCCGCAAGTCTTCCATGAAGGCCACTTCTGATCAGACTTCTGCAGACAGTAGATGGGTGTACCAGGGTCCCACTGTTTTCTGCCAGTTCTGAGCTGATGGCACTGCTGGACATCTTCCGATTGCGAAGGGAAGTAAGCATGATGTGTCTTTCATCTGCTGCAGTAAGTTTCCTTGGCCGACCACTGCGTCTACGGTCCTCAACGTTGCCCGTTTCTTTGTGCTTCTTCAAAAGAGCTTGGACAGCACATTTGGAAACCCCTGTCTGCCTTGAAATTTCTGCCTGGGAGAGACCTTGCTGATGCAGTATAACTACCTTGTGTCTTGTTGCTGTGCTCAGTCTTGCCATGGTGTATGACCCAGTTTTATTCCTCCTACACAGCTGTTTCTGTTTCAGTTAATGATTGTGTTTCAACCTACATATTGAATTAATGATCATTAGCACCTGTTTGGTATAATTGTTTAATCATACACCTATGATTAACCTATATGCCTACAAAATCCCTGACTTTGTGCAAGTGTACAAAGTGGTCACACCAAATACTGATTTGATTTAGATTTTTCTTCTGTTCACTCACTTTGCATTTAGTTAATTGATAAATATAATCTATTAACATGTCTATTTTTGAAAGCATTCTTACTTTACAGCATTTTTTCACACCTGCCTAAAACTTTTGCACAGTACTGTATATATATATATATATATATATATATATATATATATATATATATATATATATATATATATATATATATATATATATATATATATATATATATATATATATATATATATATATATATATATATATATATATATATATATATATATACACTAAGTGTACAAAACATAAGGAACACCTGCTCTTTCCATGAAATAGACTGACAAGGTGAATCCAGGTGAAAGCTATGATCCCTTATTGATGTAACCTGTTAAATCCACTTCAATCAGTGTATATGAAGGGGAGACAGGTTAAAGGATTTTTAAGCCTTGACACAATTGAGACATGGTAAATGGGCAAAACAAAAGATTTAAGTGCCTTTGAACGGGGTATGGTAGTAGGTGCCAGGCGTGCCGGTTTGAGTGTGTCAAGAACTACAACGCTGCTGGGTTTTTCACACTCAACAGTTTCCCGTGTGTATCAAGGATGGTCCACCACCCAAAGGACATCCAGCCAATGGCATGCCAGTGGTCAAAAACAGCACATTGATGAAAGAGGCCAAAGGAGGCTGACACGAATTATGCAGAGCAACAGACGGCCTACAGTTAGTCAACTGACAGTCCAGTACAACATTGGTGCCGAAAGACCCATAAAAGAATGCACAACTCGTCGTACCTTGACACGAATGGGGTATGGCAGCCGACGGCCTAACAGAGTTCCACTTCTTTCAGCAAAACACAAGAATCTGCGGTTGAAGTGGACTAAGGAACGAAAACACTGGACACTGGAGGATTGGAAAAACATTGCCTGGTCTAATGAATCCCGGTTCCTGCTGTTTCACGCTGATGGCAGGACTAGGGTATGGAGAAAACCACATGAGTACATGCATCCATCATGCCGCGTGTCAACATTGCAGGCTGGTCGTGGTAGTGTGATGGTGTGGAGTGTCTTTTCATGGCACACATTGGGCCCCTTGATAAAAGTGGAGCAACGTTTGAATGCCACAGGATATCTGAACATCATTGCCAATCAGGTGCATCCCTTCATGGCAGGAGTGTATCCATCTGCTAATGGATTTTTTCAGCAGGATAATGCCCCATGCCACAAGGCTAGGATTGTCCAGGAATGGTTCCACGAACATGACAGTGAATTCAGCTTACTGCAGTGGCCTGCCCAATCACCAGATCTCAATCCAATTGAGCATCTGTGGGATGATATGGAACGAGCTATTCGGAGCAGAGATCCACTACCAGCCAACTTGACACAACTGTGGGAAGCATTGGAGTCAACATGGGCCAGCATCCCTGTGGAACGCTTTCGACACCTTGTAGAGTCCATGCCCAGACGAACTGAGGCTGTTCTGAGGGCAAAATGGGGTGCAACTCAATATTAGGAAGGTGTTCCTAATGTTTTGTACACTCAGTGTATATATATATATATATATAATTACAAGAGCGAGTGAAAAATTTAATATTGGTCATGTGGTTCCTGATGCTATGATAACCGTGTTGTGTAATATCATATGTTTTTTTTATGTATTGCGTAACTACATTATTGTAGATCTAGTAGAAACATAATAATTAGCACACGTCTTCCATCAGTGTTTGCTGATCACTAAATTTATATTACATTTAACATTCTGTTGTGTTCAAAGTTATGTAAGAATTAACAGAATTGTATTGATTTTTTTTATTAAAATAATGAAACTAAGTATATTTACTACAAAGCCTCTACTGCACATCAGCGCTCTGAAGTAAGATATTAACACATCTTTCTCGGATGACGGATTCTAAATGACCGAACGTATCGAGTGTGCAAAGGCCTTTAGATTCTGGTATAGTAAGCAAAAATAAGAGGAGTGGCAAACACCGCTGCAGCAGCAAAGGTCATTCAAAATGACAGCATTCACAGGGAGGCTGTGTGGTCCAGTGATTAAAGAAAAGGGCTTGTAACCAGGAAGTCCCCGGTTCAAATCCCACCTCGGCCACTGACTCATTGTGTGACCCTGAGCAAGTCACTTAACCTCCTTGTGCTCCGTCTTTCGGGTGAGACGTAATTGTAAGTGACTCTGCAGCTGATGCACAGTTCACACACCCTAGTCTCTGTAAGTCGCCTTGGATAAAGGCGTCTGCTAAATAAACAAATAATAATAATAATAATAACATTCAGAACTGGTTAGACAGATGGCAAATTACATTTAATAAAGAAAAGTGTAAGGTATTGCACACAGGCAATAAAAATTTCCACATGGGAGATACTGAAATTGAAGGAATCTATGAAAAAGATCTAGGAGTTTATGTTGACTTCATCTAGGCAATGTGGGGAAGCTATAAAAAAGGCCAACAAAATGCTCAGATATATGAGTGAAAAGTGAATTTAAATCAAGGGAAGTAATGCTGAAACTTCACAATGCATTAGTAAGACCTCATGTAGAATATTGTGTTCAGTTCTGGTCACCTCGCTACAAAAAGGATATTGCTGCTCTAGAAAGAGTGCAAAGAAGAGCAGCCAGAATTATCCCTGGTTTAATAGGCATGTCATACGCAGACATCCTGTTTTGACAGTTAGTTTATTAAGGTTAGTTTGTTACTTTATTATTAAAGTTTAAATTACAGTTGCCTATTGCATTTCTCTTATTCTATTCATTTCATATGTTGATGCATGTGCATCATGACAAGAGTCGTTAGGATGCCACAGTAATGTTATACAATTTCACTGCACTGTTCTATAAAAAAAAACGTTGACATTTATTTATGTATTTATTGTATATTTACCTACAATAAATTACTTACTGTCTTGAAATTGAGTGATTACCATATTTTGGACCTCCACTAGAACAGAGTGGGATTTTGAATATAAGAATACTACCGATTGGATACATTTTTAATTAAAACAGTATATGAAAATATAGATAATAACTAACTTATTTTTAATTTACCTGCTGTTACCATCACCGTGGCATCCTCAATTCACGTCTCTGCACCCCCTTCAATTCTACTGAAAATAGGACACGTTTCCTCATAAATATCAAGTATTAAAGATGTAACTGGGAAAGTTTTTCAAAAGGGCCTCCTCCAGTTTTGGTTTCTTTTTTGAATATTCTTTTATGGCCTCAGCCAGCAGATTTTTCCATTTTTTTTTCATTTACAGTGCGATTTATGGCTGGGTTGATGGCATTTACCTGTCCAGTAATTTCTTGCCAAATTCAGGTCTGAATTTTTTAATGACACCCCTAACCTCCCCAATTACTTCTTCAATTGCTAATTTTTCTTCTTCGTTAAAATTTATTTTCTTCACCTTGCCGTCGCCAGACAGACTCGAACAAATAAGACCGGTCTTCATTGCTTAGCAACAGTAGCTTAAGCCCAGTCTTACTTAAGACCTGCTAAGTTTTGCTTTGTGCAACAGACTTATCTCAAGGTCTTACGTTAGACCAATTTCGCTGGACTTAAACTAAGTCTTAGACTTAAGTTAAGACTTTTTTTGTGTTGGTGTGTTGGGGAGGCCTGCAGCCATCTTGGCTCTGGTACAATAGGGAATGGTCCAGAGCCAAGATGGCCACCAGTTTCCAAACAATAGGAAACAGCTGTGAACCACTGATCAATTGACTGGACTATAAATCAATGACAATTGGCTTACTAAGTAATTTTTGGTGTAGATGTATTCACTGTTCCAAATATTTTTTTTCAAAATGTGGTATATGGTATGTTAACTGAAAGTGTTTAGTTTGGAGTAGTGGTTAGGGCTCTAGACTCTTGACTGGAAGGTCGTGGGTTCAATCCCTGGTAGGGGACACTGCTGCTGTAACCTTGAGCAAGGTACTTTACCTAGATTGCTCCAGTAAAAATCCAACTGTATAAATGGGTAATTGTGTGTAAAAATAATGTGATATCTTGTAACAATTGTAAGTCTCCCTGGATAATGGCGTCTGCTAATAAATAAATAATAATAATAATAATTGAGTGTCTACTGTACATAGTATTTACACCCTTGTGGAATTTAAAACATAATTGCAAATTGCAGCAAAATGTAAAAAAAATGCATAAACACACAAAAACCCCAGAAGAATATGCCCGTGACCACAAGGATTTAGTTGTGGAAGACAGCAAAGGAAAGAAGGTACAACTTAAGAGTGCAAGTACTGTCAAGCTACTATACCTATTGTAACTGTATGAAAACAATAATTTCATACAGTATATAAAAAGCACTGAGTTACATATAACTCGAAAATAGCAAAAAATAATGACCGAAAAATTAAATTAATAAAAACCAAAAAACAGAAACCCTAGTTATAACTTATTTTATGCACCTGCAGTGAAAACATAATAAAATAAAAAAGGTACTAGGGTAATCAAGAACATTATTTTTATAAAGTGATTAACACAGACATATGTGATTATTCCTCAGTGCACAATGCATTTTTATTTACCGGTAGTTTATATTCAATTATGTGAAAAACAGTAATTTTGTAGCTGTTCAGTTCTGGCAGGATTTAGACACAACTAGGCAGAGCAGTGAGAGGATGCAAGCATCTGAATCCACTGCTAGATAAATAGAGCCATCCTGGCGCACTGAGTAAAAAATACCAAAACGTAAATGTAATTTCAACAACGACCTACAGAATTAAGTATTATTATTATTATTATTATTATTATTATTATTATTATTATTATTATTATTATTATTATTATTATTAATAATAATAATAATAAACACAATTAAAAAATAGCAATACATATATTACACAATATAGCAAGTTAATCTAATTAGCCACATACACGCGGGAGTGTCCTGAAATTAGCTAGCTGCTTAAAAAAAAGATAATACTAAAAGTGTGAGCACGGCTATTTAAACAACCATTAAATAAGCCTATATGTAACAGGTTTAATTGGTCTCATCAGTTATTTAGCAATGTGTCCCGGTTTTGAGCTTTGAAAATCTGTCACCCTATGCAGTAACCTCCGGGACATAATCGAAGCGGAATTTGATATCAGATTGAATGTTTTTTTTTTAACATGAAGTAAAATGGATATATGAAAAATATCTGGAAAAGACCTGTATTATTATTGATATGATTAAGTCAGGGGTTAAAACCATGGCAGTGAAATTGTTAATTTCATCTGAACATGAACCATAATGGAACTTTCTTAAGAAAATTGTGGAATACAGCAATGCACCACTTAGGCACATGGCTGACAGCTATGCCACTGACCTAGACTTAAGGGCTATGCACACCAGGAGCGAAGCAAACAACATGAAAATAGCACGAGTACATTAAAAAAAAGAAAAACTGTAGCTAGTCATGAAAAGAAAATACTGTCTGCTTTTGCTCCTTTTGTGGAGACAAAATAAAATAAATAAAACAAAGAAATAGTCTGGGTACACCACACACTAATAAAATGACATTTAACAGTGAAATGGTTATATGTGATCTGGTTTAACATGTAAATCATTCAAAAAGAATACATCTACACATATTTCTTTGTAAATACTGAGAAAATTAGTTTAAACTACCAATGTACCTATCTGTCAACCATATTATTGGAAGGGAAATCTATATAATATTTTGTGTTTACAGAGAGTCAGGATGCTTTATATTGCTATAGCATTAGTGCAGTATCAATGCAGTATCAAATATTAGAAATATATAGTATATGCATGCAGGCCTTTTGTTAAGTATATTCCATCTGCAGCGCTGGAATTTAAAAAAAAAGGTTCTGTTTCTGTGTTTATTTGCTTCATGGCCATATTGTGTGTGGTCAATAAAGCAAATAACAATAATTGTTATTTTTGTTTTTATTATAAAACCATGTTTTTGTACAGTAGTTCAAGGTAACATTACAGTTAAAATGTAAGGCTGTAGTTAATACCCCATAAGTTAGCATTATGATAATGAGGGTCTCAATGAGCGCATCGGTCTATTTAGCGTCCGCACTTGCAGATTTGGCCGTACAGAGACCAGGAGGTGCTGTATGACATTTGTGGAGCACAAAAATACAAACAAAAAAAATGTCTGAGGACAGGCAGCAAATAAAAGTTTTCTGAATAGGAGCTCAGAGTCCTTACGGTTGAGGTCACAGCATAAGTTGTTTGGAAAAGCCTCAGCCAACATCATTTATGCTAGTATCCTTAAGAAATTATATGTATTGGCCTGCCCTTTTTAGCATAACATCCAGAAATTTGCCTAGCTCTCTGGAAAAGGTGGATTGGGCTATCCCTCCAGACATTCCAACTGTGGTCTGAAAGGAACCAGAGGCTAAGTAATGCAGACAACACAGCTCTTTAACATGTGCAGGGATAGCTGTCCCTAGATTGATGCTGGGGTCAGCAATGGGGTCAAGGATGACCTGCAGAATGAGACGATAACACTTTAGCACCACATCGTCTGGCATCCCAAACAAAGTGACCCTGCGATTGAATATGCAGGGTCTTCTTCGTCTGGCCCTTCTCCTCCGAACGTGTTCCTGTCTCTCCTCAACAAGAACCAAGTGTCGCTGCATCAGGAAGTGTACCACAGCAGCCATCCTGAAGCCAATGACAGGTCTCTGCAGGTGTGTGCTTTTATACAGCTCTTAGTTACTCGCTTCTACAATGGTTTGCAGAAAAGGTGTAAAATTTTTGGAGGGTCAGCAATTGCCCAAGTGCAAGGCAAAATCCTTACATCACATTATAATGTTTGTATCTGCTTAGTATCCAGATCCCACCCAATTCCATGCTCTTTTCTTCATTTTAATGGATTAATGATGGCAACGTACAAATGTGATAGAGGGTGCACAACGTCAGGTGAACACCATTCTTACATACACCCTTACATCACCCCCATAGTGTCTAAATTGGAGAGTAAATTCCTCAATGACTCAAAACATGCTGGTTATACATTTCTGTTTAAGTTTGATGGTGAAATATTTAAAAGTCTTACAGCTGCCCACTAAAACTCAAACAGTAAAAAAAAAAAAGATTATAGCCTTGTGAGTGATTTTAGTTCCAGCCCAAAACGCAGCATAATTAATTGAACTGAGGTTATTGTGCCATTTGAAAGTTTTGCCCATGGTGTTATTTTTCAAACATTATGCAGGTCTCAGAATAACACTGCAAGCATTTTGCTTCTGTGAAAAATGTTTACCGTAATTTCACATCCTGACAGTAGCATGGATGCAAGATGCCAAATGTCGACAGGAAAATGAATAGGTCTGCTCATGCTAAGCATGCATCATGTTGGTTTCAGCTTATGTGAGCTACAGGATTTCTGTCAGCAGGTTTTCTTCTACTTCAATCCAATTCCATATGGTGCACTATGCAAAACAATAAACATTACACCAATACACTAGATATTGAACAGGCAACTAAACTCAATGGTCAGCTGCTTTTGCCAGTCACTAACCCCCATAATGGACTTTCTTTTTTCAATGTAAGAGAATAAGAGAGGCATATCCCTTTAGTGCCTAGTTAATTCAAGTTTCACAGTATTAAAAATATGTTTTAAATTTGATTTGTTTACATATTCCATTGATTCATTCAGGAGATAAAGATTTACATAACATCTTGCTGCAAGCAGCTCAAACTGGCAGAGAAGTAACATTCAAAGACTTGTTTCATGTTTATATTTAATAGAATAGTGCCTACATACACAAACCCAGGTTTTGAAAAAGCAGCAAAATGTATTCACTAAATTACTTACAAATGGGCTTAAAATATAGGACTGCACAGTTATTCTTCAGTGAGTAAACAACAAGCATAGTAGAAAGTGTTTGCTTAAAACAACGTTCTTGTGATAAAAAATCGGACACAAAATACATACATGAAATAGAAAAAAAGATATATAACGTTGAGAATTAAAAGCTGAAGGATTAGCTTAATTATTTCATGTAAAGCACTGTGAAGTGATATTAAAGTTGTAATTAATACCAATAGCTATTATGAGTCTATTATAAGTGATTGCTTCTGCACAAAAACCTCACAAATCACAAGATAGTTATCTCATAATATATCAGTACTGCAACATCCTGCTGTACTAAATATCACAGGTAATGAAACAAAATGTTGTTAATCTGCAACAAAAAGCTGTGAATGAAAAATAAAATGGTTTAATTTGAATAAAACACTACCTTTACTCCTCCTAATCTGAGCCAGTTGGGACCAGATCCTGTTCAGATAGGTCATTAGTGAAGTTTGGTTTCTACAGCTGCTCGGCATGAATTTCATTGTGATAGCATGGTTAGATCAGTTTGGATTGCCGTGGTCTAAAATTAGAGAGAATATACTGAATTGAGACCCAAAAAATAGCCAAAAGTAGTTGGACATCATTCCTTGATACTCTACTCTTTACAGTACCTCACTTAGGTCCCTTTCTTACTAAATATCTTGGTATCACTGAATAGATTTATTCTCTCCTCTTTAAAAGTATGTAAAGATTTTTATAAGACGGCCATCTCACAAGTGTACTCATTCCATTCATTCTAGGAATACAGAAAAACTAGGGTGAGACATTTAATGGCCATTAACTCCACTTAGACGTCTTACTAAATATCTTGTATACCTGAATAGATAACTGTCCCCTTTTCAAATATAGGCAATATTTTAAAGAGAAAATAACTGGGTGAGGTAAACGGGACAATAAAATCACCACCACTTGCTCATTTGTCAATGTATTTACCTGGTGTTACAATAACATATGTTGCATGTCTAACATTCATGGTTTGAGGTGGTCATGCTAAAAGCCAGCTAAATAATATACAAGTTTTTTACAGTCTCTTCCCTGTATTAGGCTACAATAAAATACTGCTGATTTTAATGTTCTTGTAACATCTATTATTCATTCTATAGCAGGCTCGTTAGGACTGCCGTGTTTGACATTTTTATTAACTGCTTTATATTCTAGTTTAACACATGCTATGGGTAAAACATAAGCATTGCAGATATCACAGTGGTAAGCACACATGATTTGTACTGTTACAGAATTAGAAGTGTACATAAATCAGGGCTCCCGAGTGGCACATCCAGTAAAGGCACTCCGCGTGGAGTGCAGAATGTGCCCTATAGTCTGGACGTCGCGAGTTCGAGTCCAGGCTACTCCTTTGCCGACCAAGGACGGGAGTTTCCGGGGGGCGGCGCTCAATTGGTGGCTGCCGGGGAGGGAGGGTTAGGTCGACTAGGGTGTCCTCGGCTCACCGTGCACCAGCGACCCCTGTAGTCTGGCGGGGCGCCTGCGGGCTTGCCTGTAAGCTGCCCGAGAGCTGCGTTGTCTCTTTGGGTGGCTCTTGGGTGGCTGCATGGTGAGTCCGCAGTGTGAAAAGCTGTCGAGGACAGCGTGTGTTCGTCTTCGCCCTCCCGAGTCAACGCAGGGGTGGTAGCGGTGAGCTGAGCCTAAAAATAATTGGCAATTCCAAATTGGGGAGAAAATAATAAAAAATAATTGGCAACGACTATATACATAATGTTGCTTCTTGTTCCTGTTGCTTAAAAAACTTTAAAATTGGTCTAGCATGAGATCAGTTTCTGTTTCTAAAATCTCAATGTACTCATCCTTTTCGACCATTTTGGCAAATAGGGATAAAAGATCTCATTAAAAAATGGTTGCCATGCAACCTCTTGTTGTTTAAGATCATTTAAGATACAACAAATTAAAAATAGTGGATACAAATTTGCATGCCGAAAATAAAAGGGAAAGTTGCAATGGGGTCAGCATTGAGACCAACAAACATGATAGCCAGTACATTTATTTTACTTTGTATGATATTTATACAAGTCAGAGCCTATGTCTAGAACAGGATTATCAATGTGTTGTGTAGTATGGGATTGAAAGGAATTCAGGGTAACATAGTCTAGTATTGTACAGATTGGGATCACTTGATGTTGTAAAGTATGTGTTAAAACAAAATGCAAGCATCCTGAGACACAGTATTCCAAGATCTGTACTATTATTATTATTATTATTATTATTATTATTATTATTATTATTATTATTATTATTATTATTTATTAGCAGACACCCTTATCCAGGGCGACCTTCAGTTGTATACAAAATAAAATACATACAATTAAGAGCAAGATACAAAATACAGTGACTTCAGTCCTAATAAGAGCAAATACAAAACACAGTACAATTTAGTATCGGGGCAGTTCAAGAGCAGATGATAACAGTGTTGATAGTTACGCCAGGGTTAGATGCAAGTGCAAGTGAAATACAAAATGAAGTGGATTAAGTGCAGGATTAAATACAGTAAAATAGGGAGCAGATAAGTGCAAGTTAAAGTGCATTGAAGGCAGAATGCTATATTGTCCAGAAGGGAAGAGTTGAGTTTTACAGGTGTTGTCTGAAGAGGTGTGTCTTGAGGAGGCGCTGGAAGGTGGTCAGGGACTGGGCAGTCCTGACATCTGTAGGATGGTCGTTCCACCACTTATGTATCCTAATGGATAGTAAAGGGCCACAGACACAGGTGGCAAAATTATGAATCTGTTATTTAAATCTCATTAGAGGCTCTGTGGACAATAAGACTGTATTTTCTTCACGGTTATCGTGGATTTCACAATTTCCGTGACATTTACCCATTGCCATCTAATATGTAGCACATTTCTGAAAGAATAGTGTATGTATACATATTTTTTATCACTTAAAAATAAATACAGCAAATGTTTGCCTTATTGATAGTACCTGTTACACTGCATTTAGGAACCTGGCAGCCAGTTTAGTTTGCTTCCGGTAAATGATTGAACATACTGCATAGAGCTGCATGATTTCTTTAAAATGTCTTCAATGAAAAAGACACCAGCTGCATCAAAGATCAGAGATATTTCTGCTAAAGATCGATCTGTCCAGTACAATAAGGGAACATTTTACGTGTCTGTTGTTATTTGTACATTTATTTATGTTTTTATTTTTTTGATAATTCACTGATGGTGAAAATAGAATGTCTAAAAAGTGGACATAAATAACTAAATATTCTACAATTTAGCATTTACTGTTTATCTGTTGAGCATTTAAATAGAGTCAAAAGTATAATTAAATAAGCCTGTTGCAGGATGCTGAGCATACTGAATTAAATACAGTATATTTTACTGATCAGTTAGACACATGGAAGATTATGGGAAACAAATTATTCAGGTGTACAGGGCTAACAGCTTTAAAACTGTTTACATTTTCCTCTACAAGGTCAGTGATTTGCCCGTTAATCTTGTCCTGTTTTCAGAAAGTATCTATATCCTGACAATTTAAACTGCCTACCTGTTACTATGACGTGGAGTTTCAAGGATTAATTATTAGCATTGTCTTCAAATAAATCACCAACCGTGGAAGACATGAGAACATTTAAAGTGAATTGTTTTCCTATAAAAATACAGACCCACTAACTGTTATAATTACTTTTTCACTGGATTCTGAATGAGGTACTGGAGAAAAGGACAGTAGCAAAGGAGATTTACTTAAAAAGTATATGCTTGTAATAACCAATACTGCACAAAGTCCACGTGTTTATGTATGCTATCAGTTCATAATTTCAATGTTTTATAATACATATCATTCATGCCCAAGCCCACGGCAATGTCTTTCCATATGTGTTTTATAAAGTCTTTGTAATCTTTGTTGGATTTATCATAAAATAATTTTTGTTTGGCGGCACACACAATTCGATTTTCTATTTTGTTCAGGGTACTGCAAGAACCCACGTGTCTTCCCAGTCGTTTTTCATTGGTCAATGTATTTAATGCACGTCAAATTGGATCAAATAGAACTTGTTTCGATTCCAAAATTGATGCATCACCATCATACGACAATTATGGACTCAGTGTCCAAGGTGCAATAGGGAATGCACATGATCGTTTTTTTGTTTAGGCGCACGTTAAATTCGGATGCGTTATCGGATACAGTGTGCAATGGCCTTAATACCAAATTAATAATATTATTACCTTGTGACTTATTCGTAAAGAAAATATAAAAAAACTGAAATATATAGTTTGCCTTAAAGACCTGTATACAGTGTTGGCTAGAGAATGTGTAGTATATTCCTTACTGCTTCTAACAGTTATTCATGACTTAAAAATAAAGTTAAGTAAAGTATTACCCTCATAAAGTTTACCACAGTAAATTTGCATGGTCATTTTACAGTTTGTCCATGATTATACTATGCATTTACCATACAGTACATCTCTAGGCTTTACCCTGCTTTCACCATGCTTTATACACTTTGCCATGATTTTACTACTTATAAAGTCTGTCAGCTTATTTTAATGCAGTTTGTTTTTAGCATGAAGTGTAGCTTTATTATTATGCCTTTCTAAACAATAAAATGAAACAGCAGCTGTAGTCAGCACAATTTGTAACCAGAGATAAATCATTCCTTCTTAAAATCATTCTTATGTCATGGCTGGATTATTTTAAATCTTTTTAAATCCATCACAAACAGCTCAAGCATTGTGTTCAGAATTTCTAAAATAAAACTAAAAGTCAAACTGTGAAATACAGTGAAGGCAGGATTTAAGTTTAAATGTTTTATACCTGAGTCTTTATGCATTATTTCCATCTGCCACTGGGATTGACTTGAAAGTGATTTAAAATCATCAGACCTGGTCATCTCTTTCAGCAGCAGATTGAGATCAAATTGATATCAACTGGAGCTCGTTCAGCACCAGTTATGATTGCGGGTTGGCAAAACTTGATTATAAAATGGCAGTCACAGATTCTGCACTTTTATTGGTCAATCACACATTCTAATCAGTGAACCATTTTAACAGCACACCACCAGCAGCCCCAAAATATACACACTCCACAGCATCCTAAATGTTAGCTCAGTGACAGACTGAAATGCAATTACAAACAGAAGGGGGTTTCTGTAATACTACTGACATATTATGTTAGAAAGATTTGCAACATCCTGACATACGCAGGCATCATAAAAATCTAATTTTGGTAAAACAACCAAAACATTTTGAGCCTGGAGAAATGTACGTTGATTTTATTAACACATCACACCACCTTGTTGTACCATAATACTTAACCATACATTGTGTGCCAAGTGAATTAGGTCTCTGGCATGTTTCTTTTATTATATATTTTGAGTTTCAAAGGAAATACAGTTTACAGTCTGCTGTTCTGTATTTCTATGGATTATCCAGGATGAATTTCACATAAAGCTGAAATAATTATCAAGAAAATTATCAGTGTGACATCTGAAAATTCAATTAGCAAACAAAATAAGATGGAATGTTGTTGATTATTTCCATCTAGTTATTTCTCCCCTGCTCTGCAGATGTGAGATTTTACAGGGAATGCCCTAATAAGATGGTTATAAGTACACACATATACCCATCGGCTTGGGGTTAATTTATATTTTTATAAACCCGAAACCCGGCTTGTGGTTGATACCAGTAGATTCAACCATCCCTTCATGTCAAAGTGAGACTACTTTGAATTATTCTCCAGGGTAATGTAATAATAATATTATATGTTTATTTTTATAGAGCGCCTTTCATAGTGGACCACCACCACAAAGCACTTTACAGAAGTGTGAACTGTGAACTGTGCATTACATGCAGAGTCACTTACAATAGGACATTGATTTTACATCTCATCCGCAGGATGGAGCACAGGGAGGTTAAGTGACTTGCTCAGGGTCACACAGTGAGACAGTCAATGACAGAGGTGGGATTTGAACCGGTGACCGTCAGTGACAGAGGTTGGATTTGAACCAGTGACCTTCTGTTTACAAGGCCTAGACTTTAGCCACTGGACCACACTGTCTCCTAATGTGTCAAACTAGGCTACATTATTAAACCACCCGATGTACTTATTTATTTATTTATTTTACTTTACCGGAAGCTGATCTGAGTTACGTGTTTGACGCAATTGGGGCTACCCTGGAGAATAATTAAAAATAGTCTCACTTTGACATGAAGGGATGGTCGTATCTTCTGGTATTGGACCTTCTTCTTCAGATCGGCTTCACGTAAAGTGAATTTACTGCATCGCGATGGGCTCATTCGCAAGACAACTGATCATGAAAAGATTTCTAAAATTGTCAGTTAACCCCAAGCCAATGGGGTCGTATTTCATATAAAAAACTGCAGTGTATAAAATTGAAGGCATATGAAAGAAAAGGTTTTTAAAAAATGTACACAAAAGGTTTAAGGGATTTTTAAAAAAAAATTAATCACAGAGCAGTAAACTTCTTCTAAAAAACTTCTAATTATACAAAAAATTGTAATTATACACCCCGGGCCTATCAGGCTGCTTTTTAAATATGTGCTCAGGTCATGTGACACGAGGGTCATTTCCCAACTCGTAATGGGAATGAACATTCTATTCTAATAATCATGACATCATCCACAGACTTTTTGTATAATTTCAATTCTTGAATAACAACAAGTTTACTGCACTGTGTTTACTTTTTTAAACAGCGAAGAAGGGATTTTTACGAAACATCCTGAAATAAAATATTTTTTAATGGTTTAAACCTTTTGTGTACATTCTTTGAAAAACCTTTTCTTCCATATGTCTTCAATTTTATACACTGCAGTTATATATATATATATATATATATATATATATATATATATATATATATATATATATATATATACAGTATATATATATATATATATATATATATATATATATATATATATATATATAGTAGGACCCCGAGCTGAAATACAACCCCATCGGCTTGGGGTTAACTGACAATTTTAGAAACCCGAAATCTTTTCATGTTCAGTTGTCTTGCGAATGAGCCCATGATGCAGTGATGCATGTCTTGCGATGCAGAAAATTCACTTTACGTGAAGCCGATCTGAAGATTCGATTTATTTTTCAGGGAACTAGGGTTACGGTAAGTAACCCAGCGTTCCTTTTGTTTCTGAGCAACATTTGTTCCATAGCACTGATTGAGTGTGATCATCACTGTTGAAGTGACAGGCTGCTGGAAATGCAGTGGTGTTAATGCAAATGCTTCTTAAGTGTTCTACAAACCGGTCTGCTAAACACCTTTTAGTTTCCCCAATATACAATTTGTTGCATTTCTTGCAGATAATGCAGTAGACTATTCCTTTAGAGGTGCATGTAAAATGTTCATGAATGTTGAATGAAGATTGAATGCCTCTAATCTCTGTTTCAGAATGAATGTATTTACTGGTATTACATCGTGGTCTATTACATGGTGTGACAGAACAATAGAAAGATTCTTGGTTGTAAATCTCCCTTCTGACCTGTGATGATGCTAAGCAGCGAGAACAGAGTTCTTTGGACGGGCTGGTCTTACAGTTTTTTCCCAGGGTCGGGAAGTCATTGTACTTGAACCAAAGTCATTGTATTTATCTTGCTCTTAATTGTATTATTACTTGTACTATGATACTTGAAATGTATTTGCTTACGATTGTAAGTCGCCCTGGATAAGGGCGTCAGCTAAGAAATAAATAATAATAATAATAATAATAATAAAGTTGTCCAGTCTGGATGAAGGCGAGACTCCGTTGCAAGAACGCATTGACCCGGAAGGGAAACGATGTGGCAGCCGCAGATTGGAGAGGCAGTTGCACTCGTTTACCATGGGGGTCATGTGTGATGGTTTGAATCTTTAAACTGTAAAGACCTGTGAGAGACCCAGTGATAAAAGTACCGTGAGTGTTTTGTTTTGTTTGTCTATAATTGTTTGTTTGTAATTATTAGACGGCTATCACGTTCCGGAGCTGTCGCCAAGGGCCAGCACAAAACCCAGAACAGCACTTCACTTTTGTCACGAATAAACTTCACCCACCACGAGCACTACAGCACGCACCCAAGACTGGTGACCATGTTTTGTACATTGTGGGAGAGATACGTGTGTTTATTATTTGGGACTGTAACCCGTTTATTTACTTCCAGTGCATTACACATTGTTGTGTATTGCCTGGAGTTATTGTTTGGTTACCAGACCAGGATTATCATCAATAAAACCCGTTTCCAACTGGATTACAATTCTCTGTTTGTTCATTGCGTACTGCATCACTCCTGCACCTGTACACAATCAGCCACTTTGCCATACATGGATATGTGCCTTTCAAAGGTTCCCCAGAAGGACGAATAGCACTGTGTACCACATATTCTCTTATATTCTTGTCTCTTCTATATGACATCAAGAGGGAGTCTTGAAAATAGGCGCTGTAGCTGGGTCTTGTTGTAAAATTTTAAAGTTTCTTTGCACAATTGTCTGTATCTTTCTGTTGGTAGGGTGGTAAGTGAGGACCAGAGAGATTCTATCTTCTGTGTGTGTTGTATATTGTTATTATATAAAGCATGTGTTCTATTTATATTTGAAATGCGTGATTTAGCTTAAGTGATGATCTTGTCCGGAAAGCCACAATTTCCAAAAAACACACACATTTCCTCGCTTTTGGGGATTAAATCATTGCAAACACATCTGAGTTTTAACAGTTGTGAATAGGGAGTCGAGTCACGGCAAGCCTTAAGGTGTGAGGAGTCATACTGCAGATATGAATGAGAATCAGTTGGTTTCAAAACAGTAGACTTTAATACAGCCTTGTTCTGAAAGAACAACTCCCCTTGTGCTACTGTGCTGAAATGCATGCTGGGAAAAAGAGCAACGTTAAAAGAGAGAAGGAAAGTGGAGTTGGTGACCTGTGAAGCTGCGTAGCGTAAGTTCCGTTAGCATTCCAGATTCAAGACCAACTCAATGCCTCAACATAATTAAAGAAATAAATAAAAAGTAAAAAAAGAGCTAGAGACTGCGTTTTGGCTCAGTGGGAAACTGCCTGCAAATTTAAAATAGAGTTTCATCGATTTGTACCCTCTGCTAGTTGGATACCAAGATCAGACTCGCACTGTGCTGCTGAAGCTACGCGGGAATCGGATCCACACAGACCAGACTCGCGCTGTGACTGCTGAAGCTACGCGGGAATCGGATCCACAGACCAGACTCGCACTGTGACTGCTGAAGCTACGCGGGAATTGGATCCACACAGACCAGACTCGTGCTGTGACTGCTGAAGCTACGCGGGAATCGGATCCACACAGAAACTGTCAGCCTATGTGTATAGACTGGACAAGTTACTGCATAGAATCTTGCTAAAAGACGGCATCACCCGGGAGAACCTGGACCAGATACGCATGGACCAGATCCTGAGGGGAGCTTTGCCACAAGACATTATAGCAATAAAGCTGAAGGTAACAGAGAAGATCAGGAGTCCACCCCCTAGAGAGATAAGGGAGGAAGAGAGTCGGCTGGAATCAAGGACCAATGTGAAGTCTTCAGTAGCTACTGTACAGTCTGCTGTTGACTCTAACCCCTGTGAGGGAAGAGATAGCTGATCTGAAGAGAGAACTCAAAGGCTTAGCCAATCAAGTTGTTCAGTTGCTGAAGATGAATGCTGAAGCACTTACAACACAGAGGACATCTCAGAGTGAGGGAAGGAGGCTGACTATTTACTCTTCCGGAAATCCACCACGAGTTGCCCCTGTTGCCTTTACAAGGACTACAAATACTGTACATAGAGACGGGATATTCTGCTACCGATGTGGTGAAGTTGGCCACCTGTCGCGTGAGTGTACAGGAGAAGAGAACATGCAAAAAGTGAATCGACGACTGACCAGAGTAGGAAGGATGTCGGGGAAACGGCTCAGGAACCCGGTGAAAAAGTGACCTGGTGCTCCTAAAATGATATGCTGCACTAAGGTGCTTTGCCAGAACTACCAAGTGCAAGCTGCCCATTTCATGATTTATCTTACTGTAAATGATCACCTGCTCTGATGAAGGTCTGACAACCGACACATAAGCTCTTTTCTGTTTTATTTCTTTTAAACAATAAAGTGAGATTTTGCATAATGCAGTGTGCAGGATTTTTCTATTACTTCCGATTTGCTTTGTGATCTCCGATGCACCTACAGCTACACTTATTGGGATTGCAGGTGTTCGATTTATTTTGTTAATGATCACCTTTTCAATAACTAGTTGAAACATTCAGGGTTTGTACAGTTCTAAATTTGGATGTAAAACAAAAAATCAGATTTTGTAAATAGCACCAACAATCTATATATAATCATACTCCACGAAAGCTGGATCTGTGCAGATGTGTGTACCCACTGTCCCGCAGGCTACAGGGAGTTCATCTTGCCCTCCCTATAGAATGCCCAACCCAAATGGAGCAGAGACTCAGGGAGCACCATTGTGTGGTTCAAAGGGGATCTCAAAGACTGTCTCCTCCATTAAAAGAGGGGAGACACATTTACAGCTCAAAATTGAAAAATATATCTTATAATCCTAATCAGACACATATCTGTGTGCAGCTTACATGCCACCAATTGACTCCCCCTATCACAGAGAGGAGTGCTTTCAAAACCTTCAAATCGGAGATCGCCCACTTCCAGACTAGGGCCACTGAGCTGCTGTGAGGAGATCTCAATGACAGGACTGGAAGAGAGATGGACTACCTCAGCACAGAGGGTGGCAGCCACATGATTGGACAAATCCCTTTGTACCACACACCAATCATTACACAGAGGAAGAGCTATGACAGTGTAGTGAACAAGAGCTGTAAACAGGTACTGCATCTCTGTAAAGGCCTGGGTCTATATATTATTAACGGAAGGATCAGGGGGGATTCTCTGGGCAGATACACATACAGCTCGGCAACAGTAACTACACCACTACAGACATAGACCCAGAGTCTATTAATGCATTTACAGTCCGGCAACAGACCCCTCTATCAGATCATTGTCAGTCCTGTTTCTAAAAAAAACTGACCTAGACAATTCCAATCTGAACCTCCCCGCCAAATTTTACAACCTCAAACCAGCCTACAAATGGACACAAAGCAGCGCTGAGGAATATAATAAAACTATTTAAAGTGCAGAAATAAAGTATGCTAAACAGCTTTCTAACCAAAACACTTCAAATCAACAAAAGATGGAACAGACACGGCCATAAATGATATAAATTATGTATTTAAAACAACAGCAACAAATTAAAAAATCAGGAAAACAAAGTGAAAAAAGAATAAGCTTAAAAAATAAACCAAATGAAAAATGGTTTGACACTGAGTTTTAAACAACTAGAAAACAATTAAGAAAACTATCCGACCAAAACAGAGAACCCAACAATACGGAATCACACCTCAGCTACTGCAAGACACTGAAACATTATAAACCCATTCTAAATAAGAAAAAACAATATGTGTCTAAACATTTAAGCCAAATTGAGAAATCCATTGACCAAAACTCCTTTGAGAACTATGGAACAAATTAAATACTTCAAAAACTGACATTGAATTGGCAATCAAAATGGGTAACATTTGGGAAAATTACTTTGATAAACTACCAAAATTAGATAGAAATGACCTAAATCCAAAATTAAATCTTAAAAAACAACTGGAAACAATAATTAAAGACAACCAGAACTCACTTGATTTCCCAATAACTGTACTGGAGCTGAAAGATAAACTCCAAGCCCTCAAGCCCAGGAAAGCATGTGGGCCCGACAACGAGATGCTGAAAGGCCCTGCTCAAATTATTCAACCTCATTCTGAGTGTGGGCTGCCTCCCTGACATGGAATCAAGGGCTTGTAATCCCAATTTACAAAAGTGGAGACAAATTAGACCCAACAATTACAGAGGCATCTGTGTGAGCAGTAACCTGGGGAAGGTGTTCTGCAGTATCATTAACACCTGAATACTGGCCTTCCTTACCGAGCACAGTGTCCTCAGTAAGAGTCAGATTGGCTTTCTACCAAATCACTGCACCTCTGACCATATTTACTCCCTACACACCCTTATCAACAAACACGTACATCACAAAAATAAAGTAAAAGCATTTGCATGTTTTATAGATTGACTCAGTTGGCTACGATGTGGGAGCAGTCTGCAGCCCCTGAACTCACTATATATGACAAAGAAATTAAATTCTGACTCTATGCAGATGACCTGGTCCTGCTGTCGCCCACAGAGCAGGGGCTGTAGCAGAGCCTGGCACTGCTAGAGCAGTACTGTCAGAAATGGGCACTGAGTGTAAACCTGGACAAGACCAGAGTTGTGGTATTTCAGAAGAAAGCCAGATCTCAGGGAAACTAGTACTGCTTCACTCTGGGCAACACCACCTTAAAGCACAGCACCAGTTGCAACTTGGGTCTGAAAATCAGTGCATCAGAGAATTTTAACCTGGCTATAAATGCATTAAAAGGTAAGGCACGCAAGGCTTTTTATGCCATAAAAAAAATGGCTTTACAAAATTAAACCATCAATAAAAATTTGGTTAACATTTTTTGATAGCATCTTTCAGCCAATTCTTCTGTATGGTAGTGAAATATGGGGTCCCCTCATGAACCCCGATTATAACAAATGCGATCAAAGCCCAACTGAAAATTTCCTGTTTGAATTCTCTAAACACATCCTCCAGGTTCACAGGAGTGCAGCCAACAGCACCTGTAGGGCTGAACTGAACTCCACTCCATACAGAAACAAGCGCTGAATTACTGGGTCCATCTATAGCAGGATGATCCGCAGTCCTACCACCACACAGCACTGCGGAGCTCCACACTGTCCCCAGAAGAGAATACCATCAGCAAACTGATACTGAAGCTCAGCCAACTGAGTCAACAAAAATCTCCCAGCAGCAAAAATAAGAAAAATCTATTTAAACTTGGAAAACAAATATAAATCCCATTGGAAATATATAATTAAAACGTATAAACTAGAATGCTATGTGGCCCTAAAACATAGTTTTCCCTGGCAGAATATCTTAGCAGTGTCAAATACAAAACAAAGGCAACTCCTGACCAAGTACAGACTCAGTGACCACAGCCTGGCCATTGAAGGGGAAGGGAGGGCAAAAGGAAGGGGGAACAGGGGGGTTATCTGTTTGTATTGTGTCTCTATTGATGTTTGTTGTTTAAGTGCTTTGGCAAAACTAAATTTGATTTTGTCATACCAACAAAGCATTTTTTTCATGTTGGTTGTCAGGTTACTAATTGTTACTGATGTTTAAGCAAAAGAACTCAGCCACTCAGGTCCCGTTCACGTGACTTAGGATGACAGAGTGGATGATCGCCATGTTAACTGTCACTGCTCCTCATATTGGAAACTTGCAGCGAGCAATGCTGACTGCAAAAGTGAGTCCAGCACACCTGTCAACACTGAGTTTTCAAAAGAAGAGAGCTTTTGTAAACTGAAATTTTAGTGGCCTGAATTGAAGTGAATACCTACATAAGATAAAGGCATACAACTAGTCCACTTTATTATTTGGTAGAATGATAGACTGTAATTTGCTTCTCTGTCTAATTATTATTATTTGTTTATTTAGCAGATGCCTTTAACCAAGGCGACTTACAGAGACTGTGGTGTGTGAACTATGCATCAGCTGCAGAGTCACTTACAACTACGTCTCACCCGAAAGACGGAGCACAAGGAGGTTAAGTGACTTGCTTAGGATCACACAATGAGTCAGTGGCTGAGGTGGGATTTGAACCAGGGACCTCCTGGTTACAAGCCTTTTTCTTTAACCACTGGACCACACAGCCTCCTAACACCAGTCAGAAGTAAACATTTTGCACACAGTTTAGTTCATATCCTGAGGAAACAAGCAAAAACAGCTTTCATTTTTTGCCCCAGAAACAGTAAAATTGTTAAATCGTCCCTGTTTTGCGATTGTATCACCTTTTTTAATTACACTTTTTTAAGTGCATCGGTGTGCTCAGCAAGAAATAGTACTATTTGCACGGAACTAAAAATCACCAGATTTTCAGTTGACTTCTGAATTTTTACTGGCATCAGTGAAATTAAGCCCATGCGAATCGTCCATTTCGTTTTACCACCACAGATAATTTTTCTAGCGGTCCTCTGCTTGTTTTACAGGGCATCGGGACCTCCTGTAAAATTTCAAACTCAGTCGTCATGTGTTTTTGCAGTCCCGTGCGAATTGACCATGTCAGTGTTATGTTAGAATTAATATCAGTATTTCTGGGTTATTCGCCTCAATGCTTTTTGTAGAAGAGAGTGATGGATGCTTTCAGCGATGCATTTCAAAATGTGTTTGGATGTAAAGAAACATTTATTCGATGGCGACACGATACTATAAAAAAGAAGAAAAATTAAAAGACAATTGTTTTGCTCGCAACTTGTGCTGCGAATGTGAAGTGCTTCGATCTTCACTGCACTAGGTAAGTGAAATTGAAATTTCTTTTTAATGTCACTTTTTTTCTGTAAATCTTGTTTGTTTAGGGAAAAGGAAAGACAATTTAGATTTCAAACTTTATTATTATTATTATTATTATTATTATTATTATTATTATTATTATTATTATTATTATTATTTATTAATTTGGTTACACCTTTATAAAGGCCACTCACAGGCGTGCAGTATCAGAAAACAAAGCATTATATATACATCATTACATTTTGCGCAGGTTTTACATCCGGTTCACAGGTCACATGCAAAAAAGTGCCTCCTCTGGCCACAATTTTGAATTTGAATTTAATTAGAAGAAGAAAAGTCGATGTCTGGGAGATTACTGGACATCCTCAGCTTTTGACCAACTCTGAGGACCTCCTGTTTTTTAGTCCTGTGCGAATAGTACTTAGATCTAATTTATTAGGTTGTGTTAGCGCCATTCAAAAATAAAATAAACAGTCTTATGGATTTTGTTTAATCATTCCGAGTATGTGTTTATCACATTTAAATGGTAATAGCTGATCTCTTTTTTTAAAGCTGGCTTTGTACAATTAACATGTTTTAATAATAATAATAATATAATATCTTTAGATAGCGCCTTTCATAGTGGACCACCATCACAAACCGCTTTACAGAGGTAGGCTGTGAACTGTGCATTATATGCAGAGTCACTTACAATAGGACATTGATTTAACATCTCATCCGCAGCATGGACCACAAGAAAGTAAAGTGACTTGCTCAGGGTCACACAGTGAATCAGTCAGTGGCAGAGGTGGGATTTGAACCGGTGACCTCCTGGTTACAAGCCCTAGACTTTAACCACTGGACCACACTGGCTCCTTGAGATGACAATATAAAGAAAATAGTGAGTTGTTATCATTGGCAATAAATACACCTGATGTTTAATTTTTACACGTGTTATTATATACTGCTATTTTAACGGCTTCAGAGTTGATACGAACTTGGTCCCTTTGCTCGCAGATAAGTGAACAGCAAGCAAAGTGATACATTGTTTAAAACAAAACAAACCAGACCGAGTCTATATTGGAATGGAATCAAACTGTAAATAGTTTTTCAAATCAACCTTAAATCAAATAGTAAATTGCGACGCACTGCTGAAAATGCTGCATTCATAGTTATGTCTGCGCAGGTAACGCTGCTATGCTTTGGAGATTATACTGGAAAGGTGTATGTCCAGCTCTTTTTCAGGTAGCTGGTGAAATTCTCATTTCATCCGACTGAACACAAAATATGACATTGTGCGCTTTACAATGCTCGTTGTTAGTGAAAAATATGGCTGCGTTGACATTATGCGGCGCAGGCAGTGGTGACGTAGGTAGGAGTCTGATAAAAAAAAAATGTATTAGCCATGTACATACGTATGAACGTAACTGACACCTGGATTATTTTTTTCCAGTTAAGAGGGGTCTGTTGCCATGGTAACATAGACTAGGTAAGGTATAAACCACGATGGGCCGTGCGGTTCCCGTGATATATACCACCCCAGAAGTAGTATATATCATCGTAACCACACGGCCCAAAGTGGCTTATACCGCTTATAATGCGGATACTTGTCATTTGGGGGAATACAAATTCTTAAAATAATGAAAACACATTTTTAAATTAAGACAAAACAAGAATCTTGTATTGTGTATATATCTGCAGTGTAATATAGTCCCACATTTAATTTAATTTAATTTAATTTAATTTAACTTTAACTAAATTGTACATCTCAGTTTTTTGTGAATTTATGCACTGAAAGTGGCATCTCGAAACTAGAGTTTCAAATAACACTGAGGAAGGCAGGAGAGCAGCTGCGATGAATGCTGAAGCCGGATCTTGAGGTGAGTTTGTGTCCTTGTTATTATTATTATTATTATTATTATTATTATTATTATTATTATTATTATTATTATTATTATTATTATTATTATTTATTTCTTAGCAGATGCCCTTGTCCAGGGCGACTTACAGTCGTAAACAAAAATACATTTCAAGAATCACAGAACAAGTAATAATACAATTAAGAGCAAGATAAATACAATGACTTTGGTTCTAGCAAGTACAAGTATGACAAAATACGATTCAGTAACGGAGCAGATAACAGTGTCAGTGATAGTTACATCAGGATATAATTAAATACAAAATACTACAGATTAAATAACACTTGACAGATTACAGTACTCTAAAGTACAGGATTAAATGCAGTAAAATAGGGGGCAGATAAGAGCAAGTAAAGTGCATTTAAGGAAGAGTGTCCATGTCCAAGATCTGTATTATTATTATTATTATTATTATTATTATTATTATTATTATTATTATTATTATTTATTAGCAGACACCCTTATCCAGGGCAACTTACAATTGTATACAAAATAAAATACATACAATTAAGAGCAAGATACAAAATACAGTGACTTCAGTCCTACCAGCACTACCAGCAATGGCAGCGCAAGGAGCACAGGGGACCTGATAACTCAGTCACACAAGCCCCAAGGGCCAGAGGAGCAATTCTACACGTACTGTTTAACCACTCTGGGGTAACCCCTAAACAACAAAATTATTAGCAATGCACATACATGGAAACAAAAAGCACTCCAAGATTTATAACTAAATCAGCAGTTTATTATGCTATTCGGGATAAATGCACCACACTGGATTTTATCACAGCTCTGATTGCAATGCACACGAGTAGCTTTGCAGACACACGTTTGGCTATCGTTTAAATCAACATAGATAAACATGGCAGTTATAAATACATATGTATATCTGTAGCACACTATCAGCAATCCTTGACAAAACAAAACAACAATTATAATTTTTACACAACTTTAACCCCTTTTTATACAAGCTTTTATACAGCACTTCCCTCAATAGCAGCACGCATTTCTCTCTACAAAGAATGCACGATTAAATTGTTAAAAAAAATCTGAGATCGGTCTAATTAATCTGTTAAATTGGAACAGCCCTTATATATATATACAGTGCCTATAGAAAGTCTACACCCCCTTTCAAAATGCTCACCTTTTGTTGCCTTATAGCCTGGAATTAAAATGCATTAAAACAGTTTTTTTTTCATTTATCTACACATTCTACCCCACAACTTCCAAGTGAAAAACAATATTCTAGAAATTTGTAGAAAATTAATTAAAAATAAAAACTGAAATAGCTTGGTTGGATAAGTGTCCACCCCCTTGTAATAGCAATACTAAATTAGCTAACCAATCACCTTCAAAATCACACACCAAGTTAAGTGGCCTCCACCTGTGTTAAATTGTAGTGATTAAATTCAGCAGTTCCTGTAGGTTCCCTCTGCTGGGTAGTGCATTTCAAAGCAAAGACTCAACCATGAGCACCAAGGTGCTTTCAAAAGAACTTCGGGACAAAGTTGTTGAAAGGTACAGATCAGGGGATGGGTATAAAAAAATATCAAAGGCCTTGAATATCTCTTGGAGCACGGTCAAGATGATTATTAAGAAGTGGAAGGTGTATGGCACCACCAAGACCCTGCCTAGATCAGGCCGTCCCTCCAAACTGGATGACCGAGCAAGAAGGAGACTGATCAGAGAGGCTACCAAGAGGCCAATGGCAACTTTGCAAGAGCTACAGGATTTTATGGCCAAGACTGGTCAAAGTGTGCATGTGACAGCAATATCCCAAGCACTCCACAAATCTGGCCTGTACTTTACTCAACAAAGAACACCTTGAATCCCGTTTGAAGTATGCAAAAAAACACTCAGGAGATTCTGTAGCCATGTGGCAAAAAGTTTTGTGGTCTGACGAAACTAAAATTGAACTTTTTGGCCTAAATTCAAAGCGTTATGTTTGGCGCAAACCCAACACAGCGCATCACCCAAAGAACACCATCCCTACTGTGAAGCATGGTGGTGGCAGCATCATGTTATGGGGATGTTTCTCATCGGCAGGCACTGTGGCACTTGTCAGGATAGAAGGGAAAATGAATGGAGCAAAGGACAGAAAAGTCCTTGAGGAAAACCTGCTGCCCTCTGCAAGAAAGCTGAAACTGGGACGGAAGTTCATCTTTCAGCATGAAAACGACCCAAAGCTTACAGCCAAAGCTACACTGGAGTGGCTAAGGAACAAAAAGGCAAATGTCCTTGAGTGGCCCAGTCAGAGCCCTGACCTAATTCCAGTCGAAAATTTGTGGCATGATTTGAGGATTCCTGTCCATTAATGCTCCCCAAGGAACTTGACAGAGCTTGAACAGTTTTGTAAAGAAGAATGGTCAAATATTGCCAAATCTAGGTGTGAAAAGTTGGTAGAGACCTATCTCAACAGACTCACAGCTGTAATTGCTGCCAAAAGTGCTTCCACCAAGTATTAACTCAGGCGGGTGGAGACTTATCCAATTATGAACTTTCAGTTTTGTATTTTTAATATATAATTTTTTTCTCAATAAAAACATTTTTTTCCACTTAACAGTGTGGAGTATGGTGTGTAGATAAGTGGAAAAAAATCCTCATTTAAATGCACGAAACTCTGAGGCACTGACACAACAAAATGTGAAAAACGTTCGAGGGGGTGTACACTTTCTATAGGCACTATATATATATATATATATATATATATATATATATATATATATATATATATATATAGTGGGACAGTCAGTTGCATATCACATTTTCAGGAGTCAACCAGAAGTATGAACAGTGTAGCAGTAAAATACAAGTTTTGGTATTTTATAAAAATACCTCTTTCATTGTTGATCTCAGAGTTACCCCTGAATGATACACACCCCTATTACAAAACAGGTACAGGAACCAACACCTTGTGAGTTATGCTTGCAGGTCAGTAGTGCATTGTATATTACGTTATGCTACTGTCACAGTCTGTTGGGAGAGTGTACAGGCCAGGTCATTTTTCTTTCAATGTTCAGTGCAAAACAGCATTCAGCATTTAAACCAGGGGAAATGATCAAAGGGAAACTGCACAGAATTTCATGTTACACAGAACCTGAGACATATTTCAATTTCCTACCTAAAGGGAGCTGCTGTCAAAGGGATGAATAACATACACTCTCATTTTGTATTTGGTATTACATGAAAAATAAAAATCTGGTTAAATGAGTAAAATACAATAAATGATGCAATCAGAAACTAGAGGCAGCGAGTGTAAATGGCACCTGCTACTGTAGTAGGACTGTTCTTTTTTATGCAAGGGTTTAATTAAGTAACAGCGAAAACTGTTTGTGTCAGACTTGTTAGAAAGTCTATAACAAAATGGTTGATTGTTATTGTCGATACATCTGTTATTATTACAGGTATCACAAAGTCCATAAATAAAACAAAACATATAAAAAAATTAATTAGTTTTGCACTGTATAAAACTGACCTGATTTTGCCAGTGTTTGCTAGTCTATTAACCAGTTTCACGCCCTACAATTACTGCATGATAGTACTGTGATCATTCTGCTGTGTTATATTGTGAACCATAGCTAAGTTTTAAAACTGAGAGATAGCAAATGCTTATTGTGAAAGTTTACCGGTACCTTAAAATTAGGGCCATATAAGAACGATAAATACTGTAACTGATTAGAAGGCCTTCTTTGTTATTCTCCAAGTTGCTGCAGTTAAATTGTAGATGCTATAACAAGTTAATATAAATTAGAAACTGTTTTAGCAGACATATTTCATTAAGTAAACATTTATTTGAATGTTTTTGGAATTAAAAGTAAAATGACAAACTTTGTGACATTTCTTTTTTTGTGAACGTGCTGTAAAAAAAAGTACCACAGGCAAGTTGAAAGGGGACGCGGCCCAAAAAGTTTGAGAACCACTGGCCTAGAAGATAATTGCTTTTAACAGACCAGGGGCTCGGTTCTATATTGTGAGATCGTAACATTAAATACGATAGGTCCGACCAGTTATCACCTGCAATCTCCATCAGTTATCACCTGTTTCTATATTTAATTATTTTCTAAAGTAAGACGGCAAGAAAGAAAAGTAAAGAAAGTAATGTTTGGGATACTCCGGTAACACAACTAATCTGCGTGACCCTTTAATGAGATGGCACCCAACAAAACTTCAAACAAAATCCACATTTATTCATCTGAACTACCCCAGAGTAAAAATGAAGAGAAACAACCAAGATCGTTCTAAAAGTTGTATCTTTGGTCAGAAGTATTAAGCATCCTGGCAAATTCAGTCCCTAGTGAGCAGGTATTCAGTAATGCTGGGCAGATTGTAAACAAGTGCCAGACATCACTTAAATTAAAACCAAATGTCGACATTATCATGTTCCTTAACACAATTAAAATATAAGCCACGGACAACACTTTTGTTACTAAACTGCCGTGGACAGTGATCACTTTTTAAATTTTTGTTCTTCTCTTGATTGGTTGTTACTCTGAGCTTGTTATGGATTTAAACAACTTTTTTTTTTGGTGGGGGTTGCTTTGACCCCCAACTGGTACAAATCAACATGATTTACCCTTTCATAATGTCAATAAATCGATGCATCTGCTTTTTTGGAGAACAATATATCGATAGTGAAAAATTAGGCATTGCCCCAGCCTTACTTTATTGTTATTTTTATTCTTATTTTTCCTCAATTGAAAGCGAGAAAAACGGTGTATGAATTAAAAAAAAATCTACAATGTACTGTATATGGAAATCAAAACTTAAGCGAGTAGCCACACGTGACCCATAACCTGCCTGGCAACAGACACGTCAAGATTAAGTCTAATTATGAGTGGTAGAGGCTAGCCGCAAACTTGCATCGTGCAGCCAATACAAATACATTAAAACTTGACATACAGAGGGCGATTGCAATTTGAAGACACACAGAATCCAACCCATTTTGAGGCTACATTTAGCCAATACCAATACAGTAGACCTTGGAATGCATGACGTAAGGCAAGCTTTTGTTTTTTTACTTTTACAAAACTACACGTAGGCTTAATCTCCATAGCCCTTTATGACGAGCCTCCATTGATATATATTCCCATGTAATGTACAAGTTTGGAACGGTGCCATAAACACAGCATTGTGTTAAAAGTTATTTAATAAGTCTAATTTAATATAATATAATTGTTAAATATGTGACACATTTTAAAAAAAAACTAAATATAATGAGCCTAATTATTAAGAGAAATTGTGGGTTGTGTTCAGAGACAAACCAGACAGGAAAATCAGTAAAGGCATCTGCCGAAACAGTAATAAAAAGAAAACATTATACTAGCAGAGCTAGCTTACAGATAAGCCTACTGCGAGAAGTACAAATTAATAAGGATTTTTTTTTTTTTTTAAATTTACAGCTGTGTAACGTTTTCCTCATAACCCTAACCCTAACCCTAACCCTAAGGAATGTATTTCTGTAAAATGAAGCTTCTTTGTTTTAATAATGTTGACCAATAATAATAATAATCACATTAGCTCTTTAACAAGCCGGTGGTATTCCCAGAACTGTTTCCTTTTTTTTTAGTATGTGGTGTACCCACCAATACTCTATTTCTTTGTGTTTTATTTATTTTATTTCGTCTCCACAAAAGGAGCCAGTCTTTTCTTTTCACGACTATCTACAGTGTTCGGGTTTTTTTGTACTCGTTAATGATAATGTTTTTCAGATATATCTGTTAAGTAAATGTTGAATTGCCAAATTTGTTAGAAATGCAAGCTAAATGCTGACTTGACAAGGTAAATATTATTAAAATTCACAGATTAAATGTTCACTTATGTATTTAACTAAATCTGGACGTTTTGTGGTTAAGGAAAAAATATGTATGAAATCGGGGGGAAAAAATATATAAAGTTAAGGTCTAAGGTTTTAATATGTGTGTCTGTGGGGGGCAACAATATGTGCACTAAAAAAATGGGGTCATCATTTAAAAAGTTTGTGCACCACCGCTCTAGAGGAACACACAGTAACAGGAAGGAAGGAAGGACATATTTAAAGAGAACTTAATCATCACCCTTAATTAGACATAGCTTAAAATGAGAACTGATTCATCCACACACTGCATCCATTCTCACTTTACCTGAATTCCATTAATTCTACTAATAGGGGAAATAGACATAATCCTCTAGCCACAATAGAGAGCCAGTGTAGAGATCAATAAAAAATAAACTGAGATTAATGTGGAGTTTGATTAGTTTGTCCTCTTTACCGTGATACACCAATTATTAACCCCCATTTCTACTTCATTTTAACAAGGCAGCACATTTCTTATGCTGCATTTATGTAGCGAGTGCTACATGGATACAATTAGACTTTTAAAGAAATTAAATAAACTTTTACTTAATGTGAAACATAGCTGATGTATTTATATGTTTACAAATATAACATAACTTTATGTAGCTTCTAACATTTGCAAACTTAAGACTGCATCAAGCTTTTTTAAACAAAAATAAATCCAAACATATGCATAGTAAAACCATGTTGCTATTTAATTTGTAGCGCAATAAAAATGTGATCGCAATTTCCTATCTTTAATGTACAGTACCTTGTCATTATTATTAGAATACTGTAAAAGTCAATGTAACAATACAAAAGATTGGAGCTCTTAAAATAAACAAATCCCCTGGGCACGATGAGATCCTCCCAATAGTACTCAAAGAAATGAAAGAAGTTATTTACAAACCGCTAACCAAGATCATGCAACAGTCTCTTGACACAGGGGTTGTACCGACAGACTGGAGAATTGCAACCGTAATACCGATCCACAAAAAGGGAAACAAAACCGAACCAGGTAACTACAGACCAATAAGCCTGACTTCTATTACATGTAAACTTATGGAAACTATAATAAGACCCAAAATTGAAAATTGCCTATATGGTAACAGTATCCTGGAAGACAGTCAGCATGGTTTTAGGAAAGGGAGATCGTGTCTAACCAACCTGCTTGATTTTTTTGAGGATGCAACATCGACAATGGATAATTGCAAAGCATATGACATGGTTTATTTAGATTTCCAGAAAGCATAAAAGATTAATTCTCAAACTGAACATAGTCAGGATTCAAGGAAATGCATGCACGTGGATTAGGCAGTGGTTAACATGTAGAAAACAGAAAGTACTGATAAGAGGAGAAACCTCAAAATGGAGCAAGATAACCAGTGGAGTACCACAGGGATCAGTATTAGGTCCTCTGCTATTCCTATCTACATTAATGATTTAGATTCTGGCATTCTAAAATTAAAGAAGGAATCTATGAAAAAGACCTAGCAGTTTATGTTGACTCAGAAATGTCTTCATCTAGACCAGCGGTTTTCAAACTGGGGTACGCGTACCGTACTCGAGCGCTCCTCAGGGGGTACGCAAGAAAAATCCTGTAATAGTGGACAACAGATTGGATTGATTGATTGATTGATTGATTGATTGATTGATTTTATTACCACATTGTAGAACTTTGCGACTTAGCAATTGAATTAACAAAGTTGAATCTCCTTTCAAATAAAAGCACAGCCATGCTGGTGTACGTTTCCTTTGTGTTGGGTTAACTATAAACACCCAACCGGCTGCTGACAACGAGTGAGCGTTGAGCTCTCATGGCTAAATTACATATTAAACAGCAGGGCAGGGGTTCTGCAGTCTGTAGGTATAAAAGAAAAAACTAAATCATTGTATAATGTTGCTTCTTTTAAAAACGTGTAGTATTTACTAGGTAAGTTTACTTTCTGGAGTTTAAATGTTCAGTGTGTGTAGTTTAATCAGTTCAGTGTGTTTCATCTAAGTTTATGTTTTTAAATAACAGTATTATTGAGTTGAGCAGGCAGCTGTGCCGCCTTACTTAGACAGTGAAATCACTGCGCTGGAGCGACACGACTGTGTCTTTATTTGTGTTTTTTCACTGTGACTAATTCTGTGAAGAACTCCTTTGTCGAGTGATTGCATTAGCCTACGCGTGTACGCCGTTAACTATTAGGCTAAAAAAAGCAAAGGCACTGTATTATTATTATTACAAAAATGGAATCGCAGGATTAAAAAATTAATCAATCAATCAATCCCTAACTCCTGGGATTGGGAAGTGTGTGGAATTGGATTCTCTGCTCCAGACCTATTGAGTGTGTTCATATCATATAGCGAGTGCCCATCAACAAGCTGTCTGGCAGCTGATTAACATGAACAGACGACTACACTAAACACTAGCATGGAAGCATTTTGCGAAAAGTCATTTTTGACTACATGATATAAATGTCACCTTTCTACTTTTATCAAATTTAGCTTTTGGAAATGTTCACTTCAAAACAATGTTCTTTTATTGTCTTTATTAGATACTGCACAAGACACACACACAGCATTTTAAATGTGCCACTCAAGTGTTCAACGATAACAATCGAGTTAAATAAAAAAAAACAAAAAAAACACACATATTCAATGTGTTATTCAATATTCACACAGTTCTGCATGCTACCTGTTTTATTTTTTTTAAATGTCTGTATTTGTAAATTTTACATTGTTTTTATGCAAAATGCCCCGTCTCTTTTCTCGCTACACTTCTGCATTTGTTGTAAGAAATGCACAACATGTTGAGAATTGCTTTCTGATTTTGTTTTAAATTAGAACCCTAGGTTTTGTTTTTCAAAAGCATAACCTGTGTTTGGACTCGTTTTGCCATACTTATTTGTCTGGATTTTGAAATAATTTTACATAGCATTTTTAGTTTTAATTTGATTTTATTTAATTAGTTTAACAGCAGTTTTCCATGAACAGTAATTGGCTGAACTCTAGCCCCTCCTCCTTCCCTGTGTGCCTTCTGAGACAGCAAATCCAGGCTTGTTTATTTTTTATTAATGACCTGCTTACATTTTTTTGTAACTTGAAGTCCTATTCGTTCATTTTTAAATACAGAATAACATACCCTTGTGTATGGGCTGCATTGTTTACTCATCAGGGTGTAGTTTTACTGAAATCTGTGATAAAAAGCAGGCACGTCCATCATATTGGTAGGTAAGCATTTTTTTAAAAAAAGCATTTTTTTTAAAAATAAGTTTGTAACTAAACACCCCCCCAAAAATAAATAACCGCTGTAGTCTTCTAGTATCTCACAATCCACTGCATAAGCAAGGGTTAACATATCTTTGACTGATCACCTAGTAAATGAGATCCTCTGTTTGTAAAAATATGTGGGCTCAGCAATGAGCTTACATCTAACATTCTTGAAATGGTCAGTATGAATCAATGATAAATACTTATTTACCATTGCAATGCAAATACTGTATATTTCTATAGCGCATTTTAATTTAGCATATCTTGTTTTATGTTAAATAAACTGTAACCACATCTTCCTAGTGTTAGTAAGGTGATGCACAGAACATCATTTGTAAATAATATGTTATTAATAGCAAAAATAAAACATCACACAAAAATACATTACTTTATTCTACTTCAGGGGTTCTCAAACTTTTTTTTGCTGGGACCCCCTTTGGAAATGTTTCAGGCTGTGACGACCCCCCCCACCCCACCCCGCGGTGTGATATCATACCTTGCTCCACCTATCGGCCTGAAGAAACATGTATTTGTGGCAAGCACAATACAGGAGATAGAATTGCTCTCCCCCAGCCTAAGGAAATATTTATGTGTGTAAAAAAAAATATAGGACCTACATCTCAGACAGTGGTAATTCTAGAGAATAGCACACAGGGTGGCACCAAGGGGGGACCAATTTAATGATGGTGGGGCACTTTGGGTGTTCTGCAGTGTTTTCACATATAATAAAATGCTCCACAAAAACAACTGTGTTGATTAAAAATAAGAAATCAGCAATGGCATAATCTGAAGCAAAACTTCATTAAATGAAGTGGGGAATATAAACCACACACACAATTGTGTGCCTTCCTGCAATTTAACAATTCTGAAATGCATTAAACCCCCCTAACTTTAGTATTAACCTGGACACATTTAAAAATAAAACAGCAATAAAGTGTAGAGTTAAATAAATATATTAATCACATTACTAATGCTGACATTAAATGCTGAGTGAGATTGGATCTGATTTAGAAGCGGACTGTGACTAGAGAAGTACAAGAAATAACGCTGTCAACACATAATTCATGATTTAAAATGATCGTCAAAAATGATTGTTTTTCTTAATAAACCACAAAATGTAATACATTGTGATCAAGAACCGAACGGACCCCAAATAAATTTCTATATGCATCATATCATAAGCTACTTGAATTAAACTGGTGGTAAACAAAAAATATTTTAGTATATATTGTATACTTTGTACAGTAGCCACTTCCATGTACAGTACTTCGACACAGGATAGGGTAGTACAAAAAAAACCCTTCTGGTTTCACAAACTCGATTACCAATTCTAGAGATTAATTTCAGAAGACGGTGTTTTGAGTTACAGACTCATCTCTGACCCGTTTACTCAATGAAAAAAAAAAGCAAACAATCCACCAGCCCACCAGTGGATCAAAAAAGTGCATATTAAGCAAAACCGCCACACATTTACATGTTAGTTTGGAAAAAACGAGTAAAGAAATGGCTGCATTTAAGCTAACGAACCAAAAACAAGCATAAATAACTGATATTGCCAAACTTTTTCGACATTTTATTTGTAACTATACTAGTCTGTGTCACAATGCATGCGGCTTAGTAAGAACTTGGAAAAAAAATTTAAGCTTACAGACTGAAATACATTTTCTATTTATCGTTATTATTTTTAAAGCTTTTTCTGCCTAAATAATACAGTATTTGTGATTTCAACTGTCCAGAAAACACAATACTCATATACCTAGGCTACCACAGAGGTCAGGTACTAACCTCCAGCCCACACCTGGAGCTACTCATACTCCCCTCTTTTATACCTTATATGAGGTAGGTCCCTCCCCCAGCAAAACCATTACTGGGCAAATACCCATAATAATGAAATACATAAATCCAGGGCCTTATTATTATTATTATTATTATTATTATTATTATTATTATTATTACATATTACTTTAACTGCATTTAATCCTGTACTTTACAGAGTACTGTAATCTGCCACAAGTGTTATTCAATCTGTAGTATTTTGCATTTAATCGTATCTGATGTAACTATCACTGAAACTGCTCTGATATTGAATCGTATTTTGTAATATACTTGTACTCACTAGAACTGAAATCATTGTATTTTATCTTGCTCTTAATTGTATTAATACTTGTACTGTGATTCTTGAAATGTATTTTTTATTTACGACTGTAAGTCGCCCTGGGTAATATTATTATTATTATTATTATTATTATTATTATTATTATTATTATTATTATTATTATTATTTAAGCAATAAGGCACGACAGGGTGTTGGATACACTCTAATATCAACACGCCCCGGGTGCGTTATAAGTCACAAGGTGAAGCCGAGTGGCTTTAACCGCCCGGGGTGTGTGGATATTAGAGTATATCCCACACCCTGAAGTGCCTTATTGCGCTTATAAAATGGATCAACCAACATTACAAAAACAAAACAAAACATAAAAACATGTTTTAATTAACAAAAAAAAATGCATTAATTAAAAAATAATTTCAGATGTTGAATTGAACATTGCCATTGAAAGTGCACTTCTTTTTAATTCTTGGTTTATTAATTACATTTTAAAGTAAAATATTACTGTCCATTTTCATCATGACACAGACCCTTCCTCACAAGACCTGCAATAGTATCAAGTGAGAGCGCGGGGTTTTTTTTAAATGTTAACCTATAGGTGGGGTTCAGGGAGTTGAGTTAGGCACCAACAACCTATCATCTGCTGTCATCAATTAAATCTACCTTATTTAAACATTAGTCACCTCTACCTAGCTGTCTTGTGTTTTTTCGTTTCCTCCTCCTCCCTCCTCCTCCTCTAGCATCTCAACCGCCTTTGCATCGGTCTCCTCTGGGGGGTTAGTGATTCCACTTTCTCCAACCCTTTGTTAAGCTCCACTTCATTTACCTCATAGGGAGGGTTCTCCATGAGTCAGAGGGGACCCCCGGCCAAACCCTTCCATCTGCATGTATGTTTCTTTTGGGATTCTTCTTGCAGGTCTGATGCCTCTATGTGAGGGTCCCCAAGCGGTGGCATCCCTCGTGTTTGTCGGGTCTCCTCAAAGATGGTGGCCCCTCTCCTGTTTGTCGGGTCTCCTCAACGACGGAACCCCCTTCTATTATGTTGGGCTTCAAGAGGTGGAACACCACGCATTATATGTTTTAACAGATACTAACTTTATGTTTTCTTTCCGTTCATGAGCCTCTTCGTATGTCGGGTAACCTCGGAGACGGTGCCCCTCTCGTATGTCGGGTCACCTCAAAGACGGTGGCCCCCCTCCTGTTTATCGTGTCTATCGATCAAGTAAATGTTGGGCCTTGAAGAGGCGGAGCCCCTCTCTCCTTGTGTATATGTTCACTAACTCTGTCAATAAACACTACCAGGTGGCATAGCTCCGCCCCATGAATCATCCTTTGTTATCTGGGGTAGTAACAGGAGGCATCCATACCAGATTTGTGCTACAGTTTCACAGTGGCAAGAAAGACGTTATTTGCATGGAATACCCGGTTACTTATCAAACTGACTTTGCAATTTACAGCTTGGCAACGTGGAGAACTGCTGGGCCAGTGTTAAGAAACAATTTAAAACAATGCAGGGCACAGCAGAAGGCATGATACCATCGTACCTGGACACATTTAAAAGGTATGGCAGGAATTGTCGAGATGAATTTATAAATGTTCAGCATCATATCACACAGCTGCGCAGGGGGTGGGTCCAGTGGCAGCAGGCAGGCCGACTATAGAACGGACAGACCAGGGGCAACGGCAACAAAACATCTTTAAACCCCAAAGTCTCTTTTAAGAGGGACCCAAATCTTTTGTGAAAAAGTTTAAGAGATATTTTTTAAACTATTTATTTTCAAAATGGGATAGGGAAACGCATAGTAGGAACAGAGCGATCAGAATGGCAAGTTTTGAATTTATTTGAATACTTACTTTTGCTTTTTTTCACTACTTTAATTAATCATTGGTGTCCGATTCAGATTCATTTAATATCTCATGTATGCTTCGGTTTCCAAAAAGTTCAACATTTACATAAATCACGTCATGTTTATTTGCAGTAAATTTCAATATGTCTGCTGTTTTTGTTTTTAAATTCTAGTGGCGTATGGATATCTGCCAGTGATTTGCCTGTTTTTGAAAAAAAGTGCCAACCCATGGTGATATGCTGTAATATCAACACCCACATGTGACCTGTTTTGACCAATCAGGATAGAGTATTTAAAATACCCATTTTATTATTAACAATAATAATGCTTTACTCCTCATTCATTTTAATGTATACTCAATCTTACCCTTATTACATTTACTAATATTAAAATAATAGGGTTAAGCAAGATTAAACGTCCTGTAGCAGGGCGGTAGAGAGCCCTGTATGTATTATTTATTTATTTATTTTTAGATCGGGGTCTCCCCCTCCGCCCCTGTGCAGTGTATTTTGTATTTGTTTTGTTTGATTTTATTTATGTATTTATATGACGGCGAAGTGCCGTATGTTTTGGTATTGTTTTGTTTATCGATGTGACGGCATAGCCGTTTGTTTGTTATTATTTAGTAGCATGGATGGGAAACCCCATCCACACAGTAATTTAATAAACTCGTGCAGATTGTGGCCGAGGGGTAATAGGATAATTACTAACTAGTTAAACCCCCTCGGCCACGATATAAAAAGCCTGCAGCTCTCCATGTTCGGGGTTGGTGTATGAGGAGCGAGAGTGGAGAGAGCGAGGAGAGAAAAACGAGACTAAAACGATACAGGATCAGTGAAGGCTACAGCTCGGCCTGACCTGTGTTGTTGTTGTGTTCGTGATTTGTTTTTGTTTAACTATTTATTTTGCTCTGTGAGCACAGTTTCTTTTTGTTAAAATATTTGATATATTTTTGTTATTTGAAAATAAAACGGCGCAACGCGTCATATACTTTAAACTGCAGTGCCTGGGGTAGTTCCCTTTCAATTTGAGGACGGCCACCAACATACTTTTGGGATATGCCTACCTTATGTAGGAATTCACTGCGCTCTTTATATCAGAGCTGCCAATAGGCCCCTTCCTGGGGTGAAGTCCTCGGTCCCGCCTACCGAGGGATTAACTCTTAGCTTCTTTCTCCTCCTTTCCTCACAGCCTGCCTCGCTTGCGTTGCAGGCTGTCTGTTTACTGTCTGTCGTATGTGTGTGACTGCCTGTGCAGTAGTGATTTAAAGGAGTGTGTGTGTATTGTCTTTTCAGCCTAGACTCTTGGGGAGAACGCAGTTCCTCTGCCGGGACTAGGCTTTACTGTACCCCCGCTGTTGAGTGTTTCCGCCAGCTGCCGTGCACGCAGTTGGGCGAAATATAAATAAATAAATATTATTGTGTACTGTTGTTGTTGCATGTCCACCTGTGTGTTTGTGTCGGGCCTTCAAAAGAAAAAAAAAAAGTGTGTTCTCCCCCCTCTTGTTTTTCAACTCGCCCCCCGCGCTTTAGCCTGTGTGTCTCCCTGGTGCATGCTGCGTGCTGACCAGGTGTGTGACTACATGCGGTCAAGGTAGGCACCGTTGCTTTAGCTGCCCCCCGGTGCTTCGGTACCTCGGTGCATGTTCAGCCCTTGGTACTTCTGTGCACACGGTGCATACGGTGCTCACAGTACTTCGGTGCCTCGCTGTGCGTAGCACCTCAGTGCACATGGTGCTCAGTGCACACGGTGCTCAATGCGCACGGTACTCGGTGTGTATGGTCCTCAGTGCACATGGTGTCTAGTACCTTGGTGCACATAGTGCACACAGTGCTCAGTACACTTGGTGCGCACGGTACTCAGGGCACTCAGTGCACATGATACTCGGTGCGCACGGTAATTGGTACACTCGGTGTGCACGGTGCTCAGTGCACTCATTGTGCACAGTGCTCAGTACGCACAGTGTCTAGTAACCCAGTGCACATAGCGCCCTTGGTGCTCAGTACACTAGGTGCACGTGGTACTCAATGCACTCTGCCTGTAGACAGTGTTCCACTCCGCTGTAGGCTACACGCTGCCCCTGTTGTGTGACTGCACGGAGTCCAGGCTAGACCCCCTTGTCCAGTTGCTGGGATCGAGCCTGTGTGAAACAGCTCTCTCTCTCTCTCTCTCTCTCTCTCTCTCTTGTTTTATTGAGTTCCCCTGCAATTTTATTGCTGAAAGCCGGCTTGCCACTTCCCTGGAATCAGAAACTCTGCTTCTGTGAACTCAGCTATAAACGCTGCACAACTGCGCTGTGTTTACTCTTTTTCTTTTCAACAGCCTACATCACTTTGCGATTGTAGTCTGCTTTTCTAACCTTACAGCGTTCACTGTTTTGTGTTTTCCTCTGCTATTGCAGCTTAAAAGAAAATAATAAGAGAAAAGAAAAAGAGAGACGCGAGATCCTCCACCAGGCCCCGGCTCTGCCACGCCCTGATGTGGAGCAGACTCCGCTGGATTGCCTCGGCCCTCCCTCTCGGTGCGCTTAAAAATTCAGTTCATCCGCGTTGCCGTGGTGTCTGTTCTATTTACCCTCATAGCTTGCTGTTGTGTGTGTGTTTTTTTATTTTACTGCCTTGCAGTTTAAAAAAAAAAGAAGCACCATTCCTCCACCGGGACCCAGCTCTGCTGCGCCCCGCTGTTGAGTTGCATCCGCGAGCCTACTTGTCAGACGACAGAGTAGATGCCATTCGCAACTGTCTGGCCCTGTTCAACAAGGGTTCACAGTACAATTGGTGTTGTGTTAAAAACTAATGGGTCTGATGGCCGCAGCTTCATCAGCCACCCAACTGGGGTTACTCCACATACGCCCGATCCAAGTGTGGCTCAGTGCCTTTCGGCTACATCCCAAGCACGACAGACACCGTCGGCTGACTGTGTCTTGCCTGTGCTGGGAAGGCCTACGCTGGTGGTGGCAAGCCTCTCACCTGAGCGAAGGCATAGCAATGGGAGTGATCATCAATTGGTGATGACAGATGCATCCAACTCTGGTTGGGGGGTGTTCTGGGCAGGCAGAGGAGTCCGCGGACCCTGGTCGGGTCGCTGGACATTCCTGCACATAAATGCGCAGGAGCTAAGAGTGGTCCTTCTCGCGATTCAACATTTCTTTCCTGTGATGCAGAACAGACATGTCCTTGTCCGCACTGACAACATGTCAGTAGTGGCGTACGTCAACCACCAGGGAGGGCTTCGGTCTCCGGGGTTACACCGTATAGTCTTTCGGCTGTTGATCTGGGCACAGAGGCACTTACTATCCTTCCGGGCTGTCCATCACCCGGGAGCGGTGAACTGGGCAGCGGACCTCCTCTTCAGGGAGGCTCCTCACACATCAGAATGGCGACTGCACCCTCGGGTGGTGCAGCACATTTGGGAGTGCTTCGGGGAAGCCTGTCAATCTCTTTGCCATGGCAGACATGACCCATTGCCCCCTGTGGTTCTCCCTCCGCAGCTGCGGAGGTCCACTAGGCGTCGACACCCTAGCCCACGAGTGGCCCAAAGCATTTTTGTAGGCTTTCCCGCTGATACTGCTGCTCCCTGCCTTCTTCAAGATGGTCAGGAGAGACAAGGCGACAGTTCTCCTTGTGGCCCCCAGATGGCCCAGGAGATTCTGGTTTTCAAACCTCTGCCAGCTGCTGCGAGGCCAGCCCTGGGAGATCCCGATGCGCATGGATCTCCTCAGTCAGATGAAAGGCACCCTCTGGCACCCAGAACCGGGCAGACTCCAACTGTGGGTCTGGCCCCTGAACGGGACCATCTGTCCACATTAGGGCTCTCTGACGCAGTTGTCAGGACACTGCAGAACGCTAGGGCCTCCTCCACAGGAGCGTTGTAAGCCTATAAGTGGAAGTATTTTCAAAAACAGCTTACAGTAAGTCTCCTGTCTCCACATGTCAACAGACTTCCCATCCAACTGAAAACATGAGTGGAACAGCATTTTCAGAAATCTAAGCTCCAACCTTTACCAATGATTAATTCGAAATGTTATTTAGTGCTTGCTCTGACTATTGAACCAATATCTAAACTATTAATTACCCAAGTTTATTTTTAGAATTAAATTGACTAATTACTTTTACGAAGAGTCCTGTTGTCAACTCAGCCCGTTCCTTTTAAAAGGTGCCCAGACCACATCACAAATCAATACTAATTTGGACCTTTGCAGACAGTCTCTCAAAAAGGTCAAAAATTATCCATAGACACAGAATGACATTTTAGCTCTCTTTGCTATATCTGCTCTCCAGATGGACACATACCTCCAGTTTACAGTGCTGTCAGAGAAGCAACATTTATTAGGAGCACTGAATTCATCACTGAATTGACTTCCCATTTGGTTTAATTTTTGATGTCAGCTCTCACTTTGTATAATTATTGACACTGCAGCAGTGAAGACCTTTTGAGAGAGTTGTATTCATTGTCCCTGTCACTCAAGACCTCTATAAACACACATGCTCAGCAAGCTGCAATCAGTGATTTACTGGGATAGGACTCAACATACAGTGGTTGCAGCTAACACAATACTTCCATACATCTTAACTGTCATGCACTTCCAGGTGCTATTTTCATTTTAAAACATGATATCAACTTCTACACAAGGATAAAGATAAAGTTATCAGTGATTTCCTTCCTAGGTAATTTCAACTCAACAGTGTCTTCTGAGATAAAGCGTGCTTGCATGTCAGTCATTAGGTAAAGCAGCTGATTGGTTAATGAATGGATAGAAGGCATTGAGGAGTTGAGTACAATTTCACATTGTATGAAGTTTGCAAACAGACATTCTTTAATCTAATGTAGTACAATATCATGTTGTAAAATGAAAAGAAATGTTTGTTGCAAAATGCACATTTGGAAACTATATAGCGGGTAACATTTATGGCATTATTTTGTTATCTACAACCACTTTAAATCTACATAGGATCTTACTGATTTTAGACGGCTTGTTGTTAAAATACATTACATTGTATAACAATCTGTATAACAATTAGAGAATCACTAAAATGAACTGCCAACACAACAAATGAAAGAATTGATGACCATTTAATAAATGTAACACTCTCTCTTTTACAAATTTTGGATGAATGTCTGGTTTTATATATGGGTTGCACATTAATAATAATCTTTATTTTTATATAGCGCCTTTCATAGTGGACCACCATCACAAAGCGCTTTACAAGATATGAGACTAGGGTGTGTGACCTATCCATCAGTTGCAGAGTCACTTCCAACAACGTCTCACCCAAAAGACACAAGGAGGTTAAGTGACTTGCTCAGGGTCACACAATGAGTCAGTGGCTGAGCTGGGATTTGAACTGGGGACCTCCTGGTTCCAAGCCCATTTCTTTACCCACTGGACCACGCCTCCTCCTTAACATTACACTAGGGTACTACAGAGTTTGAGATGCACAAAATTAAATAGGAGACCATTATTTAAGAGCTGTAACCAAGGCTAATCAGTTATGTGTGTTATACACAGCATTTGCATTCCACACAGGGTGGGTGTTATATTATAAAAATTACTGTAATCCACTCTGGGGGAGAATCAATTAAAATTAATACACCCCTTTGTGAACTTATGCATATGAGGCCACTTACAAATTTCATTGACAAATGTATTATTAAAAAAAAAAAATGTGAGCCCTTAATTACCCTGTTATATGACCTGAATGACAATAAAAAAACATATTTTTCTATAGTTTAGTTTTGGGTTCAGGACATGATGTAAAGTTTTGACATGGTGCGTCAACAAATACAAATTCCTTTGACCTGGTGGTCTCTCATTCTTATCACTCTAAGCAGGTTTAATATTTTATTACATGTATCTATGGTTCTACATTTAGGATATATGGCAGCATTCCTTTTAGAAATGAACACATCTGAGGTATCACATCTCAACTGAAGTGTGTTCCTGTTTGGAGTTTTAGAGCAGTGGTGCAATGCTCTAGCATTTTAGTGATTACTATTTTAACTCTGCTCTTTGAAGTAATATACTTTTAAACATATTTTGTCTCAACTATCCCACATTGGTCTTTGTTTAGAGAGGCCCATAAAGAACAGTCAGGGTGGCAATGTGATTGCAGTGCTATAAGGGCTAATGCCATTGCCCCTCACTTTTCCGGAGTACTAAAACCAGTAACCACAAAAGATTATATACACAGAGTTTTAATTGTTTTTTCAACTTCAAAGCACTGGCTAGCCCTGTGTTTCAGATTTGGCCTTTATCGGTTTTTGACAACTTTTATTTATTAAATTAATATCAGCCCTCAATAACACCATCTTGTTGTTGTAAATGTCTATTAGCAAGTGTATGTTTGTAGGCTGCCAAATGTAATCTCTTATAGGAAGTTAAAATGTAACTGAGATACCATTATATGATCTTGTATGACCCTGGGGAAAAAGCAAAATGTCACTCTTGTTACGCCTGTGCTACCATTTCAGCTTAGTACAGAACTATTACTCTGCCATTGACATTACCTGCATTATTACTGTAGATCACACAGTATGGAAAGGATAAATGTTTTACCAGGGACCCTCATGCAAATCAGATGATTACATCTCATCAAAATTTTCCTGGTTATAGAATTAATGAAATTTTGAACAAATGGTGTATTAAACTCTGCTAGGCACTTTAGCAGTCTAATTTCACCCAACAATAATAACACTGCTAGGGTTAAAACCGAATTCCTGCATGACCTGCAATAACTGGACCAGTCCCAGCTCCAATAGAGGTCTCTGAATAGCTTTCTGACCTAAATTCATGCCCATTTAGCCAAATAAGATAAAAAGAGTTCCTTTTCAATTAGCTGTGATTATGCAACACACACCTGAGTGGATTTTCTCTTCATCACTCTTCCATGGCAGAGCACTGTGTGCTGAGAAACTGCATCGTTCCCCAAGGTCTGATCAATAAAGCACAATGCATTTGTCCCGTAAGCACTCCTCTACAGCTTTAAGGTTGTTGTTTTTTTATTTTCAATTTAAGTTGTAATTTGGATGTAATCAATTTATCTTGGTTTAAAGCTTTTTCACATCTACGCTCCACTTACTACTTTGCCTGCTAATTTTGCCTGGGAGTTTATATGCAGTTCCATAGCTAGATCCAGGTGTAATGAGACTGCAATACTTAAGGGGACTTCTAGCTAAACTGAGAATCCTGCATGGACTCCAGGTTTAATGTTTTACATTATCTGCTTCCTAGATTTCATGAGCAGCTGCCCAGAGGCAAAAATAACAGCATGCTTCTCTGCAGTTACTCATTGTGGATGTTTTAAGAAGATGGATGTTTTAGGAAGCTGTTTACAAGCATTCAAACCACTTTGGATTCATTTTAGAAGCAAACAGGATATACTGTACCTAAAAATATGTGATAGTATACATGTGAGGAACTGTATCATCAAAGATCCAGTAAAGTAACTTTGAAATGTTACTGGTAGAGATCCCAACTGGTACCCTTTTTAACTTGAAATGTTTTTATCATGTGAAAGAAGCAATGCATTTTAACAGTTTCCTTGAATACTGCCCTGAAGAATATATATACAGTCACCTCCAAAATTATTGGCACCCTTGATAAAGATGAGCAAAAAAGACTGTATAAAATAAATAATACCAGTACTGAGCTATATTGTAATTTTCCAACATGTGGAATATATTTGACTTTATTAATGATTCAATGGAATCAACCAAAATTACACATTTCTCAAATTATAAATTTTTTTCCAAAAAAAATGAAGTGTCAGAATTATTGGCACCCTTGTTTTCAGTACTTTGTGCATCCTCCCCTTGTCATTTTCCATTATGTTTAATGAGATTGGAGAGCACATTGGGAGGAAAATTAGACCATTCCTCCATACAGAATCTTTCCAGATCCTTGATAGCCTTCGGTCTGCGCTTATGGACTGCCCTCTTCAATTGAAACCACAGGTTTTCAATGGGGTTCAAGTCCGGAGAATGAGATGGCCATTGCGAAATGTTGATTTTGTGGTCAATTAACCATTTCTTTGTGGATTTTGATGTGTGCTTGGGGTCATTGTCTTGCTGAAAGATCCACTTGCGGCCAAGTTTCAGCCTCCTGGCAGAGGCAACCAGGTTTTTGGCTAAAATGTCCTTGTACTGGGTAGAGTTCATGATGCCGTTGACCTTAACAAGGGCCCCAGGACCAGTGGAAGCAAAACAGTCCCATAACATCAAAGATCCACCACCATATTTTATAGTAGGTATGAGGTTATTTTCTGCACACGCATCCTTCTTTCGACACCAAACCCACCGCTGGTGTGCGTGGCCAAAGAGCTCTATTTTTGTCTCATCTGACCATAGCACCCGGTTCCAATTGAAGTGCCAATGCCGTTTAGCAAACTCCAGGCGCTTACGTTTGTTGGTTGCTCTCAATAAAGGCTTTTTTCTGGCAACCCTTCCAAATAGCCTATTGGCATGGAGGTGGCATCTAATTGTAGATTTGGAGACTTGGTGACCCCAAGATGCAACCAAGTTCTGTAATTCTCCAACTGTGGCCCTTGGATTTCCCTTTGCCTCCCGAACCATCTGCCTCACTGTGTGTGGGGGCAAAATACACTTGCATCCTCTAACAGGCAAGTTTACCACTGTTCCAGTGGTTTTGAGCTTCTTAATTATTGCCCTAATAGTGGTAAGTGGTATATTTAGTTTTTAGCTGTTGTTTTGTAGCCATTGCCTGATTTATGAAGGTCAACAACCATTTGTCTCTTTTGTCTCTTTTCATTGCCTTTCCCCATGGTGATGGATGACAAATGGATTTCATGTGTGTTACCTCATTTTTATACCCCAGTGAAACAGGAAGCCATGAAAGGCCACAATACAGTTCCTTAAGACTGAGATGAACTTAAACAAGTAGAATGTTAATGCAGATTTAATTTTGTTTGATTTTATTTATAAGAATCTTTAGGGGTGCCAATAATTCTGACACCTATCTTTTTGAGAAATTTTTATTACTTTTTATTACTAATAAAAAACTTTTTCTCGGAGCAATTGTATTAGAATAAAAGAATATTGTTTTCCCATATATTTGAGCATAAAATATTGCTCATTACCTGTGTTGTTTATTTTGCTCATCTTTATCAAGGGTGCCAATAATTTTGGAGGTGACTGTGTGTTTGTATATATATATATATATATATATATAGAGAGAGAGAGAGAGAGAAGGTATAAAGGACCCAGAACACTGCATAGTTTATACCCTTTAATATCGAGGTGGGTATTGAAATAACGGGAAAAAAAATTCCCAAAATGCCTCTATCAACAGAGAAAAGCCCGGAAGGAGAAACACACCTGTCTACAATCAAACAGGCAGTTATGATGGAGGGGTTGTCTGTGTGAAGGCTGAGATCTGTGTAGACCCAGTGACTACTGAAAAATTGGAAACCTGGGCTATGTAGCACGGGTGATTTAAAATGTATATTTGTGTTTAGGCACAGGGATTGCACAATCACTTCATGTAGAGAACGTGTGTATTAGTATGTGAGCACGGGGATTGCACAAATTAGTTCACGTGCTGGGATTCAAGTGAATGATTAATTAGCAATTGAGTCCCGGCACATATAAAGGCACAAATCACTCACTCGGTGTGGGTTTTCAGAGACAGAAAAAGAGATGTGAGTCGTGAGATAAAGAAACTAATATCTAAAAACAATTGCTACCCGTGCTGGTTTTACACCAGCACGATTCTTGTTTTGTTTTGTGTCTGTTTGTTTTGGCCACCATGCTGTTTTGTTTTGTGAAAGTCTTTTGTTTTGTTAAAACCTTTTATTTATTATTAAACCGCGCAACAGCGCTCTCATACACCAATCCTGTCTGTGTCCATTATCCTTCCTGGTCTGATGTCACCACAAGCTCCACAAGATATTTCATGTTTAAACATAATTTATTAAAGCATAAAAAATAGTGTTGACACATTAAAAATCGATAATTTTCTCTAGGGTTATTATACAAGAAACGTTCCTAAATATTCAAAAGTAAATACTAAATTGAAGAATATTTGATTTTGTATACCTTTTAAAGACAATCTATCTTCACCATCTTAAGGAGGATCAGCTCCTCAGCTTGTTTCACATGAGTTCTGCAACACCAGTAACAGTCGTGCTCCACAAAACACTGCTAGTTACACATGCAGGGCCCTGTTTTAAAACAGTTTGCTCCAGTCTTAAATTAACTCTGTTTTTTAAAGGAGAAAAATACTGTATTGACTTTACAAAACTAAGCCATGTAAGCCATGTAATTGGGTTGAAGGTATCTGAAAAACTCTTGTTGTTTGCTTCTCAGTTTCATACATTACTGTTGTATGTTCATCTTTCCAAAAATGAGTTCATTAAGATTGGAGTAAATTTTCTGAAAACATGGCCCGCAGTGTCTAAATATGTATTTGTTTTCCTTTAAAGTACATAAATAAAGCAAAAAACAATATTGGTGTCTACTTTTTGGATCCCAAATCTGGCTTTGTTACACATTAATAAAGTTATTACATGTTTTCTCATTTTATTCTGATTAATTGTTCTGATAAATAAACCTTTATCAATCCACAAGTGCTTTCTTGCAGAACCATTCATAATGAAAATCTTCCTAAGGCATATTTAATGCTTAACTGAATGCGTAACAATTGGCTGGTATAAAGCAGACTGGCTAATCAATTTTGCACAGCTAATGTATTTAGTAATATATATGCTGAGGTAGACACAAGTATTGCAAAGGAATAGCTATGCAAAGAATAATAATGCGTATGTATTAAATATTTACAAAGATATTCATTTCAGAATGAGTAAGAAAACAACTTTACTGTTTAAGATGACTGCTTTTTTAATTGTTCCTTTCTCATTAGATTTTATTGTACACATTGCATTAAAAATGTGGAATATATTAATGGTCTCAATATTATCACTGCTCCTCCTCCTCTTTTAAGGGAGTTGAAGATAATTTGGTTCTTGTATTTCATTGCATCTGGTTAAGAATATATGCAGATTTTGTTTTGGTTCTTCACTTTAATGAAAAAAAAAAATCAGCATAATAAAAGAGAGACCAGTAATAACATTAGGGTAATAGGGGTAAATAGTGTAAATTAAAGCATTGTCTAGCACGTCTTTATCTGAGTAAAAAAAAAAAAAAATACAAAATAAGCCAAGAAAGTATGTTGGAAGACGATACCTAAGTTTCCTTTTAGTTGTCATTGAAAGGTTTTTACAGCATTACTCCCAAATCAAAGGTGTTGTACTTTGTATCTTTTCAGCATTCATTCTTAATGTTACTTCTCTAATGGCTCTGATTTATCTTAACGCCTTATTCAAGACTCAGAATGTGATGTGCTGCCTGCTGATTTTCTTTCTCTGTTTATCTTGGTTTCATAAAGCATAATTTTCCATCTGTTGTTTTTTTGTTATTTATTTGAGACAGCACTGTCATCACAGTGCCTTCTTTGATGGTGCTAAAACGTCCAAAAAGTTGTAGTTGAATTCAAGAGCTTGTGACGCCAAAGTTGCCAAGGCGTTAATTTGAACAATAGCCACAGCTTATTTCTCAAGAGCATTTTATAGAACCAGGGAATCCATCTGGATTGCATCAACCACTTATTTTCATGCACAATCGCAGCATAACCATGTCAAGAACCTTTGAGAGTTCTACCAATGGATAACTTTGTATTCAACACTACAAAGTGGATTGTCTCATTTTGGAATCATTCTTTCAATTCCAACAACAGAATGGCTGGGCAGATGTGGAGCTTGATCTAAGTAAAGTCATTCTTAGAATTCAAAAACAACTTTCTTCACCCTTAAGGAGCTTGTTGGTTATTTGGCCATCCTCATTCCTGGAATAACTACAGAATTCGAATTCATTACAATGTTGCTGTGTACACTATTACCATATAAGAATGTTTGCAGATTTTGCTCCAGATCAACCTACAGTATGCAACTGGATATTACGGTGTGCCCATTTGAAGGGAAAGACGTTAAGATACATGGGGTTTCCATGCAAGTTTTTTTTTAACTCGAGACATTTACACGAGAAAAATGTCTCGTAAAATGCTTTTTTGGGTTTCCATTCGCTCAGTTTATTTTACTCGAGTAAACTGGGCTTTTCACCCGACGTCATGCAAATGAATGGGAAAGGTGGGGGTTGATATGTAAATTAACTATGCGTAAAGTACTTTTTGTGAAAATGTGATTTCAATGCGCAGAGAACTGGTATACGAGTGAATCTAAGCTGCTGTAATAAAACAAAATACCCTGTGCCTGGCTTAGTATTGAATCCGGTTTCAACTCATTTATCTGACGACTCATTAATTAAAAATTAAATCGGAGGTATAAAATGAATCTGACCAACACAGGTATTGCAGATATACCATGGCTGAAAACCGGCAGAGATGTTTATATATATATATATACACAGTGGCTCTCAAAAGTATTCACCCCCCTTGGACTTTTTCACATTTTATTGTGTTATAGCATGGAATCAAAATTGATTTTTAATTAGGAGTTTTTGCTACTGATTAACACAAAAAAGTCCATAATGTCAAAGTGAAAAATAAAACCTACAAATTGTTCTAAATTAATTACAAATATAAAACAGAAAATAATTGATTGCATAAGTATTCACCCCCTTGAGTCAATATTTGGTAGAGGCACCTTTGGCAGCAATTACAGCCAAGAGTCTATTTGGATAAGTCTCTACCAGCTTTGCACATCTGGACACTGCAATTTCTGCCCATTCTTCTTTGCAAAATTGCTCAAGCTCCGTCAAGTTGAATGGGGACCTTTGGTGAACAGCAATTTTCAACTCTTTCCACATATTCTCAATTTTGCCCTCTATCTTCACGAGCTTTCCAGGCCCTGACAAAGAGAAGCATCCCCATAGCATGATGCTGCCACCACCATGCTTCACCCTAGGGATGGTGTTCTCAGGATGATGTGCAGTGTTGGGCTTGCGCCAAACATAGCGCTTAGCGTTGAGGTCAAAAAGCTCTATTTTGGTCATATCAGACCATAGAATCTTCTTCCACTTGGTCTCAGAGTCTCCCACATGCCTTCTGGCAAACTCTAGCCGAGATTTGATGTGAGTTTTTTTCAACAACGGCTTTCTTTTTGCCACTCCCATAAAGGCCAGTTTTGTGAAGCACCCGGGCTATTGTTGCCGTATGCACAGTGTCTCCCAGCTCAGCCGTGGAAGACTGTAACTCCTTTAGAGTTGCCATAGGCCACTTGGTGGCCTCCCTGACTAGTGCCCTTCTCGCCCGGATACTCAGTTTTTGAGGATGGCCTGTTCTAGACAGATTCACAGTTGTGCCATATTCTCTCCATTTCTTAATTATGGACTTTACTGTGCTCCGGGGGATATTCAATGCCTTGGAAATGTTCTTATACCCCTGATTGGTGCTTTTGAAGAACCTTATTCTGGATTTGCTTTGAATGTTCCTTCGTCTTCATGATGTAGTTTTTGTTAGGAAATGTACTAACCAACTGTGGAACCTCCCAGAGACAGGTGTATTTAACCTGAAATCATGTGAAACACCTTAATTGCACACAGGTGGACTCCATTCAACTAATTATGTGACTTCTAAAGACAATTGGTTGCACCAGAGCTTATTTAGGTGTGTCATAGCAAAGGGGGTGAATACTTATGCAATCAATTATTTTCTGTTTTATATTTGTAATTAATTTAGAACAATTTGTATATTTTATTTTTCACTTTGACATTATGGACTTTTTTTGTGTTGATCAGTGGCAAAAACTCCTAATTCAATCCATTTTGATTCCATGTTGTAACACAATAAAATGTGGAAAAGTTCAAGGGGGTATATATATATATATCCCTTTCATTCAGGCAATACAGCATACAGGGGATCAGGTGATGCTGCGTATACTACCCTGGCTTAGAAACCCTACCCGTCCCGAATGCTGACAGCTGCTGAGGAAGCATTCAACATCACGCTTGGGCAAATACAGTACAGGTAGTGGGCACTTGAAAGGGAGGTGGCAGATACTGATGAAACAGACTGAAGTGCATTAATTTGTTCTCAAAATTGCCACTGCCTGCTGCCTGCACAAACTCTTGTCAACAACAAAATTAGGTGTTCAGGAATCAGTGGCTACCTGTGAGACAGACTGGGAAGGTACAGTCTCACGAGAACAAAAAAAAGCGGCACTGCCTTTCACAACAAGCCCAAAACCCATGTTAGAGTGGGTGTTTATGCAAATTGCAACCCGCGACTCTAAAAATTTATTATTAGCGGACTTGGCAACTGTGAAGGTTACCTCAGCTGCCAGTTTCAATTGGACAGCAGCGATTTGAGGAGGCTTGTGCTATCAGAGATGATCTCCTTTCTTTTAAGTTGTGTTGGATTTATTGCTGTGTTAAATATCAAAAAATATCAAACAAATAAAACACAATCAATACGTTCATTTGCAATTTTATTTGGTCAGTTCTGAGAGGGCATCAACAACTTGGATGTTGTTGCACTGTTTTGGGCGATTGAGCTGGCTTATGACATCCAGTTCACAAACTATATTTATTAACGTGGAGGGCAGACACGCGTTGTCTTTGGACATAGCTGGGATCAAAAAAAGGACGGGAATTAATTCAGTTAAGCAGCTCACTTGCTCTTCGTGTCAGCAAGGGTATTCTCAAACAGCTGCTTTAATACTATAACAAATGCATAATGCAGTTCATGGTAAGTGGTTTTATACAGAACTGTAAACCCACAAGATATATACAACATGACAGACAAGACACAGCAAAAAAAATAATAAAAAAAGGCCGCCCGCATTAGCATTAAGGTGAACTACTCCACTGCTAACCATAAAATCGTCCATCAGCCACTACTTTCTGCCATCTTGGAATCCACAGTAACAACTGACCTGATCCCATGCAATATTTATAGTTAAGGATAAACACGCTCATTAACATTTACACGTGAAATGCGGGTTTCCATTCGAAACTGGGTGTGGATTTCCTGTGTGTTTCATCATTTACACGAGTAAATGAGATTTACCCCATCCCTCTCTTTTTTTTCAACCACAACCCTGATTTACCCGAGTCATTCTCCCAAACATGCACGCGCATAGCCATTTCACGTGTAAATTGACCCGCTTGGGAACCCCATGATAGATAACACTTTCAACATGATTTATTTTATTTCTAAAATGATTTACAGTAAAACAATGAAATACAAAGGGAGTAAATATAGGTCTGACAAAGATAAAACATGTTTGTACTGTTATGAAGGCACTGTGCAAAGTGAAAGTGTTGTTGTGTTTTAGACTCAAGGACGAACATACAGCATAACTGTACTGAAAAATGCAAGGTTGTCTAATTGCTAATAAAAATCCAGGCTTATAGGTAACCGTTTACACATTTTCATGTACTGAAGTGCCCTCTTTGATCAGAAAAAACACATGTTATTGTTTTCATAGACAAAAACTTGGTGAAAAAAAAGTCAACAAGTTGGGGTTCACCAGAGATACCTCTGCTTTAGTGGCATTCAAAGGATGTCGGGTTTTTTTCCAATGGGGCATAAGAATGTTTTATTTTTACTCTTGTGCTTTTATCTTCCACATGTGATCAATATTTCAATATCTGCAATTTATCTTCAGGTCAAATACTGTAGGATAGTTCAAACCTTGTCTGTACTTTGTTTCAATATCCTTGATTTGACATTGTCAAAAAAATACATTTTCATTATTATCTTTAACTGTGCCAATTCCTGTATGGAAAACTGGAAAGGCTTCCAAGAGTGAGGGCAGATTGTATGCCCTATGTCTACAATGGTGATTTCTGTTTCTTGCAAGTATATGTTCTTTATACTTTTTATGTGTACTTTATAACCTCAGAGTCAAGGACAGCAGATAGTGCCCCAGATCTTTCACCACAGGTCAATACTTGTCAAATAGGTGTCTGTGCTCCAGACAACTTCATTGGTAGCCAACTCTTTATAATAGTAACCAACTATGTTCTTAAAGGGGAAACTTCATGAGCTATTAAAATGTGTTTTTTATTTATAATAAAATAATTTAATGAAGTAAGCATCAGCAGTACTTTGTATATTCTAGTCACCTCCACATTTCCTTTCTACCACGGTGTTCAGTGTAAAATACAGATGTGGCTTTGTTCGCAACAAATCAGCTTGTGTGGCAAACAAAAACCAGTAGCTGTACCATTTATCAACATGTGGTTGTAATGTACAGATGCACAAGGGAACTGCAATGCCTGATCTGGGAATGACACTGTATGTTCTTCAAAAAACATTGTGTTGCACTACATCACTCTTCTAAATGAAAAAAAAATCATACATTTTTTACAATATAATTTGTTATATTCTGCACCTTCTGTAAACTATTGGAATTTGACAGCACTATTTTCTGAAACTGACAATACATTGAAAACTCTCTATCTGCACATGTATTGCTGTAGTGAAGTGTTGGAATGATGGCAGTAATGCACTGTTATTTGGGTGTCATGTGATTTAATATAACATTGTAAAATGCAGAGGTAACATTCTGTTAAACTTGGCAACAGAAATGTTAATGTGCACTGAATTTATTAACTACCATGCTCTGCCATGTTTTTCTCTGTTCTGTATTTTACCGTCCTATAACTACGATTTACCATACTGTACCAAACTAAAAACAACACTGAACACTGAAGAACCAACAGATCTAATTCAGGACCCTAAGCAGCTTTTACAGTTTTACTTTTTCATTGAAACATCATTAAACTTAATTGTGAAACAGGCCACAGTTGTTCAGCTGCTTAATAGCATAACTTGTATTATTCCTTATGAACAGCTGAAACACTAACTATGGCTGACGGAGGTATCAAAGGGAAGTGGGATGTCGATCATATCTAGCCTGACTTGGTTTGCAAACCGGAGAGTACAGTAATATTGTCCCGTCTTTCTTTCTCTGATGCACGATAGCAAGAGATATTTTCCAGCCGGCTCTCTTGCTTTTCTATTGTACCTGGATATCTCTGCCTATTATCCCATCAATGTGTTGAATTGAGCAAGTAATCAAAATGTTTAATGAATTTTCAATGACGAACCATAGTCTGTTCAAAACAAATGTATTTATTGTAGTATTTTGTACTGAAAATAAGCATGTGTCACAATGGGCCATATTTTCCACTGTGTTATAATGATAACATATCAGTCAGATAAAAAAGACAATGTAAACTAGTCAAAATATTTTTTTGCTTACACATTTACAATTGTATTTGACAATACCTTTATTTTGTATAATTTCCCAGTAAGTTCAACCCCTCTTCCATGGTTCACACTGGGAGAGCATCCAGAAACACCACAAGTAAGTTGTGTGAAGTCTGAAGTAAGGAATAAGCATGTTTAAAGGAAATGGAATCTCAGCCTATTGAATTGAATGGAAAGGCAAGGGCTGGATGCGAACTGCAAGCCAGGTAGCTCCAGAATAATAAAGAGAATGTTTGGTACTTTATTATAGCATAACACTGCACAACCCTAGTCTACAGTATATGTTAACCCAATCAGGTTGAATAATACACTGGTTTGTAAGAAATAAAAGGTATAATTAATGAAAGGTTTCTTCCGTTTACACTTAGAACTATTCAGCTTGGCAGTACTTGCCTAACCATCGCACACTGTTTGTGCAGATTAAATAGTGGGCTTCAGCAACATTAACAATGTTAACTCTTAAAGGTACAGTAGTCTGCTTAAAGATTAATTATGGTGCGTAATGCAGATACTCTAAGCCGAGGTTAATATCAAGAACTTATAAAACATTGAATTATATTCAGTAAAGTAAGTTGTGGTTAATATGGATTATTTTATTCAAATGCATTCAATTTAGTAATAATCTTCTGGAAATGTACAGTAATGTAAATTTTCACCGTAGTAGAAACCATTGTGGCTATTGCCTTCATCAGTGTTAGATGAGCAGCAGTGTGGAGTGGTTAGGGCTCTGGACTCTTGACCGAGGGTCGTGGGGTCAATTCAGGTGGGGACACTGCTGCTGTACCCTTGAGCAAGGAACTTTACCTAGATTGCTCCAGTAAAAACCCAACTGTATAAATGGGTAATTGTATGTAAAAAATAATGTAATTGTATGTAAAAATGTGATATCTTGTAACAATTGTAAGTCGCCCTGGATAAGGGTGTCTGCTAAGAAATAAATAATAATAATAATTAACTAAAACTTTCTACTTAGTTTGTTAAAGCTTTCACTGTGCTTTTAATTACTCTGTGTGCTTATACAATGAGTTACTACAGTTAGGATTTTAAGCTTTGAGATGTAATATATTAATAAACAAAGAAAAAAAAATAGAAAACAAGAAATGGCCTGTCAAGAAAGTTCACTGTAAAATTGCATGGCCTTTAACAGAGAGCAAATGCATCGTTTGACACAGCAATTATTTATTTTAAATAAACAACATGTAAGTACTGCAGAACACAAAGGACTATACCACTGTTATTATTTATGTTTGCTCTGTAGCTAGTAGACACTCTCATCTATCTAAAAATAATCATCAATGGGTCTCAGTGCTTAAGCATTCATAATCATAAATGACACTGTGCATCAACAAGCAACAGATCCTGCTGTGGGGAGACGATACAGTCAGATAGAAACAGACAGACCTGCAGTGTTGGAGCCTAATACAAAAACAGTGGGAGCTCAACTGGCCAATCAATCTCCTAAACAGCAGATTAGCAGCGCACAATTAGCTCAGTAGTTTGTTTGGCCCCGACTTTTATTCATTAGATTTTCATTTCTGTCTAATTTCCTGTCAAACCATTCCATAATGACTGTTGTGGATGGTGACAAAGTGTTCTTGTTTGCCAGGAGACCAGTCTGCACAGGAGCATGTACTAATGATCACCCTAACCCACCCTCAAATATATATGTAGATAGATAGATAGAAAGATACACACACACACACAGTCACAGACAAAAGTATTTGGGCAGTTACAAAAAATTAGAAAAACCACAAAGAAAGCGATCTCCATAATTTCTAATTGTTCTGTTGAAAGATACAAATTAGAGATTCAGCTTTATAATAAACCAACACATTATTACATAAAATTATTACATAAAACTAATTTTATACTTTGACAAAAGTATTTGGGCAATCAACATATTTCATATGAAACCCATTTGTTGCTAATTACTGACAATTATCATGATTGAAAACCAACACCTGATGATAATTATAGAATAAATAAAAACAGGTGTTGAAAAATAAAATGAAAAATTGTGATTCAAAAAAGCAACTTAAGAGTGCAGCAACAATCTCAAAATGCCAGTGAAAAATGAGAAACAACCAGAAAAACAGCAGAAAGACTCGGTTTACAAAAAAGCACTGTGTGGGCTATTATTGACAAACACAGGAGAACAGGAACTACTGCAACTAGCTCCAGGTGTGGAAGACCAAGAAAGATCTCTGCAAAATCTGGAAGAAGAATCGTTCGAGCACCCCAAAATCCTCGGATTACTGTAAAAGATTTGACACAAGAATGGAGAGAAGATGGTCAAGAAATTCACGAGCAAACAATTCAATGATACCGTAACAAGATGAATGTCCATGGGCGAAAACCAAGATGTAAACCTGTGTTAAAAACAATACACAAAATAAAGCAATTTGAGTTTTCCATTGAATACTTAAAGAAGCCTGATGATTTCTTCAACCAGATTTTATGGTCAGACAAATCCAAAATATAACTTTTACCACCAAGAAAGCAACAATATGTTTGGAGGAAGAGAGGAGAAGAATTTAAAGAAAAGTTAATCATGCCCAGTGTAAAACATGGTGGTGGTTGTGTGATGGTATGGGCTTGTTTTTCTTCCTCAGACACTGGTGACCTTTGTATTGTAGAAGGATCAATGAATGCTGCAAAATATCAAGACATTTTGCACTCTCATTTGTTGCCCAGTGCTAGAAGGCTTATTGTACAGAAGTTTGTAATCCAACAGGATAATGACCCTAAGCATTCTGCAAAATCTACAAAGGAATTTCTTAAAAAAAAAAAAAAAAAAAAAAAAGATTACAGTTATGGATTGGCCATCTCAGTCCCCAGACTTGAATGTTGGATGTTGTGAATTGACTTGAAGGCTGCTGTTGCAAAAAGGAAACCAAAGTCGATTGTAGAACTCAAAGCTATATGTGTTGAAGAATGGGCAAAAATATCTCTGGAAAGCTGCCAGGAACTTGTTTCAAAATACAAAAAAAAGACTGCAAGTTGTAAAGGAAGCAAAGGGTGGGCACACAAAATACTAATGTAAGGGTGCCCAAATACTTTTGTCAAAGTATAAAATTAATTTTTGCATGTTATTTTTCATTTTATACATGTTATATAACAATTTTTTTTATATTATAAAGCTGAGTCTCTACTTTTTAATTTATATCTTTCAATAACAACAAAATCAGAATGTCAAGACATCTGTTTGTCAAAGAATTTTGAATATCAAATAAAATGATCAAGAATCTATTATTTTCTCCAACCAATAGAGAGAAGAAAAACTTGCAACTTGAGTTGATTATTTAAAAATTAAGTAAATTATATTTGAAACGCCAAATGGTTCCCTTGTAGACATCTCTGATTCCATCCCTTGATACTAACCATACACAGCTCCTGTGCTTGTTGCTTTGTCCTTAGACGGTAGTGTCAGACCTCTGCCAACACCACTCCTGTTGCTCATAGGTATTGACTATTGACTAGGAGGCTGTGTGGTCCAGTGGTTAAAGAAAAGGGCTTGTAAGTAGGAGATCCCCAGTTCAAATCCCACCTCAGCCACTCACTCATTGTGTGACCTTGAGCAAGTCACTTAACCTCCTTGTGCTCTGTCTTTCGGGTGAGACGTAATTGTAAGTGACTCTGCAGCTGATGCATAGTTCACACACGTAAGTTGCCTTGGATAAAGGCGTCTGCTAAATAAACAAATAATAATAACAAAAGTTCTACAATGTGTAGTTCAATTGAAATTAAAGTTTTCAAACCCAATTTGAAGAAAAAAAACGAAATAAATGGACCCATCAAGTTGTTAACCAATATATGGATTACATTTGGAAAACTGGAGTAGTTCTACAATATTTGGAACCAATTTATACAGTGTTAATAACACAGTTTAGTACACAGTAGTTCTCTCCCATAATAAAAATGCAAGCATTTTATTTAAGATCCATTAATACTATTCATACCAATATTATTTGTTATACCATTCTTACCAATATTGTGTATTTTTTTTTTATTTTTATAAATTATAGGATACTTTGTTTTAGTAAAGACAATAGATTTAACAGGAAAATATATATATATTGTAACGATCTGTGCAATTGTGTTGTACTGTAATTCCCGTTATTGTACTGTAATTCCCACTGCAATTGTGTTCCATTCCCACTCTGTATTTCCTGCTGCCTGTTTTGTTTACCTCTGTGTCTGTGTCTGTGTGATCCCGGCCTACGTGTGGGCATGTTCTGTGCCCATAAAAAAGTTAACTGATAAATTTGCAGTCCTTAATGACACACAACATCCAACACTGCTTCTGATTCATTGGATATTTTCCATCAATACAAACAAGTTGGACACCACCCTTAGGAGTATTTCAAGCCTTAGATCAAAAAACATTTCCAACAACCCACTAAACATTTAAACTCAACTAAGGATGAATATTATGCCTTACAGAACATACAGAAATGTGATGACATTATAATAAAACCTGCTGATAAAGGAGGAGCTGAATTAGTTTGGATCCAGGGGTGTAGTGCTGGGGGGTTGCGGGGGAGCGCCTCCCCCCCCACTTCTCTTGGGCAGGGAGAGCACCGCTTCCGTACTTCACGTGTAGAATATTGAACTGTTTTTCACCTACAGTACTAATATATGGAGATATACATGTGGAGAACCCATACTAATAAGCAAAGCATATAATAACTGTAAGAAACCCTTGAGAGATAAATAATGAAAAAAGTTTGAATATAGCGTGCCTGGTCTGGAACAACAGGTGTCAATAATGTAGAGAGATGAAGGGAACCTGCATCAACACTGTGCTGAGGTGTCAGTGTTTTACAATTAGATGTAATAATTGGTATGCATCAGTACCGCTGCTCCACTTGAATAAAAAATTAAGGATGAAGTGAGTCATATATTTATTTATGCATGTTAATCTATGCTTATATGTATGTATGCAATAAGGCCCGACAGGGTGTCCGAGGCGAAGTAAAGTGCTTCCAGCCCTCGAGAAGTCTGTATATTCGACGTATATGGACACCGTGAAGGGCCTAATTACATTTATAATCCAGGTCAAACAGTGGATTTGAAAAAAAAAAGTAACTTTTAAGGCAAAAATGTTGTTTTTTTAATTAAATATCCTTATGCTGAATAATTAAGTCTAATTATTTTGTCTTTCATGATTAAGTTACCTCTTCTAATATCCTATCCATATCGAAAATCTGTATAGTAAAAACTTCATAAAACATCAAACGACATTGAAACATGTATATTTTATTAAGTTTTTACTAGCTCAAGCAATTAACTTTTCAGTATTTTAAGTTACCGGTACTGAAGCAACATTTTAAAAAATCTGTGTTTCAGATAAATTATACTGCATCCAGTCTATAATGTCCAGGTAAACCGAACACATTCATACGTTTTGCAAATATATATTTTTAACAGAAAGATGGTTTTGCTTGTTAACAGTAAACAAAGAAACAAATAATAATACTTATTATTATTATTATTATTATTATTATTATTATTATTATTATTATTATTATTATAGCTGATATTGTAAGGATTATTGCCCACATTGCCAAATAGGTAACACAGCAATAACGACCCATGACATTGTGCGGAACACAAAAGCCAGATCACGTGAATTTTATTTTTATTTTTCGAATCGCTCTTCCGGCAGTGATGAGTTGAATAGCGGCCTTTTTATTATTTTGTACATCCATTTATTATTTTTGTTTGCTGTTTTGTTTTTTAGTCAAGGGGCAGTGATTTGTGGTGATGAGGCTCCAGATAGTATGTTGTTGAAAAAAAGTTAACCGGTTAGAACATGGGATTGACCAATCAAAGGACAACATCTGTTTTATATCTTTTAACAACATTTAAAAATCTCCCAAATATGAATCCCCCTACTACTCCCTGCTAATGAAAATCCAGTATGCCCAATCAATGCCACCGGCCAGTATAACTGGTGCAGTGCAATATCAGACTAAAACAAAATGGACATTGTTTATAGAAATTAACATCACAAAGCAAAATACCAAGAATTATCCTATAGATTAACGCTACTTCCAAGAGGGAGGGCTCTGTGCAATCAGCCTGTTCAACATTGCAAGAATCAAAATTCCTGCCCCTATGAGAGTCTCTTATTGGCATGCAGAGTAATAGCCCATTCCCTTCTTTATGTATAGTATCAGTGGAATTATACAGAGTGGGAGATTAGTTGCTGCGATTATTAAACAAGCCAACACAATGGCACAAATGGAAGTGGCATTTCAGTCTGTATGCTTCTGCTGGATAAAAACCCCTCTAAACCCCTGAGACAGGCCTCCATACAAAAGCTTCCTTTGATAGATTTCCCCAGATTGAAATGTAAGGAATTACAACCTCCAGTTCCTTGACTTTATTTGGGTAATATTATGGTTTCTAGTGTCCTTGAAAAAACAGCTCTTAGCATGAAAATACAAAGATTTTTCTAAATAAAACAAGGTCAGTTTTTACAAACTTATATTGTCATAAAAAATGTGGAAGTGTATAGTTATGGTAAAAGTTTGAATATTAAGCAGCTTGGTAAATGTCCGAAATAAACATGATAGTGCTTTACTTCAGACATGTACAGGTAAATCTCAAGAATAACCAAGTGTGTTTACCAGTAAGCTTATGGTAAATGTCCGAAAAGCAATACATTTCTTCATAATTTACCACCTTACTTGGTAAATGTTGATTTTACCGGTAACTCTCAACATATGTTGCGTATGGATGTAACTATTTCTGAACATATTAGCAACCAGTACAAGGTCTCTGTCGTGGAACTCCGGAGTTAAGGATTGGCTGATTTGTATGCGCTATGTTTATTTGTTTTTGTGTGGGTAAGTTAGTTTTTGTTCTTTACTTATTAGAACTATCATTATTCTAATATTAGGCTTTTTTGGTATACTTTTTGTATACACATTTGTAATTGCTTTATGTACCAGTTCTTGAAAAGCTGTGTTTGATGCTTCCCAGTATAAAAGAAAGCTAACTTGGCCTGCCACTTTATTACCTTGGCATATGTGATGAACATTAATCTATTCCTTTATGTAAATTATTTTTGATAAACTGATAATAGTTTAAATTTATTAGTTTAGTTCTATTATTGTATGTTGTTTCTATGTTGCAACTAAACATTCCTTACTGGATAACATGCCTGGGATCAGCGGCTGTATTAAGAAGTTATATATATATATATATATATATATATATATATATATATATATATATATATATATATATATATATAAATTTTCCGTTCTTAAATTTAGAAGTCAGGGCCTGGCGTACATTTTGGTAGGTTTCACTTACCTATTACTCTGCTACAAAATTAACCGTTATAATATCCCAAGAGCTGGTGCACATCTGCATCGGCTTCAAGAGACTTTCTAAAAATAATTTTTTCATTCCTCTACCTAAAGCGCCAGGCTTTGATGGAGGTGGCAATCCCGAAAACCAAGTCGCAGGTGAGGTCTCACTAAACCGCTCACTCCACTGGCTCCCGATTACCACTCGCATCCAGTTCAAGACTCTTGTACTCGCCTACCGATGCCTTGACCAGACTGCACCCAGCTACCTCCAGACCCTCATCTCTCCCTACACCCCCACCCGACCTCTCCACTCAAAACTAGCTGTACCTCCGCTACACTCCCCTGCCTCCAGAGCCCGCTCCTTCTCCACCGTTGCCCCACAGTGGTGGAACAACCTTCCTACGGATGTCAGGACTGCCCAGTCCCTGACCACCTTGCAGCGCCTCCTCAAGACACACCTTTTCACACAACACTTGTAAAACTCAACTCTTCCCTTCTGGACAATATAGCACTCTGCCTTTAATGCACTTTGACTTGCACTTGTCTGCTCCCTATTTTACTGTATTTAATCCTGCACTTAACCAAATCTGTAGTATTTTGTATTTCACCTGCACGCGTATCTAACTCTGATGTAAATATCAACACTGTTATCATCTGCTCTTGAACTGCCCCAATATCAAATCGTACTGTGTTTTGTGTTTGCTCTTATTAGGGCTGAAGTCATTATACTGTAATTCTTGGTACGTATTTTTTCGTATACAACTGTAAGTCGCCCTGGGTAAGGGCATCTGCTAAGAAATAAATAATAATATTATTAATAATAAACCTCACTAAAAGTGTGCACCAAATTCAATTAAATAGACAGGAGAATGTCAGGGGGCGTTTGATACCAGTATCAGAAACTCTGCCAAGCCCCTACCCTTACCACACCAGATTTTGATAAAGAATTCATCCTCCACACTGACGCTTCGGATGTTGGTCTGGGGGCAGTCTTGTCCCAGCAGGTCGACGGAGTAGAACACCCCATCCTCTACATAAGTAAAAAAAAATGCTCCCCCGGGAGCGTAACTACTCCGTCATTGAAAAGGAATGTCTGGCCATTAAATGGGCCACTCACACCTTACGCTATTACCTATTGGGACACTCATTCAATCTTTTTGCGGACCATGCCCCACTCAAGTGGTTAAGCACGAAGAAGGACAGCAACTATAACACTGATAACTCGGTGGTATCTGGCGCTGCAACCCTTCATGTATTTTATGACACACCGTGCAGGGAAAGATCACCAAAATGCTGAGAGAATGGGGAATGTAGATTCAGCTGAGTGTTCATTCGGCACCAATCTGAGCGATGGGATATGTGACAGAGAGCGAATGAATCCTCGTCAACAATCCCCCTCCTGACCTGTGTTCCCCGGATTGGATGGTTTGGCAGTTCATTCCAGGGTCAGTTGGAAGTCGGCCACCCAGAAAGGGGGCGGAGTCACAATGCCAGAAGTCATCGCCTTAATGCGGTATGCGATGTGTCAGTCATGGATTGGAGGATAAGTGACTGCACTCGCTACCGAAGGGGGCGTGACTGAAGGTATATCAGGGGATGTGGCAAAGCAATCTGTTCTTTGGTTATGGTTACAAAAGGACCCTTAAAGATTACTGTATTATAAAAGGAAACCGTGAGTTTTTGTGTTTTGTTTTGTTTTGTCTCTCTATTAAACTGTCACGTTTGTCACCGGGAGCTGTAGCTAAACAGCCAGCAAACAAACCCGGACTACACTTCACCATTGTGCACGTTTTAATGTAAATCACCACTTTCACTAAGAGCACCTCCTCTGGACTTGTGACTGTGTTGTGTTTGTTACTGTCTTGTTTCTTGTATTATTATTTTGGGACTGAACCCGATGGTTTAACTGAGCGATACACATTGGTATGTAGAGCCAGTTATTATTATTTAAGAGTTGCGAGCACGCAACCCAGCCAAATAAAAGAGCTGGTTTTCACTGTGAACTGTCTTGTGTCTGTTATTACTGAGCACTGTATCACTTCTACACCTGTGCATTGCAAACCACTTTGCCCCAGTCACTTATTTACCTTCTCAAAGCCACTGAACTACAATAACCTTAATGCAATTGAATTGGACAGAAACAATGGATGGCAGTTGTATTATAAAAAAAAAAAATCCACAACAAGGCAGGAAATAAAGTTTTCTGTTTCAGTTAACAAAATAAAAACCAAGGATGTGACTGAGGTGTGACTGGGTCCAGAATGTGGGCGGGAAAAACAAATTTGCAACTACTAAAACATTGCTTTTTTGGTGATCCCTAAATTTTTCAGTTGTCTTTTTCCATTTCACGGGGCAAGAGCTGGGGCTGGAGTGAAAGGTCATTACTTGGAGAGGTAGTTTGAGGAGTGTCCTCAGGGGATAGGATAGGAAAGAGGTTCCCGACTGGCGGGAGCCTTCCTGGCCAGAGGAGAGGGCGCGGCCTTGAAGGCTGGCTGTTCAGAAACCTCGGGAACCAGAAAACACGTAAAATAGATTGGCTCAGCGGAGCCCATGACAGCCTCTGTGGCGGTGGTCGTGTAGGCGGAATAGGCTCTTGCGCTGAAGAACCTAGAAAAGGAATGAAAGAAGAGGGAGCTGGAAATAGTGCCCAGTCTCAGCTCAAGGAAGATAAAGAACAGGAGCTGCTCTTCATCTATGACTCATGAGGTGAGCACCCCCCCTCGGCAGAGGAGCGGATGGCGGAAGCCATAGTGGTCGGCGAAGTGAGCCTCGCTTACCCCCCAAGTTTGGACCCCTGGCTCGCGCTTCGTGATAGAAGATGAAACGTGAAAGATGTTGATTAGGAGGCGAATGCGGTGTAGTTTGGATGAAGGAAGACAAGCTTCGAATTTCAGAGTGTCCAGAGTAATGTCGAGGAATTTGATGGAGTTGACTGGACCAATGATTTTATCCTCAGAAAGCGGGACACCGTTTGATGAAAAAGTTGAGTTGCGAAGTAGAAGTGTGACAGGGAGATGGGCATTACTTTAAAAGCACCTGAGATATCGGCTTTGGCTAACCATGAGCCTCGACCGGCTATCTTAATGCATTTAATGGCATCAGATATTGTAATATAGTGGAGATAAAACTGATGGTGAGATATGAGTGAATTAATACTGCTTGTTGACTTGCCTGGTGCAGAAAGATCAATAATAATCAATCTCTTCTTGCCTGAAACCTTCCGAGTAGCAATGCCGATAGGATTGATTCTATAGTTAGTAAAAGGGGGGACAGAAAAAGGACCAACCATGAAGCATCACTGTATAAATCAAATGTAGGAGTATTAACACTGTAAAGTTATAGTACTTATAAAAATGTATACTGTTCATAATCAATTTGGAGAGCAAAGCCATTCATTCAGCTACAAACCTCTATCATCTGACATGTCTTCAATAAGTATTTGCTTTGCACAGTATGATTCAACAGCAGGGGATTTTGATGATGTTTCTGATGGCTTCCTAATAATTAGAAACATACTATTTGTGATTAAGTTCATTGCATAAGGGGAGTGGGGGACTGTTGAACAAATTCATTGTAAAAAGAAAAATCTAATGATCATTTTGTGTTTTTTATTTAAAATAGTATTAAAAAGGAATACTGTCCTTTACATTGCTATACAAATATATTTGTATGTGTTAACTACCCTGTTCAGAGACTCACTTTGGGACCTTTTGCAACCCGCAGTTTGGGAACTTCTTTGGGAGAGAGGTATTACTGTTTCTTCATGTGGCTGTCACTGTCAGCAGTGATTATAGTGTGTCTTGTAAAATACAAATCTAAAGTATATGTTTAGCCATTTTTAATTTACTATACAATAAGGCTTACATCTTGATTATCAAACAAAAACTAATTAAAAAATATAATATTAATAATACAATGATATAATTAAATTGATACTGCAGCTTTGCCCGTTAAACATATTTGTATGTGTTAATCATGCCTAGGTAGGCCAAATAATTGTGTTATGTAGGCCTAAATGTTTTTTTTTTTTATCCTGCTATTTATTTCTTATAGGTATTAAAACTAAATAAGTATGTGCATGCTGCAGAATAGACAATCTGTTTTAAGTTAACAATAATATGCAGAAAACTATGGGTAAACCTCAAGAAACAGATGTACATTTAGATTTTATTTACATTGTCTTAATAAAGCAAACCTTAACATGGACATTCAAAGGCAAAGCCACCCTAAGCGTATTGTATTCCTCTTGAAGTTTCAAAAATAGCACTAAAACCGGTGTCCTCTCCCGCCGCCAGATCCCGCTTCTCTCTTTCAAACTGTCATCTCAAGTCCCTCCCCCTTCCTCACTCATTTAGTGATGTGCAAACCGGTTCCTTTGAAACCGGGTACCCGGTTCCTGCTTTGTCTGACGAACCAAATACAAATATCAAGGATCTGGTACTATGATGTTTTTAATAAAACTGACAATTAAAGCCATTAAAATGATCAAAGACTTTTAATTTCTGTGCAAAATCTAGGAGGCTGTGTGGTCCTGTGGCTAAAGAAAAGGGCTTGTAACCAAGAGGTCCCCAGTTCAAATCCCACCTCAACCACTGACTCATTGTGTGACCCTGAGCAAGTCATTTAACCTCCTTGTGCTCCGTCTTTCAGGTGAGACGTAATTGTAAGTGACTCTGCAGCTGATGCATAGTTCACACACCCTAGTCTCTGTAAGTCGCCTTGGATAAAGGCGTCTGCTAAAAATAAAATAGAGACATGAGTAACCTACAGGTTTAGGTCCACCCTTTCAGGCCCCACTGCTCATATCCATGTAGTTTAGGTTGTCTACAGTGTTTTGTCTTGTAAATAAGTTAATGGCAGTCAGCTATAATTATGTTGGTAAGAGCAACCTTTCTGCATTATTATTAAGGAGAGAATATGGCAATAGTTGTTCCTTGTTGAGTCATCAATTCAGTATCACATCAAACAATGCTTTGATGGAAAATACTGCAAGCCAATTCCAATAAAATAAAATAGTTAAATTCTGCTGATATATATATGTAGAGCAGGGGTGTAGTCACGGCCCACCCAGATAGCACACAGGCCCACCCAAATCTGCGCCTATGTGAATGCCAAGTTTAAGTACATTTATAAAATAAAATAAAAAAAAAAATGTAAACTGTGCGCCCACAGGCTTTAAAAGCAAAGTAGTCGTTGTGATGCAATATTTGGGTGGGATCTTCCTCTTACACAACGAATCATGTGCAAGCTTCGTTTGATTGACAGCTTGCGAGGCAGTTGGCGCGGATCTGTTAAGTCCCAGACGTTTCCATATTACAACTTTATTTAAAATATGCAGTTTTTTAAGCAAGTTAGTAGTAGTGTGGCGGTCAACATGGCAAAACAAATATGCACACACTTTTAAGAGTTTAGTTTATAAATTGCTGTCTCTTCTGTCGAGAGATGTGCGATTTTCTGGAGTATAATTGCAAGCCCCGTTGCTTTATCCTGTAAGGTGGTGCAGAGACAAGAGGATACTAACTAGGCAATGGTAAGTAATTTACTGACATTCATTGTATTTAATAATTGCGTAAAATGTAATATTACTGTGTTCTCGATGGTTTGGTGACGCTGCCTGTTTGACTTTTTAAAGTGCATTCACTGCGAATATATGTAAGTACATTTATTTTTTGTCTACTTCAAACATTTTAAATCGATTTACATGTGAGATATTCAGAGTTTTAACTGATTTAAATCAGAGGACACATTTACACAGAATTCTGAGTTATATACGCAGTATATTTTTATAAAACACACAAAAAAAAAAACAGCAGCGCGTTTCTAAAACGCAGATGTAGACCACAGATCCCTTTTTCATCTATATCCAATAATATTGTTTATATTTCCAATTCATTTTATGGAAGTCAGTGTGTACAAATTGATGCACTGCTCCCTGAACCTTAACAAACAAACAAACAAAAAAAAAAGCTGGAGGTCTCGGTATCCCATTGCGCACGTCCCTGGTGTTGAGTACTGGAGATCACGTTTACAAACACATTACTGTATGCGGATAAACAGAGATCATGAGTAAATAAAATAAAAATAAAAAAATCATCTAGATTTGATTTTGTTGGATCAAAATTTAGAAAATCCGATCCCGCTGATGCAAATAATAGTGCCACACATAAAGAAACTCTGGTTGTTGGTGAAAATGAAATCGACAGTACACAAGCAAATAAGAAAGCAACTGTGCTACGCGCTGACTTAACGCATCAACTAAAACTAAAAACTAAGGAGGTTCTTGTGAAAATGTCATTATTATGTATTGCAAACCATGCAAGTCATTTGGGAAAAAAAACTTGGCTGTAAAACTTATCAGAATAGTGCATTAAAACGACACGCAGAGCACCGGGAAGCTGTCACATTGGCACCTGCACAGAAGCGTATGTAAAAGTCTGTTGCAGACCCCACCCCCCTTTTGCTCACGCATTGACATACTGACATGTTTTTCTACATAGTTTGGGAACCGGAATCAGAATTGAAATACTTGGTTCCAATGACAGATACCCGGTTCGGACCCGATTCCAAAAATCTCATCACATGCACATCACTACACTCATTGGTCCAACACTCCCTTTCTCTGACTGCTCGTGTCAGACCTGCCCCCCTCAGTGACGCACTCACACACAGGCAGTCTTTCAACTCTAGTCACACAAGCACCAAAGCACACAGAGAATGCTAACAGATCTGAGTCCCCAGTCCATAATCAGGTCCATTCCCGCATTGTCCCCAGCTTTCTGAAGCAACGTTGCATTGTTTGCTGACTGACAGAGCATGCTTTAGGAAGCGCACAGCTTCTAACAGAGACATTTTATTTACACTGAATTTTTGTGCTGATGCTCATCGCTTTTCTCTTTCTAGCCATGCCTGCTTGCTTGCTTGCTGTTGCAGTCAATGCTGTTTTTTCAAACTGTAAATAAACCAGACACAGTGTACAGGGATTAAATAGCCAAGGTACAGTACAGGAGTAATCGCTCAATCGCTGATTGATCAATCTGTCAAGCTTTTTTACCACAGTAAAGTGCTACCTTTTTTATGTAAATCTATGTGAATGACAAGGTAACAATGTGAAAACAGCTGATTTGTGGATTAGTAAGAGCAATTTACTACAGTATAAGTAGTGCATTTGTTATGTAAATCTATGTGAATGGCACATAATGAGATCCAAACAGCCGAGTTTGCCTGAAATATACACGGTGCTTAACACAGTATAAACTATGCCTTTGTTATTGAAATTGGTTCAAATCCCCCCTCAACCACTGACTCATTGTGTGACCCTGAGCAAGTCACTTAACCTCCTTGTGCTCCGTCTTTCGGGTGAGATGTAATTGTAAGTGACTCTGCAGCTGATGCATAGTTCACACACCCTAGTCTCTGTAAGTCGCCTTGGATAAAGGCGTCTGCTAAATAAACAAATAATAATAATAATAATAATCAGTGGGAATTGCAAACGGCAAACGCTATGTGTCCGATATAAATGGCTGCCCAAAATAACCCTGTACACTGCAAGTGGTGGCGACTGTGTGTGTGTGTGTGTGTGTGTGTGTGTGTGTATATAGATAGATAGATAGATAGATAGATATAGATGTATATAGATAAATGTTTTTTCTTTGACAGAATGATATAACAGCAGTATTTTTAACTGCACTGGACCAATTATATATATATATATAGTGATAAAAGTTATATAATAAATAAAATGCACAATAAAAGCAGATTGAACAATTGGAGCAACCTTGACCCCCACCTCTTTTACAGTTGTGCCTATTTGCTTGGTGCTGGCCAAGGTTGCCCCAATTGTTTGTTCTAACTTAGCTTGTGTTTTTGATATTTCCACTTTAAATGGCTGGACACTTTTGATAACTTGGCTTTTTTTCCAATGTGTTTTTGTTTCAGCTATCACTTCTTTTTTTTACTTAATGGATAATAACACACACATTACGGGGATAGCAAAATTGTTCAACCTATATTGAGGCGATGTATTGCCGTTTGGATAAGGTAAATGTAAACAGTAGCCTAGTCTGTTGAAAGGGTTAAGATGTAAATCTGTGTAGCGTAGCAGCTGGAGTGAAAGTATGACTAGTTAGGGTTCAAATCTTGCCTTATATATACTGAGCATCAAAAGAAACGTATCACTTATATTTGAGCTTCAAAAGAAATGTATCACTTATATTTGGATAAAATTCACTAGATGTGATTGAAAAATGACAAACTCTGTTTTAGAGGAGGTGCAGTGACTTTCACGAAGATACTGCAAAATGATCTGTCGAACTTGGGCAGTTGTTGTGACTCTTGGTCTCCTAGTTCGTGGCCTGTCATTGACAGAGTGTGTCTGGTTATACCGTCTCGCCAGGTTTGAAATTGCTGGCTGTGAGCACACAAGACGGCAAGCCACAGTACGTTGCCCTAGTCCAGCCTCCAACATGCCGATTGCACGAAGGCGCTGCTCTCTTGACAGATGTGGCATATTGTTTTTTTTCTGTGATTTTCTTTATTGCTTTTATTCAAGCTTGCAATTCAACAGCTGAAATCACTCCATATCCAGTGTCCAATCAACTGTCTCCCTAATTAGGTGATTAAGTGCATATACTTCAGTCATAGTCACTCATGCGTGTCATGGTCAATGATGAATGATCGAGTTATTAAAAAGAAAGCAAAAACATTTCGTCAATGTCCATCATTTATATACCTTATTTTTTTTCGAAAGTAAATGTGTTATAATAGTGATGTTTCTTTTGATGCTTGGTATATATGCACGTTAAAGTTATGTGTGCAAAAGTATGTATGTTCAATGAAAGTGTCATTCACATCAACTACATTTTTTTCACATTAAAAATGTGCTTGTTACACAGAAATAAAATACATAACATTTTTTGTTAAGTTTGCAATATAAACCCTGTGTGGGAATCGAACCCAAGCCATGCTTCCAATGGAGCTTGCACTGCAATGTAGCTTTCACACCACAAAGTTCATCCTTCCATTTTACAACATTTGCTAGTAGTATAGCAGTAAAGTTACAGTTTTTAACAAGTAATGAAACAAACAAGATTTTGTAAATAATGATTATGTATGATCCCGGGTGTATTGAAAGCTTTCATCTGATTTTGCAAACTATCATAACAAGCTTGATCTGTTCATTTAGTATATTGTAACGTTTTCATGTTTAGGAAGTAGTACTCAGGAGACAGTGTTGAATTCTCAAAATGTTTTTTATTTGAAACTACAGAGAATTCCTGTTAGGGCTGGAATTCACAGCACCAAAATAATAACCCTATGTTTATGCATATTCTCTCCGGTCACAGCTCATATGCTCGCTCAGTCGCACCCACAGTTTCTCATTCAAGTTCAGTGCTGGACTGTCTCCAGTCCCCAAGCTCATGCACCCCCTTATATAACTTCCCATCGTTTCCTGCCGCTGTCCGGCTCATCAACGAGTCACATCCATGCTCTGTAACCCCCGAAAACAGCAATACACATTCTCCCCACTCATTCACTCACTCCCCCTTCCCATGCTAAGTAACGGCGTGGCCCATTCCCCTTACAATACATGTAACAAAACATAAAAGACAGACGAGACAAACTGAACAGACAAACTCCTGCAACAAAGCAATTGTCTGGGTCGTTACAATATATTTTTTAATTTGAAAGTAAAAATATATGAAAGCATGATAACCTTTATGTACAAAAATCTTCACAAATATACAATTGAACAAGAACTGTTGAGTATTTATTTTGTTTCATACAGTATTAAATGGCAGTGTTTATTTATATCTGATAGTGAAAAATAAATAAATAAATATCAAGATAGATCAAGAAAGAAAAATGTCTATGTATTCATTTATTTCAATATTTATTAACCCGTTGTGGTCCATTTATTCAGCGCGTCTCAGGCGCGTCGGGTCCAATTTATTTTCACATGCGCAGTTTATTTTAGACGCACTGTTTAAAAGTATTTTTGTTGTTTATGGCCGTGTTATCTCTGTGGTGCCGGGGCTATGTGTATTGCTCAGATTCGCCCCTTTTTTTTCAGCTTGTCTCAGCTCCTATCGGTCTCACTCGGCCATTAAATGGTTTTCTCTGCTTTTTCTGGAGAAGAAACAACTAGAGACCTGTGTTTTACGCCTTTTGATGATGGGACCAGAAAGGAAAATTGTAATGTCGGACCTGCTCGACATAGGACCGCAAAGGGTTAATGTATTTATTTATTTATGTTTTACTTTTACCAAATATATAGGCTATCCTTCAGCATAGCTAATTCTCAGAAATTAATGTTCCTTTTTATCCAGTGGGGACCACAAATAGCATTACTCTCATGAACCAGCATCGAGAAGAACCGTACTTCCTTGCGCCAATAGGGACCACAATGAGCATTACACTTATTTTTTTTCGAAAGTAAATGTGTTATAATAGTGATGTTTCTTTTGATGCTTGGTATATATGCACGTTAAAGTTATGTGTGCAAAAGTATGTATGTTCAATGAAAGTGTCATTCACATCAACTACATTTTTTCACATTAAAATGTGCTTGTTACACAGAAATAAAATACATAACATTTTTGTTAAGTTTGCAATATAAACCCTGTGTGGGAATCGAACCCAAGCCATGCTTCCAATGGAGCTTGCACTGCAATGTAGCTTTCACACCACAAAGTTCATCCTTCCATTTTACAACATTTGCTAGTAGTATAGCAGTAAAGTTACAGTTTTTAACAAGTAATGAAACAAACAAGATTTTGTAAATAATGATTATGTATGATCCCGGGTGTATTGAAAGCTTTCATCTGATTTTGCAAACTATCATAACAAGCTTGATCTGTTCATTTAGTATATTGTAACGTTTTCATGTTTAGGAAGTAGTACTCAGGGAGACAGTGTTGAATTCTCAAAATGTTTTTTATTTGAAACTACAGAGAATTCCTGTTAGGGGCTGGAATTCACAGCACCAAAATAATAACCCTATGTTTATGCATATTCTCTCCGGTCACAGCTCATATGCTCGTTCAGTCGCACCCACAGTTTCTCATTCAAGTTCAGTGCTGGACTGTCTCCAGTCCCCAAGCTCATGCACCCCCTTATATAACTTCCCATCGTTTCCTGCCGCTGTCCGGCTCATCAACGAGTCACATCCATGCTCTGTAACCCCCGAAAACAGCAATACACATTCTCCCCACTCATTCACTCACTCCCCCTTCCCATGCTAAGTAACGGCGTGGCCCATTCCCCTTACAATACATGTAACAAAACATAAAAGACAGACGAGACAAACTGAACAGACAAAGTCCTGCAACAAAGCAATTGTCTGGGTCGTTACAATATATTTTTAATTTGAAAGTAAAATATATGAAAGCATGATAACCTTTATGTACAAAAATCTTCACAAATATACAATTGAACAAGAACTGTTGAGTATTTATTTTGTTTCATACAGTATTAAATGGCAGTGTTTATTTATATCTGATAGTGAAAAATAAATAAATAAATATCAAGATAGATCAAGAAAGAAAAATGTCTATGTATTCATTTATTTCAATATTTATTAACCCGTTGTGGTCCATTTATTCAGCGCCTCAGGCTGCCGGGTCCAATTTATTTTCACATGCGCAGTTTATTTTAGACGCACTGTTTAAAAGTATTTTTGTTGTTTATGGCCGTGTTATCTCTGTGGTGCCGGGGCTATGTGTATTGCTCAGATTCGCCCCTTTTTTTTCAGCTTGTCTCAGCTCCTATCGGTCTCACTCGGCCATTAAATGGTTTTCTCTGCTTTTTCTGGAGAAGAAACAACTAGAGACCTGTGTTTTACGTCTTTTTGATGATGGGACCAGAAAGGGAAAATTGTAATGTCGGACCTGCTCCGACATAGGACCGCAAAGGGTTAATGTATTTATTTATTTATGTTTTACTTTTACCAAATATATAGGCTATCCTTCAGCATAGCTAATTCTCAGAAATTAATGTTCCTTTTTATCCAGTGGGGACCACAAATAGCATTACTCTCATGAACCAGCATCGAGAAGAACCGTACTTCCTTGCTCCAATAGGGACCACAATGAGCATTACACTGACAGGAAACCAACATTTTTCAAAGATCGAGAGCAGAATCTCAGAATGATGATGATGATGATGATGATGATGACGACTTGAAAAATCCCCAAAGTCCCGAGAATTCTCAGCTGGCTGACTTCATCTTTCAAAATACTGCTTGTTTTCTTAACTAATCATGTAACACTGACAGTTATGTAACACAACACGCTTGCAAACTGAAGGTTATACTTTCATTAAATCCCACACATGCCAGACCTTTTTTATATTTATATTATATAAAAAATATCTATTTTTTGCATGCAAATGTTCCATTTTAAAACAGAAATAAATACTTTAATACAAATGATATAGACGTCACAATAAGTGCGTTCCCTAGTATATTTCCATGTTGACAAAACAAGATAATTGTCATTAAACTCGGATGTCCTGTAATATACATATGCATGGATAAAAGTGCCTGGGGTCTGCAAAAATCTGCAAAAAAATGGGAGAAAAAGGACATTTTTACCTTACTTTGGTGACTTATTTCTCTTACTGTATGACAGGGATTGACTTTTCTTCTACATTTCACCTAAGAGTGTTGGGAACTACAAATTAAAAGTGAAGTGGTGCTTTTGGCTGATTTACTTTTGCTGCGCCAATGCCCTGAAAACACATAAACTATCCTTGCTGTATAGAGAGTCTGGCAGTTCTCGCTGATAAATTGGTTATACGTTGTTATAAGTAAGTCAAGGAAGACACTGGAAGTTTTATCTATGGTTATTTTTCCTGACACTGTATAGGTTAATGCATTATTGTTCCCCAAGGTTAAGTGCTGTTTGATATCTTTAATACATCTTTTGTTCTTTCCTTTATTCCTTCCTTTCATTCTTCCTGCTGTGCATCGTCTCATCTCTGTTTTACCTACAGAGACACACTCTAGGGACTTGAAAGCAGGTCTCTATTAGGGGTGTGCTATATTACAAGTACAAATTAGTATTCATAACAAGTGACAGTTTTTTCAAAGTACGAATGTTTCTATTACTCGTTATTTGGTGAGAAAATAGGGTAGTGATAGAGCCAATCAAGGAGGGAGGAGGAGGGACCAGTCTCTGACAGTGCACTAAGCAACATTCTGTGTTGCATGAATGAGGAGGTCAGACAGATAAAATGTTTGACTTGAGATATATGACTTTCATTTTGAAAGGGATTTTCTAACAACTTTTCTAAGAGAATATAATTTATTAAAATATTCTTAAAATAATTAAAGTTTGTGTGAATGTGCTCGACCGTGCCACTTACTGTATTTTCATTTTTCAAAGAAAAAATAAACGGAACATGAATGTTGTTGCTGGGCCAGTGCAGGCTGGTGCTACACTAAGCAGGTCTTTCTCCCTACCCCCAGCGCCAGCTTTCACGACTACAAAATGTGTAGCACAAGTTGTTAGTCCCCCGATGGTGCTTACAAGTACCACCTGAGACCACAACACTCAGTTGGTGCACACTCAGTGAGTGATAATAAGGAGGAAATTGTAGATGTTGAACTCTGCAGCAACAGCTACTACTCTGGTCAGTTGGACAGCAGTGGTGAGGAGTGGGAATCTAACAGTGCATCTGCACAGCTGCAGCATTCTCCTGATTCAGTGTCAAACCTGTACCCTGAAGGATCCACCAGCCCTGCCCATAGGACAGTTCACTCCACTGCCAAAAAATATAAAGCAGAGCCTGCACACGGAGACTCTGCACCAAAGTTCCCTCTAAACTGCGCGCATGCACACCAATCTGGCATGTACCACGCATGTCACAAACCGTGCCACCCACAACTTCCTTTCTGCACGCAGCATGCACTTTAAAGTGTCAGTTGCTAACAATTTAAACTTTGTTCAGAAAGCTTATGTTGATGCAGTTAAAACTCTACTCAACCAGAAACACGGCATTTACTGGCAGTCTACTGAAAGCCGACAGAAGCACATTGAAATTGGGGAACGTCAGAGAGCAAATCCAGACGAAATTAAAAGTGATTGGCAATGTGCGCCTTGCCATAAAAATGAACCCTTTGCGGTTCATTTATTCAGCGTGTCTCGGGCGCATCAGGTCCAATTTATTTTCACACATGCAGTTTATTTTACACGCACTGTTTAAAAGAATTTTTTTTCACAGTAAAACAGGTTTAAAAGGCACTGCATATCAACAGGACGCTCAGTACTGCATCTCCAGCCCCGCCCCACCCCTTGTTCGCTGTATTTTTCACATACCTCTTCATAGTCATGCAGACCGATAAATCATCTCCTGATCACTCGTTTTGTCACCAACTCCTCAATAATGCGATCCAAGTCATTATTTTATTACTATAACATCACAAAAAGCTCTGCAAATGTCTGTGATATTCTTTGAGCTCTGGATGCAGAAGCAGATATGTTTGTTTATGGCCGTGTTATCTCTGTGGTGCCGAGGCTATGTGTATTGCTCAGATCCGCCCCTTTTTTTTCGGCTTCTCTCGGCTCCTATCGCTCACTCGGACATTGAATGGTTTTCTCTGCTTTTTCCGGAGAAAAAACGACTAGAGACCTGTGTTTTACGTCTTTTTGATGATGTCGGACAGGGTCCGACATCGGACCGGAAAGGGAAAATTGTAATGTCGGACCTGGTCCGACATAGGACCGCAAAAGGTTACTTAATCTATGTTGTCAGTACTGCACATTCATAACCACATAGCGAAATATGTTAATTTTCCTACCAGCTGGAGAACTACGCATTTTAATTTATACAGTCTATTAAAGCTGTAGTCCAAAGCGAGTTAATGGCAGTGGTACTCAATTCCCGATTGCATACACTGACAGTTGAGAGCACCGACACTGCAGTGCATAAAATGTAAATCCTCAAGTTTCAAACTCAGAACGATGTCAGCCACAAGATTGTGTTTCCTTGCATCATCCAGATAACTGCATGTATGGTCGGCATATTACCGATCACAATCTGGATTTACAGCAAACGGTGATGCTCAGTTCAGACGAAGCCTCTGTCACGCTAGGTACTCATAATAGTGTAGCTGCACTGCTTAGAGAATGTGGGCCACACTTACTGGACAACACTGTGTTTACAAAAGTGCTACGGAAACAATATTATTATTATTATTATTATTATTATTATTATTATTATTATTATTGTCAGCGACCTGGGTTTTTATTACGCTGTCTACAATAGTGTAAAGCACATAGAAAAAAATAGCCACAAAAGTCCTTTCCACATCAGCCTCCATCGCTCCTAGAGTTGTTTTCTGTCCATGCTTTTTAAAAAAGGGAACACAGTACTATCTACAGCAGGCAAAAAACTTCTGTCAATGGCCAGGTTTGCAAAAAGTTCAGGAACGGGGGCTGGGCGGCAGGCCGCCGGCCTGGCCCAGCCACACCGGCAGTGGAAACGAGGCATTTGCTGTAAATGCCCTTCTGAGAAATGATTAGTGTACTAGTAGACTACTGTGTTGTGGAAGTTGGTGACAACAAAGATCTTGTAGCGAAGTACTGTCTCAAAGCTTACAGATCTGCAGTATTGTATTGCACTGACTGGGCTTGTTGATGTTTTGGGGGAATAGTCTGAACTGTGCCATATTTTCAGAGAAGTAGTCTCACTACCATTGAAGTGCATAGCTACACAAAGGCCAAAATTTCTAAATATTGCTCCCAGTATCTGAGAAAAAGTTCACTGGAGTGAGAAACAGCATCTATTGCCAATACTGTCAATACAAAAGGTGTTCTCCATTTTATTAAAAAACTTTAAATTCTCGATTTCCGGAGAACGCACTGCAAGAACGGATTGCATTTAATATTGAAGCACTGGTTTCTGACAAATTTCATTCCGAGCACAAAAAAATGTAAGTAAACTTGTTTGGAAGTACCAAGCAATCTTGTATCTACCAATGCAAACCGATGGATCAATAACCGAACACATCCATGGCTCAGTTTCTTGATATATGTCGTACCTTTCGAGCCTCTAGTAACTGTGAACTCAGCTCTATTTAATGAACTAAGTCTCACAACAGACTAGTGATTTCCCTTATGGACCAGTTTACGAGAATAAAATCCTACCTCACAGGAAACTGAGATATTAACCAAAATGTACCATCTCTGGAAAACGGAGAAAAACAGATGAGAGAAATTTCCGGCATAATGAGTAAGTCATGTTCAATAAAAATGAACCTTACAGGTAGTGGACAAAAAATGGAAACACCTGGGTAAATGAGGGACACCAAGTACATTGAAAGCAAGGACTTCCACACAGGTGTGGCTCGTGCGTTAATTATGCAAATAACATCCCAGCATGCTTAGGGTCATGTATAAAAATGCTGGACAGGCCTGGTTGCCTATAATTATGGCTGCAAGAGACCTCAGGGACTGAAAGAGGGGTGATTGTTGGGGCGTGTTTGGCAGGAGCTTCAGTGACCAAGACAGCTCAACTTGCTGATGTTTCACGAGCAACAGTGTCTAAGGAGATGTCGGCATGGAACTCCGAGGGAAAGACGTCTTCAGCAAAGGGAAACAGTGGGCGGAAGCGCATACTCCAGGATCGTGATATCCGTGCATTAATCGAAGTGCAAGGCAAAACAGACGAGCAACTGCAGATCAATTGACTGCAAATTTCAACCTGGGGCGCAAGCAGCCAATTTCATCAAAAACGGTCCGCCGAGAACTCCACAGAGCGGGATACCATAGTGGCCCAATGCCCTGTTAAGTGACTTTACATTGGTGTTTCCATTTTTTTGTCCACTACCTGTACGTGTGTAGCATCTGCAGCACACTCGATTTAAGGTTATTTGTTTTTATTTATTTTCTGTAAACATGTAGTTTAGAATACATTGCTTTCAGAAGAATGGACTGTATTTACTCTTATTTTAATTATATATACGGTCACGCTTTATTTTGAGGGCCGTTTTTTAGTTTATTAACTGTTAACAAGCATTGTTAATTTATAGCTAAGGGTTAGGGTTAGGGATATGGTTAGGGTTAGAGTTAATAAAAAAAAAACTGATTTAATTTGCTAAACCTTAATACAGTAAGAATTTGAACCGATTTCAAGCATATGATTGACTGTGTATTGATTGTCTATAGGGCTCTGGTGTTTGATTGATCATCCATAGGGTTCTGGTCTTTGCAGTTTTAGTTGGCCTATTACATATTATTAACTAACAGTTAACAGAAAATAAATAATGTACATTAACGTATTTATTAGTTTGTTAACAGTATATATATATAAGCTTGAAGTGATACATATTGTAGATTATATTGCACTGATAAATTAGCCCTTTGGTATTTTTTCTTTATTTTGTGGCTTAACATTTCACATAATTTTCACTTTAGTCTGGTTACTTTTGCACTTTTAGTGTTCTATACTATAAAGAACTATGGGCCAAATATTCAAACGCCTTGCGTGTGTCACAAGGGGAGTGAAAAAAAGTTGTGCTTTTGAGTTATTATTATTATTATTTGTTTATTTAGCAGATGCCTTTATCCAAGGCGATTTACAGAGACTAGGGTGTGTGAACTATGCATCAGCTGCGAAGTCACTTACAATTACGTCTCACCCGAAAGACGGAGCACAAGGAGGTTAAGTGACTTGCTCAGGGTCACACAATGAGTCAGTGGCTGAGGTGGGATTTGAACCGGGGACCTCATGGTTACAAGCCCTTTTCTTTAACCACTGGACCACACAGCCTCCTGCGTGAGATTCTAAATAGATGCTATGTTGGACAAAATGGGTTTGCGCGTTGTTCTCTGCTTTTCCCTCAGATTTGGGGGAGGTGTAACGAATAATCCCGCAAGTTCACCACCACGAGCTAAATTCAAAAGTTAATTTGCTCGCAAATCACAATGTTGCAGGGAAATCACTTAAGACTGGTTACACGCTTCTTGATTATTTCGCAGGAAGTATTTCAAGACAATCTCTGTTTCTAGTTAAAGAGTGAACATGGCTTTCAGACAGCTAGACTTGCAAATGCTAGCAGAGCAACAGAAAAAAGAGGAAATATTGTGCAGGCTGCTGAAGAAGGTTGATTTATACATTGATTAAACATAATAACATTTTGGTTTATTTCCAACTCAAGCATTTAATTTATTTGTGGTTTATTTTAAACAATACTAATTACCAGTGCTTAATTTGTAAAGAAAGAGGTGCCGGGGCACAAGCAATGACAATAATATCGTTCTTAAGAAGCGCACATTCAGAATCATAACAAGTTTATTTGAAAGAGTATTGTAAGTACTAGTGTTAGATTTTATAATCACATATTCTATATTATATATGCAAAGCAGTAGTATGTGAAGAAAAATAAATTAAAGGCAATTGCAGGACAAAACTTTACTTGGATTTCTGTTGAACCGAATTCCATGCTTTTTATGAACACAACATTTTTTTGTGATAATGCCTCAAGGCATCATCAGACTGGTGAATACATTCTGTGCTATCACTGTGACTGAGAATAAATGCAGTGAGAAGGACAAACTCGAGGAGCTAGGGATGTGGCACAGTACAAAATTAAATGTGACCTTTAGTTCAGTTGACCTACATAACACAAGACTTGGGGGAGGGAGGGAGGGAGGGGGGTGGAGGTATTAGGATTCCTACCAACTAGGGCAGTATGCATTTGCCACAGATTTAGATGGAAAAGATTCAGAGCATTTGCCACATAGTGTGATTTTTCTGACATGCTTTGCCCTGTCCTTTTCCATCTGCGTTAGTGCTAGTGGCCAGCATAACATCTGAGGTGTGGCCTCATCTGTATGTTAGGTGCGACTGTATCGCAAACTAAATAGGTAAGAGGAGGTTTCTTTGAAGCTGATCCCATTATGAAAAGGAGAGAGCGAGTGAGAGAGAGAATACACTTTTTCCAAACAATGTTTTATGTTTATTTCTTAAATAAACAATACATAATTAGCTGTTCCAACTGTGATGTGAAACACGCCTTGGTTAAATTTGGCTGCTCTGAAAAATGTTTTACAGGTTAACTGCAAGATTAAATCTGTAACATATTATCTAATTTTAATTAACTTCATGACCCTCATCCCTGAGAATTTAAATAATTAGAATTACAATTATTGTCGATGTTCTAAATTTAAATCATGTATCAAACAATAGTTTCAAAATTGCAAAGAAGCAATTAAGGTCAAACCACATCTAAAGGTATCTTTTGTGGTAAAATATTTGCCTACAATAATGTCATAATTTCATAACCAACTGAATTACTGTACACATCCAATATCACTGTCAAGGCCTTAATTTGCCTAACATCTGTTTAATGTCAGGAACACAATATAGCTAATGAGGGCATTCATTATAATAATAATAATAATAATAATAATAATAATAATAATAATAATAATAATAATAATAATAATACAACAAATTACTGGGAACTACATTGATAGAATTCCTTAGAGATTAGTTTGAGTCTGGCACACAATTGGGAGAATTCCTACAGTAAGTACAGTTTTTGGCAGTCTCATCCTTGCTCCTACAATATACTGTACACTAATTAGCAAATTTTCTAGTAGGGTTATGTTAATTATTCAGACTTTTTTAACATCTTTTGAACCAACTTGTTTCAATTAAAACATTTTGGATCGGTTAAATCAGCTGTCACATGACCAAATTCATAGTGATTTAAATATGTGTTTTCAGCAATGACTACAAATATGTTGATAACAGAACAATAAAAGAGAGGTGTTAACAGACAGAATTCTGTATAAGGCGAAAACACCTGTTAAATCTATAATTGAATTGAATGTAAGTATGGAATAATCAATTTACATTCAGCAGAATTACCTGGTTGAGCTGTTGCTGAATAACAAATGAATGGTTATATGTGCTCTGATTGGCTGAATCTACACTGAACATTGTATAAAATCGGAATATATCCATTTCTTAGCAGCTTCTCTAAAAGATATGGTGGCCAAAATATTAAATACCCTTTTGCATCAGCCCTGAGACAAAGCTAGTATCCAGTGTATGTAAAGAAAGCACATCCACCTTCAGTGTGGCCAGTTCAACACCTTTCACAAGCAATGGATTCATCACAGACTTCAACAGTCATAAAACCATATTAAAACAAGTGGAGTCAAACTTCTCTACACTACAATTGCTCCTCAGAGATTTACCTGTAAAAATGTGTTCCCTACGATAGCTCACAAATATAAAAATGTTTTTTAACCTTTCTTCTGCCTGTAAGACTATACGATTAAAGAGATATACAAAATGGTAGATACAAGGTTTGACTGGCAACATTTTTAAAACTGTGGAATGGGAGTACTTCTTGTCAGCCAAAAACAAGACAAGAAGCAAATTTACAGGAGCTGATATGCAATGTAATGTATCATGACAAATCACCCAGGAGACCACAAGCACCTTGTGTGACCTTTTGCCTGTTACTGATTTATTGTTCCAATAATCAGTGCAGGTGGAGGACTGTGCTTGTACATTTTTGGCAGGATTACGTTCATAAGTAATAGGAATTTGTAAATGCTTCTTGTGGGGTGTCTGCGAAGCTCAGTACTGATTGGCTATTACATTTGAAAATATTATTTGATTAAAATGGGATTCTTAACATAGTGGTGATTTGAAATGTAACATTCATCAAATGCCTTGTCTGGAATGACTTGGTATGCAGGAATAGAAATGAATATTTAAATGGATTACTTATAGCATAGATGTATTCTGTCTGGACAATATATATGGATAGAAAGGTATCAATCTTAATTTGACCTAAATAATCCCCTGTCATGCAGCGTTTTCTATAGAATAGACAGTAACTGTTTTTATAAAATGGGCATTTTAAATACTCTATCCTGATAGGTCAAAACAGGTCACATGGTGGAGTTGCTATTTCAGTATATCACTATGGGTCGCCACTTTTCAAAAAGGGACAAATCACTAATAAACATCCATTCTGCTTAGTATCACTAGCCCTGAATCACAGAGGATGATTTTGGAATGATTTACAAACACTAACACACACAACACTATTCACAATATATACACACACAAAATCTCACTCTTCATGTGCAGGGCTCCTGCCCTGCCACAATATCCCATAACCATTTGTGCACAGTGTGATGTAAGTCTCCATGGAGAATCAGCGAAGTTGAATATCTTGGTAATATAGAATATGTTTGGTACTTCTAAAGACCTTGGCAAAAGGCAGTGCTGTAGTCGAGGGTATATGCAGGTGAACGTTGTTTACCCACTTTTAATTTGGGCAATATAGTGTTTACCCACTTCTCATATAAGGGATCCAGAGTTTACTCATTTCTACTCTCATGTGATATTCAAATCCTAGGTTAAAGGCAAGCTATTTTAACGGTGAGCATCTGTGTTGCATTGCTGCGCGTGAGACTGACAGCTGAGAACTCTGTCAGAACTGTACCGCTATCAGGGGGGCATGGCCACTGCACTGCGTGTTCTATGTTTGTGTGTGTGAGTGCTCTGTGATTGATTGTTTATGTTTTGTTAATGTTCTGTTGCTAGGCACACTGGACCTGCAGGGTGGTGCTAGTAGCCTTCATCCTAATCCACGAAAGGACGAATAACAATGTATCTGTTCATATTTATCTGTTCAATCTATCTGTTCATCTCCACCAAACAGGGCTGTTTACCCATTTTTTTTATTTACCACTACACCACTGGCAAAAGGGCAACTGGAAGATTGTTCACATTATCTCAAAATGAAGAAAAAACGTTTTGGAGCCTGTGCTTTCCTTTGAAGTTTATTGTGCCATTTTAGTCACAAATATATTATTGCATGTAAGTAAATATATTTATATTAAACATTAGCTGGCTTTATGAAACAGTACATAGCATTTGCAGTACATAGCATTATGTTAATACTTTGCATTACTTGTAATTGTCTATACAATTTCAAGTCCCAAGCAAACAGGTGATTAATTGATTAATCGATCATAGATCCGATAATCGATCAATAGAAAATGTCACGATTAAAACATCTAATATATATATATTTATACCACAAGTGTGGGTAAAGCCATAAATATTTGCAACCAAAATATTTGGTGAATCACACCCATAGAACCTATTTTGCTTCACAAATGTTGGTGATCTGTTGCAATATATGAAGCATGTATTGTTAGTGGAATTTGATATTTGTGCCAAAAATGTTTTTTCATATACGTGAAAAACACATAATAAAAGGCTTGCAAATATTTAGAGTATCTTGCATGAGATACATTTCTGCCAGCACCGAAAATGCATTTCAAAATGCCAGCACCGATCTGTCTGTGTCCGACTTATCCGACAAATGTGACATGTGACATTCCAGCAGTACACAGTAGAATGTAAGCAAAGACACACACACACATATATTATATATATATATATATATATATATATATATATATATATATATATATATATATATATATATATATATATATATATATATATATATATATATATATATATATATATATATATATATATATATATATATATATATATATATATTATATATATATATATATATATATATATATATATATATATATATATATATATATATATATATATATATATATATATATATATATATATATATATATATATATATATATATATAATGTTAGGAAAGGAAGATGCAAAAAACATCACTTGCCAGGATTTATTGGGAAATACAAAGTGAATTAAGTGTGTTTTTTTGGGTTTTTTATTTTTAAATTTCAGGTGGCACAGTGTGGCAGAGTGAGAGATCTGCCTGTAAATATTGTGCTGTTTGTGTGTTTTGGTGGTGGTTGGCAGGGATGGGGTTAATTCTTGTCCCTGCCAAAAACATGTGAGAATGTGGCTGCTCCTTAATAGAACAATTGGTGATAACTGGGAGAAGCCGCATGCTATAAAAGGAGAGCTCAGGGCTCCATTAGGAGAGACGATCAGGGAGCTGGAACCAGATCCAGAACCAGAACCAGAACCAGAACCAGAACCAGAATACTTCTAAGCAATAAACGTTGGGGTACTGTTTGACCAGGAAACAGCTTAGCTCTCCGGTATAGCTCAGACCCGCAACAGCTTAGTTAGCACTCCGGGAAGGAGTTAGGTTTTTGGTTTTGTTTATTGTTTATTTTGTTTTTTGGAGATTAAAATAAACAAACATACAGGCCTGACCTGTTTAAAACATACCTGTGCTTGTGTGGAGTACTGTTCCTTTTACACAAAAGACAATTGAAGACGGTCCTGCATGTGGCAAGCTCACCCCGGGTTTGTCACACACAGATACAATAGAACATGCTCCTGCTTTGCTGTATGATGCCAATGATAACAACTGCAATTTAGGTTAACCTTTCGGCTACCATTTGACCTTTTCATGAACAAATATCACTGTTCCTGCTCCCGCAGCATGCGTCCTCAAAGTGGAAATTAGATTTCCCATGCATACAATGCTAGTGATTAGCTGTCACTCTGATACTTTATTTACCCTCTCTGCCAAGGGGACTTGTAATGTCCCAGCTTCTCCCACCACCAGCCAGAATCCGAGAACAAAGTGAGGAGAAGTACAAAAAAAAAAAAAGCTGGAAAGTGGCAGGAATCTGGGATCCACTGCCATGTTGGAATTCTTGCTCAGGAACCCAAATTGAATGAAGTTACGATTCAGATTACACCTGAAATTAGAATGTATACCAAATAATAAGTGAACTTTAACTGCTGGATTCACAAACCCACAGGCGCCAATACTTGAGAGTGAACAAAACAGCACCTGCCAAGCAAAATTAAGTAAATGTTGTTGTCTTTTTTTTTTTTTCCTCAGGACATAGGGTCTGTGAAACTTGATAATAATAATAATAATAATAATAATAATAATAATAATAATAATCTTTATTTTATAAAGTGGGGAAGGTCGTTCCAAAGTTTGGGCGCCCTATTGCCCATGGAGTGAAGCTTAGTTTTGGGTATTGCCAATAAACCCAAGGATGAAGAACGTAGATTACGTACGGGTGTGTAACGCGTAAGCAATTCAGCAATGTAAGATGGAGCTAAACCGTTCAGAGCCTTATAGGTTAACAGTATTTGAAAATCAATCCTGTTCTCAACCGGCAACCAGTGCAAAGAAGCAAGAACTGGTGTAATATGGGCACCCAGTTTAGTGCCAGTTAAAATGTGAGCAGCAGAGTTCTGAATATATTGTAGCCTGCTAATAGCAGCCTTGGAGACACCTGCAAACAACGCGTTGCAATAATCAAGCCTGGAAGAAACAAAGGCATGAACTAGTCTCGCTGCATCAGGCACAGACAACATAGGGCGCAGACGATCAATGTTACGAAGGTGAAAAAAGGATACCTTGGTGACATTGCGACATTGCGGATATGTGAATCAAAAGTAAGGCTAGGGTCAAAAGGCAAGAGCTCTTGAACTTGAGCTAATCATCCACTATTTTGGGCTTATTTGCAATACTAAGCATTTAATATTGTAAATGTTTATTGACATTTTCTGCTTCATTTTATTTTATTATGAAAAAAATGTAAGAAAATATAGTGCTAATAAAAACAAACACTAATTACTTATGTCATGTAAGTTTAATTTAAAAAAAAATGTTTAAACTTAAAAAGGGTCCATGTACAACTGATCCATAATCAGGGGTTCACATAACTGGTACGCATGTGGACCAATAAAAAAAATGTGGACTTAGTTATTGTTGTATAAGACGTACGCGTACCATCAGTAGATTTGTAACAGGAAAGCATTTATAATAAAGGCACAGATGGTGCTCACAGTTTTATGGATTATTCCAGGAGAGTGGGGGTTTACAGGGTTTGTCAACAATGTCCGCGATCAAACCCCTGCACCCCCGGTCACTCGTTCGCTGCAGAAGTAAAACAGAAAATAAACACACATATATATATATATATATATATATATATATGTATCTTAATTTTTCGCCAGCACCTTCCTTCCTTTCCATTATTTTCGGCATTTTCTGCAATGTGAACTGTAGAACTGCACCATAACTGTTTAATTCACAGTACTGTACTTGTTTGTGGACCAATGAAATAGCAACTTGCCAAGCACCAATGCAATGGGGTACGTAATGTAAAAACAACTGCCTTATTGAAATTGTGCCATATTTTTTGTTTTTGTTTTTTGTTTTGTTTTACATAAAAAAAAAAATAAAAAAAATTTGAAACTCACCAACTGTCACAAATGTGTTAATAGCTTAAAAAATGAAAGATTAAAAAAAACACAAAAAACATCGGGAACATTTTTTCCCCCCGGATCTGCATTGATCACATCAATAGCCCCGGGGGACTGAGTAAAAGCGAAAAACCGCCAATCAGCTGAGAGTTTTCATCTCTACATAATAGGAATTGGCCTAATGTCATAAATAAACCATGGTTTACCAGTTTGTTGTTGCCCACATGTCTAATTTGCTATTCAAATTACAGCTGCAAATATTCACCAGGGAAATCCAGTGTATTATTTGAGCTTATTAGGCACCATTGCAGAGAAGTATTTGCGAGGCTGTGATTATTAGCGCAATCCCCTTTTGAAAAGAAAAGGAGATTGCTTCACCTTACTGCCCTCATACTATTACCCTAAAGCCCTACAACTAAAGATGTCAGGGCTTGAATTTCATGTCTGTGTGCTGGGGGGATTTCCCCCCTATGCTGCAGCCAATGGGGGGGATTCCAAAATTTTAGGGGGGGGAATGGCAAAAAAAAGGCACTTTTGAACATAAAAAAACCTATATATTTTACTGCATCTTCATTCACACTGGTGTTGCTTTAAAATAAGCTGCTTTCAGGAGACCTCACAGCTGTTCATCCCTGTGAGGCAGAGCACTCTCCATTGCTTTTGCCATTGCCTGACGTGAACTTTTTGTATGCAGCAGAAGAAAAAGGTGCTTTTCTTTTAAACCAGCACTCCATTTCTTTTGAGATGAGCTTCTAAGCTTTCCAACGATACCGCCCCTTTCAGTCTAGCTGCTACAATGTCAGAGCAATAGACTCAAAACAAAACCTAAGCTGTGAACTCTGTCACATGATGAGAGGCTTAACTTCAGGCAGTCGTAGTTCCAGATAGGAGTACACACACTGAATACGTCTTTGGAAAGCCCCAAGTCTGTACTTTTATACAAGCTTTTATGGTGCCTGAGTAGTATGTGCATAACCTTTGGTGCGCTGGTGCGCTTAAGAGTTAAAGCGAAAAGTCACCGCTTGCAAAACAACACCTAGATAGACTTAATATCGTATTTCTTTAAAAAAAGAAAAACGGTTTACTTACTGCAGTGTACTTTCTATAATGCTTAAAGATAGTGGCCTAGAATCACGTACGAGAGAATAAAGTCTTGCAGCACTTAAAATAGCCAGCACTACTTTTATTTATGTATGTATTTGAACCAGAACTACTCGGAATGCGGCTCATAGTGCTTTCGTCACCGACACCCACTTCCTTAGAGATTGTTGTAGCGCTTCAGGCATTCTAAATTGGGTGGAAAATACAGTAGCTTGGTGTCTTAAAATATCTCTGCAGGATTTTCCCACGATCCTGTGCTGAAATTCAAGCCCTGTTAAATGTTAAATTAGAATTTATAAAGCGACATTTACATTCTCCCACAGTTAAAATTCACTCTGAAGTAACTAGGTATCAAGGTTGCCAACCGACCGTAAATTTACAGACAGTCAGTAAAAAAGTCACATTTTAACTGTCCGTAAAGAACCAAAAATGTCTGTGATGCCAAGTTTGCCATGAATATGTTAGAACAAGTTTTTATTTTTTAGATGAACCTCATAAAAACCCACATGAGAAATCAACTGTCTACAGACATCCTGGGTGGAATTGTGACTATCAAGACTGTAAAAACAACACCAGCTTCAGACCAATGAAGCAAATGATCCAGTCTGCAAATGTGTCCATGTATGACCATAAGAAGTAAATAAGACTGTAGCAGGGCAGAAGCCATGCACGTGTAAATAGTGGGTGTGTGTGTGTTCAATGTAAATAAAGTTTCCATGTTTTGAATTTAAGTTTGGCAGTAAGGTGTGCTCACAGCTAAAGCGCCAAGATGGCTGTTGCTTGGGTGTTGTTTATTTTGTCTTTAGCTTATTTATTTGTATAACCAATTTGCTTTTTGTTAATAAATAAGTGCTCTTGCTCTTCAACTCCAAAACTGTTTTGAGTCTGCTTCCTGAGAGTAACCAGCCTGGGCTATGACACTATCCTGCCACAAAGACTTAAATAAATGGAAGTACATAAACATAACATATTTTATAATGTATTTTATTGTTTCTGATTTTGTTTTAATGATGTCAGTAAAAAACAATACGGTCAGTTAAAAAAATGCCACTTTAAGTCTGTGTCAGTAAAAGCAAAACTGCAAGGTTGGCAACCCTGCTAAGTATATACTAAAAAAATAAAAAAAATGCACTGCACAGCATCTTTACTTTCTGGGGATCCTGTACATCACTTTAAGTAACTTTGCTCTTGGATGGATATTAAGGGGAACAAGGGCATCTACATATATACATGCTTTAAATTGTAATTATTATTGTATTGCAGTAGGGCAAATTCCCACGTGGTAATACAACTTTTTTTTTTTTTACCAAGCAATAAAATACTGTACTGCATTTACTCACCTTTTGTAGCACTCTGTGCTACCTTTGGAAAACCCATTATGTTACTTGACATATGGCTTAGCATTAGACAAGGAGACATTTAGACTGCCAACCACCAGATGAGACTAAACATAGCGATGGGGAGAATTGAAAACTAAACATTACATCAAGAGCTTGCTTTACATTGTGTTATTGTTACTCATTGGTATGTAGTTTAGAGGTAGTATTGTAGGTATTCCCAGTCTAGCTATTTTATTTAAAAACTAAGAGTGACCAAATGAATAGATTGAAATCACTTATAAATCTGGTGTAACACAGCAGGGAGGGGGTTAAAGCCTCCCTGCGTGGAAAACATGTGCGGAATGCACATTTGTTTAGTTTAATTGTTTTTCTTTATTGTTTAATTGAATTTGTTAATTGTTTTATTATTAATTATCCCCTGCACCTGGTAGCTATTGTTAAATTAAAACCAGGTGCAGGGTATTAAAGGAGAGCAGTCAGTTTGCTCACAGCTGCTCAGGAGAAGGAGGCAGAAGGGGTTCTCTGCTTCCAAGCAGACGTTAAATGTAAGAGTGTATTTTGTGGGTGTTTGTCAGGTAAACGGCTTAGCCGTCCTGCGTGTTAGTCAGGGACCTGGGAAAAGTGGAGTTCGTGCTCATCAGAGCAAGGTGTTTAGTTTGTGTTTGTTTTGTTTTGTGTTTGATTGTTAAAAATAGCGCACCAGCGCTGTAAAAATCCATTCTAGTGTGTTGGGTCGTGTTTTTAAAAGGACAACAAACCTGTGAGTGGTGCAAACATGTTACATAGGACAATTAAATAAATGTATGTCTTTGTATCTTGAAAATTGTACTAGGTTATATGAACCCTAAAGCAAACCATTCAATTGCCTGAACACTTGAACTGAACTACGTCACTAAGAGATAAATAGAAAGATAAAAATATGATGCTACCAAGAACTTATCCACAATCGCATTCAGGGTTTAGGCAAGGATTATAATAGAATGTGGGATTAATCACCACTTCCCAATCTATAAACCATTATTAATTGTAATGTTAAATTCACAACATAGATATATCAAGGTTTTATTAAAAAAGTATAAAAATGTATATATTCTGATAAAGTGTTGTGTATCCAAAGCATGACATTTGTATTACAGGATCACTGTGCACAGATTGAAAAGAAAAAAAAAAGTTTAGCAGCTTTGCAGCAAATAGAAAAACATCTGTAAATTTGAAAGTTTGGAAATTATAATGTTATAAAAGAAAATGAAAAAAAAAGAGTTCCACACTTGACTTTTTATTGTCATGCACAGTGGCAACACCAGGATTCTGGAAGAGTGGGGTCGAAGGGGTGGCAGTGGGCTTGGGGGGCATTTATTTATTTTATTTTTTAAGGCTAAGGGGAGGGAGACCCATGGAAGATAAATTAAGAAGGGGAACACAAACCATAAAAGAGTGGTTACTAACTGAGCTTGGGTATGTATGCTATATGAGCTGGATGAATACATGCAAGCAGAAACTACCGCTACAGTCAGCACTCGGATATCCGTTACCCAGACACACGTCAGTCACGTTTTACCGCCATTGTATTAAGAATAAAATCAATCCCCATTCATACATGTAACAAATTAATGCACTTACCTGTCACACGCGATTTTCCGACTCCATTACCAGTTTTCTGACACAAAGCCCATCTCTTAAATGTTACAATGTACTTGTTTATCCATCACAACCCGCAGTTGTTGTTTTTTTTTTCTTTTTTCTCACATGCTAAATAAGTCTCTTTATTGTGCAGTTACGCAGCACTTCCTCCAGTTTAACCGGACGAAAATGCGTCAAAAACAAAGCAAACAAGACAAGCTACAGTAATGTAAAAGTTAATCATTAAACAGTTTTAGATACTGTGATGCTTTTTTTTTAAATCTGTGATTTTTAGTTGCTTTTGTGCATTTTCATTTGCAAGTGAACTGTGACATTAGGGCCTTATCGAGCACTATATTCTGCAATTTTTAATACTGACTTTGGATACTGTTTTAATTCTGGAAACTAGTGTTGTTTTTTAATCTTTTGTTAAACTGCATTGCCTTTAATGTTTTACACAATTCTGTGCATGGGACATTTTGATTTAATTTTGCTGTTGAGTCGTTAATGAGGAATTTTACAGACTACTATAATACATACCGGATTTAAAAGTATGTATGCACTGTATTGCAGTCCATGTGTCCACAGTCGTATCTTTTGGCAAGTGATATTTTCAGAATCATATAGTTCTGAATTAATACCACTTCTGTTTAAGTATAAACTGTACCAACACAACATTAGGTTACTTACTGTAACCCTAGTTCCCTGAAAGAGAAGACGACCACCAAAACATATTTATCGGATATGCCTGTCTATTGGTAGGTATTCACTGAGCTCTTTATATCAGAGCTGCCAATAGGCCACTTCCTGGGGTGACGTCCTCGGTCCCGCCTACCGAGGGATTAAACAGTCAACCCACAGAAGCCAAGTTCTCTTTTTGCATCGAACCCATGAGGGCGACTGATGCGACCTCGCTGGTTGGTGGTCGTTTTCTTTCAGGGCAACAGGGTTACGATAAGTAACCTTTAAGTAAAGTTTCCTTTCAATTCGAAGATGACCACCAAAACATACTTATGGGAAAGCATACCAGAGCTGTCGCGAGGGAGAAGGAACGATAGCAGATGAGGGATGCATCAGAAGCACATGACCCAAGGTTAGTGGTGCGGGCGTGCAACCTCAAGGACCCTCGTGCCTAATGAAGGCAAAGAAGGATCTATCACATTAAGGTGATAGAACCTGGAGAAAGTATGCGGCGTAACCCAGCTAGCCCCAGGTGGGGGCAAGCCGGCACTATCATACGTAGTCGAGACTGTGTTCACAATCCAGTGCGATAGTCGCTGCTTCGAGAGGGGTTGTCCTAAGGTCCATATCCCGTGACAGACAAAGATATGGTCAGAATGATGCAGACCTCGTCCTATCCATGTAACACTTCAAGGCCCGCACCGGGCAGAGGAAGCTCAATCTCCTATCTTCCTCTGAAGAAAACGGAGGTGGATGGAAAGACTCCAGTTCCACAGACTGGTTCATGTGGAAGGCTGTGATCACCTTAGGGAGGAAAGCAGGGTTTGTACGTAGTGACACCCTGCTGCCATCATCCCAAATACGCGTACAGGAGCTGTGCACCGACAGTGCCTGTAGCTCACTGACCCACTTTGCGGAGGTGATAGCCAAGAGGAAGGCTGTCTTAATAGATACTTCAACTCTATGGAGTGTATAGGCTCAATGGGGCCTAGTGAGAGCCTCCAGGACCACATCTAGGCTCCATTCGGGGAGAACGTCCTTCTTAAGAGGACATAACCATCGAGCAGCCTTCAAAAAATGGGCCGCTAGTATATGAGTGCCCGGGACAATTCAATGGGGACATGGCATCCAGATATGGCTGCTAGGTACACTTTCAGCATAGAGGGGTATCGACCCGCCTCTAACAGATCTTGAACAAACTGCAATATAGTTGTTATAGGGCAATAACAGGGGTCATGACCTCTGGTCATGCACCAATTTTGAAAATACTTATAGGCGTGCAACACTCCTGTGGAGGAGGCCTTAGTGTACTGACTGCATCTGAGAGCCCTAAGGAGGACAGACGGTCCCGTTCAAGGGCCAGACCCACAGTTGGAGTCTGCCCGGTTCTGGGTGCCAGAGGATGCCATGCGCCTGACTGAGGAGATCCATGTGCAGCAGAATCTTCCAAGGCTGGCCCTGTAGCAGCTGGCAGAGGTTTGAAAACCAGAATCTCCTGGGCCATCTAGGGGCAACCAGGAGAACTGTGGCCTTGTCTCTCCTGACCTTCTCGAAGAAGGCAGAGAGCAGCAGTATCGGCGGGAAAGCGTACAAAAACACTTTGGGCCACTCATGGGCTCGGGCGTCGACACCTGGTGGTCCTCCGCAACTGCGGAGGGAGAACCACAGGGAGCAATGGGTCATCTTTGCTGTGGCAAAGAGATCGACGGGCTTCCCCAAAGTGTTCCCAAATGCGCTGCACCACCTGAGGGTGCAGTCGCCATTCTGACACATGAGGACCCTCCCTGGAGAGGAGGTCCTCTGCCCAGTTCACCACTCCCGGGTGATGGGCAGCCCGGAGGGATAGTAAGTGCCTCTGTGCCCAGATCAACAGCCGAAGGGCTATGCGGTGTAACCGTAGCCCACCCTGGATGTTCACGTACGCCACTACTGACATGTTGTCCGTCTGAACAAGGACATGAAGCACAAGGAAGGAAATGTTGAAGCCTGAGGCAGCCCACTCTCAGCTCCCACGCATTTATGTGCAGGGATGTCCAGCAACCCGACCAGGGTCCGCGGACTCCTCTGCCTGCCCAGACCGCCCCCCAACCAGTATTGGATGCATCTGTCGTCACCAATTGACAGTTGTGTATCACTCCCATCCTTACGCCTTCGCTCAGGTGAGACACTTCCCACCATCAGCGTAGGGCTTCCCAGCATAGGCGAAACACGGTCAGCCAACGGTATCTGTCATGCTTGGGGTGTAGCTGAAAGGCACTGAGCCACACTTGGATCGGGCACATGTTTTTAACACAACACCAATTGTACTGTGAACCCTTGTTGAACGGGGCCAGACAGTTGTGAATGGCAGCTACTCTGTTGTCTGACAAGTAGGCTCGCATCGTAAGGGAATCCAGCCGGAGACCCAAGTAGACCGTACTTTGCACAGGTATTAATTGGCTCTGGCATCATTGAGGGTGAGACCCAGACTCAACAGATGCTTCATCACAATCGCTGTATGGACCACTGCTCCTTCCTGCGACTGGGACAGATCAACCAGTCGTTCAGGTAGTTCATCACCTTGATCCCTTGTGGCCGCAAAGGAGCTAGGATGGCATCCATGCACTTTGAAAACATGCAGGGGGGATAAGGAGAGGCCGAATGGCAGCATGGAAATCTCGAAGACTCTCCCCTGAAAGGCGAAGTGGAGATACTTCCTGTGCGCTGGATGACTAGGGACGTGGAATAAGTGTCCTTTCGGTCCACTGTTATAAACCATTCGCCCAGCCGGACAGACTGGCGAGTATGGCGGACGCCAGCATCTCGTTCTCTCTCGTACCAGAGTACAGGAGGGGAGCATTGAGCCTACCTGCCGAAACACCTGCCAAGACGCTGCAGCAATTCCTCTACCGCTGGTCCAAAGGAATGGTCAGGGGAGCAGTGTTTTTTGTTAAAATATTTTATTGATTTTTGTTGTTTCAAAATAAAACGCCGCAAGCGCCATTGCACTGTGCTTGCAGGTCTCTCTGTGTTGTTCCTGCATCTCCACACGGCTACCCTGTCACACCCCCCCATTCAGTAGAAACTGTAAAATTATTAAGGACTGTACTGACAATGTACTGAAAGCAGTGATTTAAAAAACTAGGCATAAAGTCAAAGTCACAACAGCATCACGATGCATGATGATAGCGTATAACGTCTCTCCATGCTCTCAAGTAGCGGCTGGCTGGATACAGGGCAATTGTTTAAATGATTATTTTGTATTATTTGTGACATAACACATACCGGTTTAAAAACAAAACATAATCATGCTGGACCACCATGCATAGCAGTATGAGAGTGCATTTTCCAATGGAGATGCAGAACTCGATCTACCAGAACGTCAAAATGTTACTGGGATGCATATTCTGACGACGTGTTGGGTTGTAGTAGTAAAAGGATCAGCACTGATCCTAAGCTCAGTTTCGGGTCAAGATCTGGTCCTGTTCCAATCTTGCTTCAGAGTAGTGTCAGATTCGGATCAGAGCTTCAGTTACTAGGCTTATTCCTAGACTAAGACAAAAGCGGGTATTTTGTGATCGGCAAAAGCCTCTTCAGGTTTACTTCAAATAAATAAATGCACTGGGTAATATAAAATATATAGTAAACTGAAACAGGAAACACAGCAGCCCTTCTTTTTTATTAGTACAGTATATGTTTGCATCACGCTAATTGTAATATTCATTTTCATGTAGTTTCTGCCATCCATGTGGTGTTGCAAAATATGCAGATGTAACTTAAACCTCAGTGTATAAAGGTAAGCTACACCAAGCTACAGATATTGAGTTAACGTATTCCTGTTTACAGGTAAGAACTTAAAAATATAATGAAAATATTGTGTTATTATGTTTTAGGCAACACATAATGTTCATTATGGTAATTGTTTATGTATTAGTTTTAAAATGTTTAGTAAAACGTGGCCTAGAGTTTTTAGAATACTGACAAACGTCCATGAATAAAATTCAAATAGCGATGTGACAGTCTGCACGATTAATTTAAACACTATCAATATATAGTATATATTTAAGCATAGGCGACGCGTGAGTCTTTTGTTTGGGGAGGCTATTCCACACTTTTCCCCCTGCATTTATTATTATTACTCTGTTACAAGTGAGTCTGAATACTAAGTTTCATTCATTGTGTTGAGTTTGAAAAATAGTCGGACTGACAGACACAAATAAAAGCTGTAAACCGGATTCAATCTCCTGTCTTTGATAACTTGTGCTGTATAATAATTTATAGCACAAAACAGACCCCTAAACCACTCAGGGATGCTACATAAATAAGACGGCCAAATAAATGAAGTTTAACATAGCACTAACTTGTACATTAAAACATGTTATGCCTATTTCAGCAAATTAGAAAAACAGACAGGATAACAAACTGCACTTTAAATCCGTTAACCTGTTCTGCAGTCCTACAGTACCTACACCAATTTCAAACACCATTTCCATGACTTCACACCAATTTAAATTGATTCTTAGTACTGTCTATTAAGCTTCTAAACACGCACTTACTATCATACTTCAAGGGGCATTCAACATATTTCATAAGGTATATTTGCAAAAAAATAACTGCACTCTTATCGTAAACTTTTGACTGTCTATATGGGGCTCAGATCGGCAGGAAGAATGGATGTTAAACCTGCCAAGCATTGTCTCCTCAAATGACATTGAAATGTAACTAATTCTTGTATTTTGGACCTTGGTGATACTGTAACAGGGCCGTCTTAGCCTTGTTTACCTGTGTATCCGAAAACTGTCTTTGGTAAGCAAAACCATTCATTTTCATCAGAATATTAAAATATGTGTTCATATTTAGAGTACAGTAAAGCAGGCAGATGCGGTTTTCTGCTTTCCTTGCAGACACTTTTTCAGAAGTTAAGACCCTGCTTTCACTGAAAATGAATTGAAGGACTGGAAAATATAAAGAAAAAACTTCAGAAACATTCATAATCTGGCACCACAAACTGATCTGAAATGTGACATTTGTTCAAACAGTCGAAGGAAGTATGTTCTGACTGTAGCGTCACAGTTTCTCACAAAACGGTGGTGCGTGAAAAGACAGTATGCTACGAAAATATTTTGCCACAAGTTCTGTAAAATCAGATTTGGATCAAGCTGTTTGTATAAATAACAGCAATTCAAATAAACATAGAAATTGTGAAGAGGATGTTCCAGGCAAGGGAATGAGTGAAAAGGATTCAGTTTTCGTCGGCTGCCTCCTACAGCGGTATGGAGGGCTCAGATCGGCGGAGAAAAACAAAACAGGTGTTTCAGGAGATATGGAGAAAGAAGAGAAGATGCATTCAATAGAACACAATAATAAAGCAAGTACATCAAGACAAAGAGAAAACAAGTACAGTTAGAGAGCTCATTTTAATATAGCCTAATTTTTAAAATGTATACTATATTCAATTATAGTTTCATGAACCCAGTTATGGAGGATATTTTATTCAAAAAAGAAAAAAATACATATAGAAATAAATAAATAAATGTCGAAATAAATACATAAATAGAGACATTTATTTATTTATTTCTGTATTTGATTATTTATTCATTTATGTATTTGTTTATTTATTTATTTTTAATTTTGGCATAGCAGCTACATTATACCTTTCATCTTCTAAAATTGCAGTACTCTCTAGGAGCACATTGGGCTCCATCACTATAGCAGAGATTCACTGCATCCACATAATACCCTTTTTATTTTAGATGGAGCCTGTTTGAAATAGGTTTCCATCTCCATTAGGACTCTTTGAAACAGACGGGACCACTTTAGATGGAAGCTACTCAATCCGACCACATCAACCCTTTTGATTTTTGCACAGGAGGTATGTTGATTAGGGACCTGCTTAATTTGCATAACATACTGTCGGAATTGGGGTTTTGCCACTGTTCTCATCCTTACTGGCCATTTTTAATTTTTGCTTGGAACACAAAAAACAGTCAAAGTTAAAACCCTTCCACAAAAGCCCTGCCTGACGGTCGGAAAAGCTTTGATATTCAGTGACATTGTCACAGCTGCTAGAAATCGACTGTTCCCAGGGACTCTCCACAGGCCACAATACAAGTGTATGTGGCGTTCATGCAAAAGGAAATGTAATGAGAGTCTGCAGTAAAAACACATTTGGGGGAACATAAGTAAATAATAAGTTACATAAATAATATTATTGTCAGAATAAGTTGGCAATGACGACACCCGGCTCTACTTAAAACTCGCCCCTCTGCCATGGTCTGACTCTTGGCTTCATTCAAGACATCGAGGCCTGGATGTCTGCCAATTTTCTTCAGCTGAACACTAGCAAATCTGAACTCCTTCTGGTAGGATCTGAAACTCAACTTAAGAATCTAAATATAGCTGCCCTGAACCTCTGAAAATGTCTGCTTCTGCCTTCCTCCAGAGTATGAAGCCTTGGTGTACTTCTTGACAGCAACCTTTCCTTTGATGATCTCCTCCGTGGTCAAATCTTCCTTCTACCACCTTCGAAACATCTCCAAAGTCTGTCCCTACCTTTCCCTCCCAGATGCAGAGATACTTTGTCATGCATTTGTCTCCTCTTGACTCGACTACTGCAACTCTCTATATGGTGGTCTCCCGGCACACACCATAAACCGACTGCAGCTAGTCCAGAATGCCACTGCCAGGATCTTTACCAGATGTTAAAAATGTGATCACATCACCTCTCGTCTTGCCTAGCTGCACTGGCTACCTGTAAAGTTCAGAATTATTTTCAAAACTCTCCTGCTCACCTACAAAGCCCTTCATCACACAGTTCCTGAGTACCTCCTCAACTTGCTGACCCACTATGTCCCTGCCAGCAAGCTGAGGTCCTCCGACTCTGGCCTGCTTGTTATCCCCAAGCAAAAGTGCACCACACTTGGAGAACACTCGTTTAGCTTCATGGCTCCGACTCCTTGGAACTCCCAGCTTTGGTGTGTGATGCTCCCACCGTCGCTCGCTTTAAATCAACTCTCAAGACCCACCTGTTCTCTCTTGCTTTCCATGCTGTTTAAGCCTGATATCTGCTATTAGCTGCTGTGTTGTTGCTACTATTTCATGTATTTTGTTACTATCATGTATGATGCACATTCCACTGTATTTAATGTATAATGGTTTTTTTTTTTTACTGTATATCATGTATTATGCATTTCTCTGTATTTAAAGTATTATGGATTTTCTTATTGTTACTGCATCTTGTAAAGTGCTTTGTGATGGTGGTCCACTATGAAAGGTGCTATATAAAATAAAGATTGATTGATTAATTGATTGACTGATATAGGCTTTCTAATAACACAGCAAAGTTAATTGAAGTCATTGGATTGGTCTCGGTTCTATCGCAGAAAAAATGTCCGGTCCGTTCAAATCGCACGGGTACTACAGTACTTTGCATGCGAAAATATCCTGCGTTTTTCAAAAACTTCAATCCATGAATACAGTTGAATTCTAATTAGACTTTCTATCGTTAATCATGTAAACACAGAAAAGCGACGTTTTAAGAAAATCAGTTTTATGATTCAGTTTTCCGAAAACATTAGTTTTCGGAAAACACTTTGTCATGTAAACGTACTGACTGACAATTACTTTTGTGAATATATGTGTTTCTCTGGTTATTGTCGGTTGGTTTGCTGAGCTGTCAATATTCGTCTGTGTTTGAGGGTTCTATGTCATTTGTATGTCTGTATGTTGCAGTACACTTGAATTTGATAAATGTAAACTTTCCCTCTAAATAAGTAGTTTTTTTTTTCTTTATAATTTGGGGAGGTTGTTACAGTTGTATAAGCATTACGTCGATCTTTTTCCTGTTGTATAATGTCTGTTTGATACTGACCTCATAAAAGACTGATGTGACTGTATTTTATTTTTATTTTTTTTACTGTAGAGCTTTTTAAAAAGTTCATAGGCATTGTTTTACACATTGTGTATGTTTCTGACATTGTCCTTGTTCCAACCACTTTAAAACACACAGAGAAAAAAGCTAGTGGGCACAGTGTTTGTATAAAATATAGAAGGTGGACCAGCCACATACCGGTCCACTGTTTGGACCGGACCTGTACCAGACTTACATATATTTGGATCGGGCCACTCATGGTGTCCGGTCTGGTATGCATCACTTGTAGTAATAAACATTTTGAAAATCCATAAACTAGGACATAAACTAACATTAGGCAGCAGACAAGTCTGTATCATTTTATCCCAATGTATTTTTGTATTACGTTATAACCTCATACTTATTGAATGTCATTCTGCTAATTATTAAACAACCTAGCTTTGATATTTGCACAAAGACATATTCGCATGAACAACTAAACTGTACAGCTCTGCTGTGTGCCTGCGTTTATTATTCGCCATGCACATAGCGCTGTGCAGTGAGTGTCATGTGACTATATGCAATCTGGATGGGAAATTAAGATACTACACACTGTAAACAAGAAAATGATGGATATCTCTAAAAATGCTAAATGTTTCTGCAGCAGATCACATAAAGCACTATCTAGCAGGAGTTTTACACACCGATGGAGGTAAGCTCTTATGTACTGTGACTGCTTTACTTGCATAGAAACACAAAAAAATGACTTCCATGTTCCAGAAGTCCACTGAAAACCGTGAAGCATGAAACACATTACATTTTGAGCTGACAGCTGATATCCCTCTTGAAAAATTGGACAACCAAAAAATACATAAATTCTTCAGACAGTGTAGCAAATGGTGGAGTGATTCCTTCATCAGCCCAGCTGAGACATGAATACTTACATAAAGGTGCCAAGTTATCACAAGCAGGAGATTATGGAATTGGTAAAACAGTCTGGTTGCTTGTCAGTGGTCACACTGACAAGTCAACTGATGCACAAGATCACTATGGGTTACACATTGTATTTGTTTTGCAAGACCTAAATGGTGAACATGCACCTGACCTGTACTGGAACTGAAAGCTGTCCTTGCAGATACACGTAACCTACAGGCTGCTGATTACAACACCGTTTCACAAGCACAAGCTGTTGTAAAGTGCTTGAATAACTTTGACGTTGATTTTGATATCAGTGCATTTGTCTCTATATTTTAATGTTTTAAAAAAAATAATAATCTGTACAAAATAGTTCTGTGCACATTCTGCGAAATACAATACAAGACACTGCCATGAATTTTAAAGAAAATTTCTGTGATTCACAGGGCCTTCGGTATGACACAGGCCTGGTTTTTGGGATGGAACTGTGTGGCAGGCTGGCTCGCAGTGGTGAACTGTGATGACGTCACGGACCAGGAAGTAACTGAAACCAAAACAATGGATGGGCAGGTGAAGCTGAGTGCAACGGCACTCAGCGTATTTATTAATAAATACAACAAAAACAAAAGATTTAAACAAAACAACAAACCAAAGCAAAGGGCACGAGGGCCAAACGAATAAACAGACAAACAAATAAGTGGCGTGCTGGCTAAACCAGCACGTTTTAGCAATTGTTTTTATGTCTTCTACTGGCGCTCTCTCCACTCTCCGTACTCTCTACTCCAACACTCCCCTGCAGAACGGACAACTGCTGGTTCTTATACTCTGGCCGAGGGGTTAACTAGCTGTTAATTATCTTATTACCCCTCAGCCACAGTCTGCACGCGTTTGGTAAGGATGCATGACTGTCAGCTAGTTAAATAATCAGTAGCTGATCAGTCATGCATCCTCACAAGGTTTTAAATATAAATATAAAAACAATAACAAAAGACGCGGCGCTTTTATCCCCGCCGCAAACAAATACAAATAATAATAAATAGGGGCGGGACACTCCGCCACACATCCCACCCCTTGTGCGCAGCACACATGGCCTTTTCGGCCACCTCCCCCCCTTATTCCCTAAAGTCCTGACTAGCAGTCACGGCACAGGAACAGGGGCAGCAACGGGCCAAAGGTGGCGGCCACGGTGGGATGTCCTCCTCCAACCCAAACAGCCGTAGCGTTCCAATGGCCCGCGCACAGACCGGCTCCTCTGGCCAAAAATTTTTGGGGTGGTCTCCAGACCTGCCCCCTTCTTCATGGCCAGCAGCTCCCTTCATGGGGCTCCAGCCACAGTATTTCCTGCCGCGAAAGTGCGGCTGGGGAGCTGGTCTCCTGACCTCCCCTTTTCGTGGCCGGCAGCTCCCTTCATGGGGCTCCAGCCACAGTATTTCCTGCCGCGAAGTGCGGCTGGGGAGCTGGTCTCCTGACCTTCCCCACTTCTTCGTGGCGGCAGCTGCCCTTCATGGGGTTTCTGCCATAGTATTTCCTGCCGCGAAAGTGCGGCTGGGGGAGCTGGTCTCCTGACCTCCCCCCCCTTTTCTGTGGTCGGCAGCTCCCCTTCATGGGGCTCCAGCCACAGTATTTCCTGCCGCATGGCAGGACTGGTAGCGACCCCAGGCAAAACAGGACCCTCGGGAGGCGAAGGTAGCAGCTGCAGACCTTCGGCAGGCAACGGCAGCAGCAGCGGACCCTCGGGAGGCGAAGGCAGCAGCAGCGGACCCTCGGGAGGCGACGGCAGCAGCAGCGGACCCTCGGGAGGCGACGGCAGCAGCAGAGGACCCTCGGGAGGCGATGGCAGCAGCAGCAGTAGCAGACCCTCCGGAGGCGAACTCGGGAGGGGAGCCCCTGGCCATGGAGGCGGCAGCGGGAGCTCCACTTCTCCCTCCTACCCTATAACTGGTGGCTCTCCAGGCGATGCGGAGCAACAGGCAGCCCCAGGCGATGCGGAGCAACAGGCAGCCCCAGGCGATGCGGAGCAACAGGCAGCCCCAGGCGATGCGAAGCAGGCATCCTTGGGCGGTGCGAGGCAGGCATCCTTGGGCGGTGCGAGGCAGGCATCCTTGGGCGGTGCGAGGCAGGGCAGGAGCAGTCCTTCCCATGACAGTGGAGGTGGAACCAGTAGGCATTCACCCTCTGCTGGTGGAGCTGGGAGCGGCAAGCAGTCCTCCCACGGCGGTTGAGGCGGAACCAGCAGGCATTCACCCTCTGCTGGTGGAGCTGGGAGCGGCAAGCTGTTCTCCCACGGCGGTTGAGGCGGAACCAGCAGGTATTCACCCTCTGCTGGTGGAGCTGGGAGGGGCAAGCAGTCCTCCCACTGTGGTGGAGACAGAGGCAGCTCCTGCTGCTGTGCTCCTGGCGGTGGAGACAGAGGCAGCTCCTGCTGCTCTGCTCCTGGTGGAGACAGAGGCAGCTCCTGCTGCTCTGCTCCTGGTGGTGGTGGAGACAGAGGCAGCTCCTGCTGCTCTGCTCCTGGTGGTGGTGGAGACAGAGGCAGCTCCTGCTGCTCTGCTCCTGGTGGTGGTGGAGACAGAGGCAGCTCCTGCTGCTCTGCTCCTGGTGGTGGTGGAGACAGAGGCAGCTCCTGCTGCTCTGCTCCTGGTGGTGGTGGAAACAGAGGCAGCTCCTGCTGCTCTGCTCCTAGTGCTGGAGACAGTGGCGAGGGCTCCTCACCCTCTAATGCTGGAGATGGCAGCAATGGCTCCTCTCCCTCTGGCGTTGGAGACGGCAGCAACGGCTCCTCTCCCCCTGGAGCTGGAGACGGCAGCGATGGCTCCTCTCCCTCTGGTGCTGGAGACGGCAGCGATGACTCCCTCTGGCGCTGGAGAAGGCAGCGATGACTCCTCTCCCTCTGGCGCTGAAGAAGGCAGCGATGACTCCTCTCCCTCTGGCGCTGGAGAAGGCAGCGATGACTCCTCTCCCTCTGGCGCTGGAGAAGGCAGCGATGACTCCTCTCCCTCTGGCGCTGGAGACGGCAGCACTGGCTCCTCTCTCTCTGGCGCTGGAGACGACAGCAATGGCTCCTCTCCCTCTGGCGCTGGAGACGACAGCAATGGCTCCTCTCCCTTTGGCGTTGGAGACGGCAGCACTGGCTCCTCTCCCTCAGGCGCTGGAGATGACAGCAATAGCTCCTCTCCCTCGGGCGTTGGAGACGGCAGCAATGGCTCCTCTCCTTCTGGCACTGGAGACGGCAGCAATGGCTCCTCTCCCTCTGGCGCTGGAAACAGCAGCGGGGTCCCTCCCATATCTGCAGCCAGGTAGTTGAGCACCATGGCTGCGATGTCTGGGAGGGATGCTGGGTGGTGTTTCTGTTCCCAGGCCTCCCAGCGCTCCCCATCTCTCGCCCACAGGAGGTTGATCACAGCAGGGAGGGCGACCATTATATCCCTCTCAGGCTCCGCCAGCCAGTCCCAGATCCCCTCTGAGGAGACGGGATTCTTCCGCCTCGGAGGATGCGGGTCCTCTCACCCTTGCTGGATGCTCAGGCTCCTTCCTCTCCTGCCATGGAGGGTTGGTCCGGTGCCACGTGCCCAACCTCACCAACCGCGAAGCACCAGTCCTCACCCTTCAGGCAGGTGAGGCAGACGTCCTGCTGTTGCTGCGCCTCCTGCTGCTGTTGTTGTTGCTGCTGCTGCTGCTTTCTCCTCCAGCTACTCTTCCCCATTTTTTTCTTCAAAAAACACAAAAAAAAATACTTTTGAAAAACAACAAAAAACGTCCTTTTTCTTTCCTGGTCTGGCTCGTGGAGGCGTTGTTTGTCCCACGCAGGACACCATATGTGGCAGGCTGGCTCGCAGTGGTGAATTGTGATGACGTCACGGACCAGGAAGTAACTGAAACCAAAACAATGGATGGGCGGGTGAAGCTGAGTGCAACGGCACTCAGCGTATTTATTAATAAATACAACAAAAACAAAAGATTTAAACAAAACAACAAACCAAAGCAAAGGGCACGAGGGCCAAACGAATAAACAGACAAACAAATAAGTGGCGTGCTGGCTAAACCAGCACGTTTTAGCAATTGTTTTATGTCTTCTCGCAGCTCTCTCCACTCTCCCGTACTCTCTACTCCAACACTCCACCTGCAGAACGGACAACTGCTGGTTCTTATACTCTGGCCGAGGGGTTAACTAGTTGTTAATTATCTTATTACCCCTCAGCCACAGTCTGCATGTGTTTGGTAAGGATGCATGACTGTCAGCTAGTTAAATAATCAGTAGCTGATCAGTCATGCATCCTCACGAGGTTTTTAAATATAAATATAAAAAACAATAACAAAAGGCGGCGCTTTTATCCGGCGCCGCAAAACAAATACAAATAATAATAAATAGGGGCGGGACACTCCGCCACAAACTGCTTAACAGTCTTGCATTTTGATTGGTCATTGTCTGTCACAGGTATAAGACATCAACACGAGTGGAGAAAGCTTGGAGGGATTTTTAACATTGAGAGAAGAACCGCTTTCCAGAACCTTTAAATTAAAATATAATATGGTATTTTGCTGACTAATATAGCAAACTATGGGTGAGTATTACTTAAAATAAATTATCATGTTATGCACGAATGTAGGAATTGGCTTTCTGTGGTGATGTACTTTTTTCTTTCAAATAGCATATATCTACAATTTGTGTGATTTTATTTTAATTGCGAATTTATATTGTGCCCACTATTACAGTTTTGTTACAGGGTACATTAGTTTATCTCCTAATGTAATTAAATCACAGTTTTCCATATAGACTGTCCTGTCCTTAGGCTTCGCTGCTTTTCAGCTAACATCCCACATTCTGGGCTAATGTATTTTACATTGTATTTTTGTATTGTTAACAATCCATTGCTATAGTGCCCTGCCCAGGTTTGACAATCGTCTTGAGATGAAGATTTGTCTGCGATGGATATGGGAGTCAAAAAATAACTCATGATCAATCTTCTTTGTGTTTATTCAATGATCACTGTTATTTGGTAGTGTTGGAGAAGGAGGTGAATGGTTTTGTGGGATACTGTTTGGACAGCTGAAATGCTGACAGAAGTGTTAATCAGTCTGCAATAAAATGGTAAGTGATGTATAAAGTCAGTTCACCTATTTGACATTTTTTGCCAGTTTTACCAATTTTTCTGAAAATGACACATTCCCACCACTGGGGACAGCTGTTAACACAGAAAAGTCTGCAAGGTGTGGAAAAAATATAGCAAGGTACAGAAAAAAGTATGTTTGTAATTTATTAGAAGTGACTTTTGTTGTTTTACAAAACTGATGTGTTTATATGACCACTATAGATAATGCAAGTAGTGTAATGTGCAATGCATAAATAGTTTTATATAGTAGGGTTAAGTTCTGCTAAAGGTCAAATTTAAAGCTGGCTGTAAAACTGCCCATAATTTCTTATTGACTGCAGATAGTTGTTATATAACATGCAGAGTTCTGATTGAAACAAAATGAGCACAAATGATTGTATGATTATCTTTTACTGTTGTTCAAGAGAAGTTGCTACAGTACAAACATGGCTGCTGTGGGCCAATGAGATTTCAGCATTGATCATCTAACCAGTGATTCCAATATTTTGGCCAAAATTGACACAGTCAGCTGTGTCCAAAATGATTTGTGATAACGTTTCATCAATAACAACCAATGCGCTTAAATGTCACACTAAATGCTTGGAAGCTGTAAAGTTGCTCGCAACTCTAGTTTTATATAGTGTTCTCAACAGAACAGTGTGGACTGTGGGAACTTCCTGATTGCATTTCATGCTGAGGTTTGGCATTTAATAACATCACTGTTCCTTTCTGAAAGATACCTCTTACTACATTTATTGTAGACCTAATTTTGTAATGCTTTGATATAGGTATTTTATTGTATATAATCAGTGTATTATCACAGATCCCTACATACTTGTAGATTGTTTTAAGTGCTCAGCTGCTTATTCAATAAAAAAAATGTTTTAACATTTGTAATTGTATGAGTGTATTACAAGGAGATGGGTGGGTCGTGCTGCAGAATATCTTTCACTGAGAAGGGTGCTACAATGTATCATTAGTTTTAGTACTAGCAGGGTTTGTAATAATATGCATTTCTTTGTTTATAGTCCCCAACTCTGGACCATCAAGCAGTGAAGGCATTGGACATTAAAAACCAAAGATCAAAGACACTGCTCTACAACGTTCAAAAAAGGCATTCAGCATAACCCCATTGGAGACCTACGTTTAAGAATCCGTGGTGTTCATTGTATGTTACTAGACTCAGAAGCAACACCTCTTCATGTAAATGTAGATATTTAACACATCTGTTATAAGAACCTTGTCTGATCAATCATTTAAGTCTATCCTTTTATTTTCATTATTATAGGTAGCAGGCACTGTGAGAGGCTATAGTACAATATATAGTGAGCAAACCAGTGTACCAAACAATGCTCCTATGATGTATACTGATTTGTGATCATTTTAGATATACTGCTAAAAGCAGATCTGTGAAGTTTACTGTTAACCCTAACTGGGGAATGCTTCCTGTGTGTGTTTGTGTCCGTAGGCATCAAAGCACCATCCATTCATCCAACCAAGACCAAACATGCTAGAAAGTAGGAAGAGGTTGGCATAACTCGGGGATTTTCAACAGGGGCCATGCGTACCCCTGAGGGTACTTCTAAGGGTTATAGGCGGTACACAGGCAACTCAGAAATGCAAAAATAAAAAAGAAAGTAAAAGAAAATGATCTTGAATTTATTTATGGTATTATATATTATATCTAAACCACTGTGCATACATATTTGTTCATTTTTGTTTAGCAGCTCAAAGTTTACAGTTTAAATAGTTTCAAATTATCATCCAACTCTACGCATGCATGATTTCGAGTGAGTGGGTTTCCACTCTGATATAGGTGCGGCTGCATTTTAGTAACAGCAATAGCGGCCGGCTGAATTGTTTTCAGTTTTTGATAGAGTACATCCAGATTATCCTGTGTCGATTCTTTTGTCAAAAATGTATCCATTTCTTACTTGCAAAAGAAAAACAAAGTGCAAAGCTACAAAGTTATGCAGAGTCCCTTTGTTATAGTTTTATCTTGAGGTCAATGCTTTTTTATGTAAACATTTTAGATGGGAAGTAAATAACTGCTGAATAGAAAGCGAATTAGTGTGTTTCCAAAGAGATTCCCAATCTTTTGATTCTGTGCATCCAAAGACTTGTAATTACGTTTTAAGAATTTTTAAGTTTTAAGAATTACTGTTTGGTATTCTGTCCTAAACTAGCAGCTTGTCAGTCCCAAGCTGTTGTGACAGATTATATATTAAATACATACAAATAAATGACATTTGTTAATCCGATTACACCTGGCAATTTTGGGCGTTCAAAGTGTTTGGGGATCCTCGGTCAATCACCCTCAAAAGGGTGAGAAATGGCAGTCTCTTCTGGCATGGTAAAGGGGTTCTAAACCCTCCATTTGTGTGAACAAATAGACATTCCGTTACTTATCAGTGCCCACTGATAAGCACATTCTTATCTCAGCTGTGGGAAAACATAAAATGCAAGACAGGTTGTTTATAATTAAGGCTACGACTTTGGCACAGTAATCTTTAGTACGTTTCACGAGTGCGGTGCAGCAAAAAAAACAACAATTCACAGGAACATCACCAAATAATGTAGTTGTAGCTACATCAACATACACAAGCACTTTTAAATAGTACACCAAAACCAATATTATAGAGACGATTGCTTTTGACTACTGACAAGTTTAAATGTTACTTTAGAGTATAAAACTTAGTTAAAGGTCCTTTCACACCAACGTAATATTGTTTTTTTAGAACACTGTACAACAGTAGTCTGAAGTATTTTGTTTTGGAGAAAGTGAGTTTATTTTAAACAGACTACTTGGGTACACTGCATTGTGTGAAAAAAAAGTTTCAAAAAATAAAATGTAAGTATTAGTTAACATTTTTTGAAGATGCAAGCACTGTATGTGAAAATCACAACCGGGAGTTTATAGTAACATACATATGGAAGGCCATCCGCGTTATTTAGTATGCGTTCAAATATTTAGTACACATATTGATTTGGACTAATCAGAATACATAAAATAAATAAGTGTTCTAGATAAATATAAATGAACTATGCATTTTCTACGTAGGAGCTGGTCATTTTACAGTAGTTCCTACGTAGGGGCTGGTCATTTCAGTCATGCAGCGTAATTACAAAGGTAGCCAATCACCTTCGGGATAACATCTTTTTAATTTCAGACATGAAATACGCTTAGAAAAAATAAGAATAAGAAAAATTGTAAATCATGGCGATAGATTTGCTGAGTGCTGACTTCTTGAGACAGGTACTGTTGACCGTGACACGGTTCAATTTGTATTAACAATGTACACAATGCTTTTTTTTTTTCAAATTATATTTATTTCAGTTTGTGACGGGGTTAACCCCGCCCCTGTATTATTATTTGTATATTTGTATGTTTTGTATTATCATTATTATATTATGATTTATTGTATTATTATTGCCTCAACATGACTTCCCATGAACCTGCATGGACCTCAGAACTACATTTCCCATTATCCTCCTGCTCACATATGTAACTGACATGGATTTACTGGTGAGTAGGAGGATGATGGGAAATGTAGTTCTGAGAGGTCCATGCAGGTACATGGGAAGCCATTTGAGGCAGGGAATGCAATTTAAAAGTTTTAAAAAGTGGTCAAAATGTAAAAAAAAAATTAAAAAAATTAAAACAATGCACACACCTTACGTAAACAGTTGTAGCAATACATGGGAACATGTAATACAATAAAATAAAAAGGTCCTTATGTGCCCTTTAAGGTGACTTTTAATTGGATAATTTATTACACATACTATTTTCTTTAAATTAATTGATTCACATTTAATTGTCAGCGATCTGATTGGCCAAATTAGAATGAGTTATAATTAGAATTACAACATGTACTAAAGTCAAATGAGAACGTGTACTAAATAATGCGTTTTTGACCCGGATGGCCTTGCACACATACGATCTGTGTTCATGTACATACTTGCTTGCTCAGCTACAAATCTCATTTGCTGACCTACATAGAGACATGTAAATGTTGCGTGCATACACAACCAAACAATTTACATATACTCACAGTTTTGTATTTTCAGTGCATGGCATACTGCATTTCACAGAAATAACAGAAGAGCAAAATAAAATGTGTTTTTACACCCATTTTCCAGAATTCACTGACTTTATTCAAATTCACAATTTCCGTGACTACCGGGACCTCCGTGGCAAAATTGTAGCCTTATTTACAAATAGGCTTGCTACATTTCAATGTTTATTTCTGTCCTCTCTACCGACATTTAAAGCTGTAATTAGCATTGCTAAACAATCTCCATTTCTTAATTACATCATGGCCATCTGACGATGATGAAACAAGCTAAAATATTTTTCTACCTCTACATTCCTTTAACTTTCCTCTCCCTGTAAGGAAGATGTAGTCACTGCGCTACACACTGCTTGTTTCATAAAATAAATACATTCTGCCTGGAGATGCACTCTTTTTAAGCTTAGCAAATAACAAAAATGCAGAAATGAAGCAAAGCGGTGGTTCAGGCAGGGAACTCACTTTTAATCAGTCGATCAAATCAAGCTTATTAAATGTCGCTAGCCAGACAATTGTCAATCGAAATAGCAGTACCCATTCGCTAACAACACAGTTACTTGTCCAGTGATTGTCGCAGAAGGGATTCAGATCTTACCTGATCCATTACCTCCCTGCTGCAAGTTAGTTTGCCTCCTCCTCCCCAGCCTCCACCTGTTTTTTGGCTTCATCTAAGGGGGAGTGCATTTATCCTACCCCCTGCCCATGGCTTTCCTACAATCAGGCTCTTCACTTAGCAGCGGACAAATTATGGGCAGGTGTTCCCCAAGGCAAGACTAAAGATAAATGTGTTATCCAAGAATGTATAATATGCATACATGTGTTCTGTCTAATCTGTAATAAATATTTGATCTATCGCATGAGTTCCCTGAGTTGATTACCAAAGAAACAATAGGGGGGATTAATTACCTGTTAGAATTAAAAAAGGCACTATATAAATCTGGTGATACAGAGCAATGAACTTGTTAGAGTGACAAACTAGTCAATTAGCCCCGCCGCCTTTTTTCCTCATCTGCTGGAGTGAAAAGAAAGGCATCTTAATCTCATTAGTCGGCATAAGTGACATTTGAAAACCACATAGTTTTGGAAGGAATAAATGTCGAAAACTACCAGGCATTTCCATCTGTGGACTATTAGAAGTATATACTGCAACAAAGTATCAATATAGACAGTTATTAGGTGGCACAGGTTGATACATTTAACCTGTGTCATGCTGATGCGCTAGGGAGGCCGCACTGGTTGATCCCTGGAGCCAGCATTAAAGTTCAGCCATCAACACCAGGCAGAAGGATATCTACATCATCAGATGGAAGGAAATGCAGATGGATCACATTAGTTTACAGTAAAAAGCTATGTCTTAGTTGGTGCTTATCTTAGCGAGAGCTGAGTCCAATATCGGCATGAAGTTTTAACACCTACTCTCATGTAATGGCAATGTTCAATTCAACATCTATAAATCGATTAATTTTTTTATTTTTATGAATGCATCTTTGGTTTTATTTTTTAAAAACATACTTAATATAGAACTATTTTTTCTTAGCTCTGTTTTAGGCAGAAGGATATTTAATAAAAATTACTTTTTTGTTAATTAAACATTTTTTCTTTTTTTTTTTTGGTAGCTAACCCATTTTCTAAGCGCAATAAGGCACTCCAGGGTGTATGATATACTCTAATATCACCACACCCCGGGCGGTTGAAGCCACTTGGCTTCGCCTTGTGACTTGCAGAGCACCTGGGGCGTGGTGATATTCGAGTATATCACACATCCTGTTGTGTATATATACTGGTGGGTGAAGCAGACAATTGTGACGATCATGAGCGCTCTGTGCTGCTCATGATCTTTGCTGTTTTCAACGTGTCGTATCAGTGAAGCACAATGTTTCTTTTTAGAAGTACAAATGTTCTGTTAAACATAAATAATAATCACAATACTCATACTTTAACAGTTTTTGCTGTATTTATTAGACGTGGCTGCATTTAGCAATAGCGTCTGGTTGAATTTGTTTTCGGTGTTTGAAATGGTTATATTTCTTACTTGCAAAAGAAAAACGAAGCAAGAAAACACAAGAGTCTACTGAAATTGCAAAGAGACAGAACATTAGTCATAGTCCCATTGGATATTTTTTATTTTTATCTTGAGGATAATGTTTTTGATGTTGTAAACATTTTAAATGACACACATAATGCAGAGATGGGAAGTAAATGGTAACGTGATAAACATTTACAATATAGACTATTTTGTATTATTTATAATAACTTTGCCAAATAGAAAGCAAATATCACTGTTTCCAAAGAGATTCCTAAATACTGTCTTAATTCTGTGCATCCAAAAACATAAACAATATTATTATTATTTATCTATTAGCAGATGCCCTTATCCAGGGCGACTTACAATTCTTACAAGGTATCACATTATTTTTACATACAATTACATTATTTTTTTACACATTATTTTTACATACAATTACCCATTTACACAGTTGGGTTTTTACTGGAGCAATCTAGATAAAGTACCTTGCTCAAGGGTACAGCAGCAGTGTCCCCCACCTGGGATTAAACCCACGACCCTCCGGTCAAGAGTCCAGAGCCCTAACCACTACTCCACACTGCTGCCCCAATAAGTTAATATGTTATAAGAACATAACAAAGGATACAAATGAGAAGAGGCCATATCAGCCCATCTTGCTCGTTTGGTTGTTAGTAGCTTATTGATCCCAGAATCTTATCAAGTAGCTTCTTGAAGGATTCCTGGGTGTCAGCTTCAACAACATTACTGGTGAGTTGGTTCCAGACTCCCACAATTCTCTGTGCCTCCTATTTTCTGTTCTGAATGCCCCTTTATCTAATCTCCAATTGTGACCCTTGGTCCTTGTTTCTTTTTTCAGGTCAAAAAAAGTCCCTTAGGTCGACATTGTCAATACCTTTTACAATTTTGAATGCTTGAATCAGATCTTTCTTCAAGACTGAATAGATTCAATTATTTTAGCCTGTCTGCACATTACATGCCTTTTAAACCAGGAATAATTCTGGTCGCTCTTCTTTGCACACTTTCTACAGCAACAATATCCTTTTTGTAGCGAGGTGACCAGAACTGAACACAATGTTCTAGATTAGGTCTTACTACTGCATTGTAAAGTTTTAACATTACTTCCCTTGATTTAAATACAACACTTTTCACACTAGGTATCCAAGCATTTTTTTGGCCTTTTTTATAGCTTCCCCACATTGTCTAGATGAAGACATTTCTGAGTCAACATAAACTCCTAGATCTTTTTCATAGATTCCTTCTTCAATTTCAGTATCTCCCATTTGGTATTTGCCATGTGTCTGCCCAGTTCTGAATGTTGTCTAGATTATTTTATATGACCTTTGGTGCTGCAACAGTGTTTGCCACTCCTCCTATTTTTGTGCTGTCTGCAAATTTAACAAGTTTGCTTACTATATCAGAATCTAAATCATTAATGTAGATTACGAATAGCAGAGGACCTAATACTGATCCTTGTGGTACTTCACTGGTTACCTCGCTCCATTTTGAGGTTTCTCCTCTAATCAATACTTTCTGTTTTCTACATGTTAACCACTCCCTAATCCATTGAGGTTGAGAATTAATCTTTTATGAGGGATTTTGTCAAAAGCTTTCTGGAAATCTAAATAAGCCATGTCATATGCTTTGCAATTACCCATTTTTGATCTTGCATCCACAATAAAATCAAGCAGATAGACACAATCTCCCTTTCCTAAAACCATGCTGACTGTCTCCCAGGATACTGTTACCATATAGGTAATTTTCCATTTTAGATCTTGTTATAGTTTCCATAAGTTTACATATAATAGAAGTCAGGCTTATTGGTCTGTAGTTACCTGGTTCGGGTTTTCAAGTAGCCTACAATTAATTGTAGATGAAATAACGATTTCTGTTCAGTTTTCAAGTAGCCTACAATTACATGTAGATGAATGCAGTTTTCTTTATTATGTATTTAAATATGTTATAAACCGATAGTTCCGTAATTTCATATTGAAGTTCAGTAAAATAATGAATGCAGCATAATGCATTCTGTTAATGGTAAATAAATATTTTATGTAAGGACTGGGAATCGTAATCTCTTAACTTTAAGCGTATAGATATTTCTGAAAAAATCAGTTATACAATTAAGCGTGTTACAATAACAATAATAATAATAATAATAATAATAATAATAATAATAATAATAATAATAATACGTAAGACCAGAACTAACTACCAATATATTGCTGATACTATCCTTTTATGAAGTGTTCACTACACAAACGTGTGACTGAGTTGGAGTCCAGTCTGTCTTCTTTGACTTTGGGTTACCGGGATCTGTTTTTGCTCACTTGCTAATGGCTGAAATGCAAAGTTGCTCTCCTCATCTGTTGGTGCACCCAACAGCACAACACACATCTCGCATTGTAAAACGCGGACCGATATGATTACAATAAGCAAAAGCGTGCTTCCGCGTATCAGCAGTTTAAATAGAGTAAACAAATGTCAATTGTGCTCAGTCATTGAGGACAATACATCAAAACAATCAAAACAAGTCATCGTGGGTAAACAGCTTGTTATAGATCACGATTATGTTTACTCAAGGCTGCAGAATCCTATTTTACTAAAGTATACCTGAGAAGCGATTGTCTCGTGAGGGTGCCTAGTTTAACTGCTGTTACATGTAATGGACTTTACATTAAAATGACATTACAGTACAGTATTTTATTGTCAGGACTACCAATGCATTTAACCTTTTGAGTAGTACAAACGTACCAGTACATTCACTGCTCTCTGGTCTCCATGGAGTACGAACATACCGGTACGTTCTGCAACTTTAAACTTGAGCCTACAAAACCTCTGATAACAAGATATTGTAACACTAGGTTTCTGGAACACCTTTTATTGGTCTCTTGCGCCCTCTGCGAGATAGTGACTGAATTACATATAATAAACCATCACATGACTGAATTACATATAATAAACCATCACAAAAATGTCAGTGATGTAAGTAAACTGGGAAAAATCACTCAGTGAAAAAGAAGTATTAGAAATAACACTGAATTCAGATTCCGATTTAAATTCAAATAAATACAATTCTTTCACTGAATCGGATGTCAGCGAGTGTGTCAGTGAAGAATATTTACCATCAACATCAAGTGACAGCGAAGAGGCAGCACCAAGCTCTGTGCGTTGCTCCATGCTTCAAGGAGTATCATACACTGAAGCATTAGACACTCTCACTCCCTCCGCCCTGACAACCTGTTTACCCGGATATGATTTATTCATCTCTCTCTCTCTCTCACCCTTTTTTTTGTTAGGACGTGCTGTTGTGTTTGTTCCAGCCTGCTGTTTATTGTCTACCTGTTATTTTTTGTCAAAATTTTTCCCTATGACAAAGTAAAACATATTTATTTGTTTGTTTTATTTACGGCAAAACATTATTTGTCTGTATTTCGTCAGTGTTCATTACATACATACAAACATATAGCTTTCAGCTTGTTTGTACGCTGTACTCGTAATAATCAAGCGCATGCAGAAGACAGAAAAAAAAATCACTCCCGTAGGACCGGCAGTGCATTTTAGAACTCAATACTCAAAGGGTTAAGCATCTGTAGCTTGCTTTTTTCAGTTGTGATGCAAATCTGATTTTTTCATTTAGCGGAGATGCAAAGCTCCACAATCCACCCCCCCCCCCCCCAACCCACTCCTCACCGTGCTGCAACACAATCCCCCTCCTTCTAGATGCATATCACACAGTAACAGTGCTGTACTCAGTATGTATTCAATGAATGTGTATTCACTTTAATAAAACACATTTTCACTAACAGAGAACAAAAAATAAATAAAAAAACCTGTACAATGCAGTCACACATCTTTCTTCTTCCTGCCATGTCGACACACACGAACTGCACAACTTGCTTTTTTTCTACTGGGAGTAACTGCGGACCAGGGATTATACTGCACACGCTGTGTACGTGCCTAATCACGTGAGATGTGATCAAATTCAAATAGAAAAACAGCTTTATTGGCTGTACACATCATTGCACTTGATACAGTATCGTATTACATGCAGTCAGTTTGCCCCAAAATGATTCTTATAAGCAGATTGCTTGATTCTTACAAGCAGAGTATTTTAGCATGGTTAATATAGGAATGATTTTGTCCCAGTTGTTTTGATCACTATATGGGGTTGATTCTTATATAATTCTTATAAACAGAGGGAACTGTATTTATTTTCACAGGAATACAAATTATATACACAAATATAGAATGAAGAAAAATGTGAGAAAACACCTAAAATAGAGCTTTAAAATTATAGTTAAAATATGCAGTACAAGAATGCAGCACTCCTCTTATTCTCTTGTCCCCACCCCATCATTGTCATTATCCATACACAAAGTAGAAATTATGAATTTAGCCCTGAGTAGGGCTCCACCTAAAGTCCCAAGACCAGCTGCCTGCCCGAAGGCCAGAGACAGCCCCCTCTGCCTCACAAACCGCCTGGAGCAGTGGTTTGGACACCCTACCGTGGTGCCTCGCCTGTGCAGAAGTCGTGCACTATACTGTGTGCTGCCCCCTCCAGGGTGAAAAGGAGGAGTCGCCACCTGCCCAGAAGAGCAAGAAAGGGAGGTGCAGCCGTTCCCAGAGGCAAGCCAGGAAGGCAGTGCTAGAGAGGGAGCTGTTGCCATCCTGAGTGTCAGAGAGGGAGCTGTTGTCGTCCCGAGAGCCAGAGAGGGTTGTTACCGTCCGAGGGCGGAGAGGGAGCAGTTGTCTGCCAGTGACAGAGAGAGAGCATAAAGGGGAAGGAGCCTTTGCCATCCCCAGCGCCACAGAAGGGTGAGGAGCCGCTGCCCTCTCCAGAGCCGGAAGGGGAGGAGCTCCGCTGTCTCCAGTGCAAGAGGGAGAATCTCCCTGCTGTCTCTAGCACGAGAGGGAGAAGCCCCACTGTCTCCAGTGTGAGAGGGAGAAGCCATGCTGTTTCCAGTGCAACAGGATGGAGCGCCGCGGGCTGTGGAGTCTACAGGACAACAGCCGGGCAAACCTCAACAGGCACTGAGGGGAGCCCAACGAAATCCAGTTGCACGTCCACGTCCATTGTGCCCAGCACCACCACCATGTCCAGAGTCCCCAGCGGCACCTCCCGAGGGTCCACTCCAGCCGTCACCTCCCGGGGGTTCCGCTCCAGCCGTGGCCTCCCGAGGGTCTGCTCCAGCAGTCGCCTCCCTAGGGTCTGCTCCTGGCCTGCCCCACACTGAGCGGGGTTGACGTCCTTCACCACCCGGGATTGCCTACCAGCGTTGCCTTTGCTGGCTACACGTCCAGAGGGAGCAACAGTTCCACTGCTGGAGTGCCTTTCCACGGCCAGGATCACCACAGCTGGAGGAGCCAGCCTGTGCGCTGTCAGCATGGCTGCTGTCAGCATTGCAGCTGCCAGCCTGGCCACTGATAACATTGCTGCCCGTGAGCACCTGGATGCTTCCACTCGTGGACCAGGGCAAGGGACAACACTTCTTGAACTTTAAAGGGGGAAGTGGCCGTGGAGGCCATGTGTGCTACGGACATGAGGGGAGGTGTGGCCACTCTCCAGTTAGTGCAGATTGGTGCTAATTGGGGAGTGGCCACTTGCATAAAAGCAAGCAGAAATCCTGTGTCTGGGAGAGGAGTTTGGTGAGTTTTTGATCTGTGTGTTGCTGTTTGTTTAGATCTGTTCAGTGAAGGCGAATGCCCAGCCTGACAGAGCCTCACCAGTCCCCAGTGACCAAAGCCTAGGTCTAGGTCTGCCAAGCCTGCAACGCCTAGGGCTGCCACGCCTGAAATGCCTAGGGCTGCCGAGCCGGCATCACCAAGGACTGCCAAGCCTGCATCGCCTGGGGAGGCCAGTTCACCATTGTCTGGGGAGGCTACTTCGCCATCGCCCAGTTCGCCACCACCTGGGGATGCCTGCACAACACCGCCCAGGGATGCCTGCTTGTCATCACCCGGGGCTTTGTTGTATCCAGCAGCAGCTATTCTGCCGGAAATTCTGGGGCCAGAGCCCAAGAGAAGGGAGCCGTTGGCTACAGAGAAGGCGGAGAGGTGAAGAGACCACCTCCACCCACTGTAGTTGCACTGCTGGAGTTCGCAGCGCCGGCACCATGGCCCAGTGTGTCCCGCGCTGAGGGCAGCACTACCGCTGCCAGTGCCGCCACCACTGCCGCAGTGCACCCCACAGTTGTCAGCCTTTCCGCTGCAAGCAGTGCCACGGGAGGAGGACCTCGCTCCGCTGTCAGCATTTCCGCTGACAGCATTGCCACTGGAGGAGGACTTCGCTCCACTGTCAGCATCTCCGCTGATGGCCTTGCCGCTGTTAGCCTTGCAGCTACCAGCATTGCTACTGGCAGCCCTTCTGCTGCCAGTGGTGCCACAGGAGGAGGACCTCGCTCCGCTGTCAGCATTTCTGCTGACAGCATTGCCACTGGCAGCATTGGCACAGCCAGGACCGCCCCGGCTGGAGGAGCCAGCTCTGGCGCAGTCAGCGCGTCCGCTGACAGCACATCCGCTGACAGCATTGTCGCTGTCCGTATATCCGCTGCCAGCATTGCCCTTAGCAGCATTTCCACTGCCGGAGTGGGTAACCCTGCTGTCAGCCGTTACATGGCCAGTGGGGCCAATGGAGGAGGACTTTGACCCACTGTCAGAATTTCCGTCGACAGGACTGCCCCGACTGGAGGAGCCTGCCTCAAAGGTCAGCATTTCCGCTGACAGTATTGCCGCTGTCAGCCTTGCCACTGCCAGCATTGGCACTGACTGCATGGCCGCCCATGGGCACATTAAAACCTCCATTCCTGGCTGTGAACAGGGTGGCTTTGCAAGGGTGACATCAGACCAGAAACACAGACTCAACACAATGAATGGCGGGGCAAAACTGAAGCACAACGGCGCTCAGCGCGTTTATTAAATAATAAACAAAATAAAGTTTTTATACAAAACAAAACACCTAACCAAGTGTCAAGGGTCAAACAAACAAACAGTAACAAGTAGTATGCTGGTTACAACGGTTACTTCTCTTCACAAACTCGCGTCTCACCTCTGACACTCTTCCCGTGCAACCAAAGCTGCAGGTCTTTTATATTCTGCCCGAGGGGTTAACTAGCTAGTAATTATCTTATTACCCCTCGGCCATAGTCTGCACGAGTTTAATAAGGATGCGTGACTGTCAGCTAATTAAATAATCAGTAGCTGATCAGTCACAAATCTTCACAAAGTTTATAAATAAACACAAAACAATAACAAATAATATTGGCTTTCGCCATCATACATACAAATAAATCATAATATAAATACATAATAAATAAATGGGCGGGACTTTGACCAGGACTTTGGGGATTTTAAGGGGGGAGGTGGCCTTTGAGGCCATCTGTGCTGCATACAAGGTGGGAGATATGTGACAGGGTACTCCAGTGCTGAGGAACAGGTGCATGTTAGGCTATATGCCAGACAAAAAAGCTAAGAATAACATGTTGCACATTCTTTTTAATGTTGTTTCCTTGGAAATTAGTTTCTAAGCTATGTAAAACAACAGCTGAGGCTGACTTTGATGTTGGGTTTAATAAACATTTCAGAGCAGAGGCAATAGATTCAGGAGGACATAAATACAAAATCTCAATTGGATGGAGTTCCGTAGCCTTTGGAACTAAATAATGTCTAAGCACAGGTGTTTTACTCGGGTGTCTTGAGGGGCGTCAAAATTTCATTTTTTAGCTTGCAAGGGTCCAACACTTCCTGCAGAAAACTCAAGTCTTATAATACAGAGCTAAGCAACAAATTCCACTTGAAGCTTCAAATACATCAATATTAACAGCATGACTTGATTTCTTGTAGAGCAGATGTCTCCCCTCATCATTCTAAAATGGGGTAGGCATTGTATGTAGTTGTGCAAGGAACAAAGGGATGAACACACGATCCAAGGCTTGAGAATTTGAGGATAAGCAATATAATCAGTTTTGGAAACAGTTTTCTCAAGGTGTTTACCGGTATGCATTAGCAATAAAACAGTTGGTTGTTTCCTAATAGGCACATGTTGAAAATACCAGCTCTGTATGTTTCCTGTAAAACATGTGTTTCCTCAGTTAGAGTTCTATACGTGTAAATTACATTTAGGGAAGTTTAGAAAACTACAATACACAATTAAAGTATGCCTCTCTGATTTTTCATGGCTGGCTACGGGCCCTGGTAAACCTCTATGGGCAGGCAAAGAAAACTAATTATGTTTTAGTGCTCGGTGACTACCTCTAAACAAGTTGAGTGTATTTCTTGCACACTCTTTACTGTTTCAGGTCTGTAATACAAATATTGCAAGAGAAAGTACACTCTTAACTTGATTGGAGGTAGCCACTGAACACATTTAAGTCATCATTTCTCAAATACAGTCACCACCATGGCCACATGCATGATTATGTGTGGCCGCAGTAGCCCTCAGCAACTCCTCTCTTAATCAACCTGTACCTTAATCAGTGCCGCTATGCAGCTTTCATTCAGTGTAGTTCATTGCTGACAGTAGCTGCTGCTAATATGTCCCAATGGGGACATGATTTATAATGTAAAATTAACATGATTGAAGGACTTTTCAGCTTTAAGATGAATACAGACTTGCATTAAAATACTACAAAAGTAAACATACAATAATGTATCAGCAAGCATATTGCAGCAAAATCACAACCAATTGTAGATTAGAGAAATCCTTTCATCAATTCCAAAAGGAAGCCTGTCCTAATAGCCAGGTGGGGAAGCTGCATGTAAACACTGTTGCAGAGCAGACGGAGTAGTGGTGGACAAAAAAAAGCACATTTGGCAGCGTTATACCTTCTGGATTCCAAGTGGTTACAGCAACATTTCTTATCCAGGACACTTAGTCAATGTTTGCTCTGTAAAAACCCAGCTGCTCAGTGGAGAAGACTTTGTGGCAATTGTTTTAAGTTGTGCTGCCTCTGTGAAAAATGGATAGTTCACAGTGAAGTGAAGCAAAGATAAAAGTAGAGCTCCAGGCTGAAGGAGCATTTCAGAAACAGGATTCTTGTTTATTTAGTAATATAAGTGTAGCAGGGCTGCAGCCCTGCACATGAGAAGTGTTTTAATTGTGGTTATTTGTATAAATATTTAGAGGAGAACCTGGTGCTCCGTCTGGAATATCCTACCTGCTGTATTTGGTTGCGCCAAACATAGCTCTATTTTGGTCTCATCAGACCATAGAATCTCAATTTGCACATTTTGTTTTAACCCTCTGTATCTTAACTGTAATACCAATTTAAATCCCATGAACAAGCCTCCATTCTTAATTGCAATCTCGTTTTAAATCTTGCAAGCAGAGTCTCCAATAGAAATGTAGGAATTTGCTGCCACTCAGTAGTTGGGGTGGGTTTAAAGTATTCAGAATTAATCAATGATAGATACAAGTCAGGAAGAAGGGACACTGCCTAGATGCACTGGGAAAGGTATTTTTTTTTAAGTAGATTACTTTTTTTTATGAAAAAGGGGTGAAGTCAACATGAATTGATTAACCATTTCCAGTGTTTATTGGCTGTACACCGATTTCATTTTTTTTGTATTGGGGTGTTTTATCAGTTTTTAATGGTTATAAAAGAAAAACAGAAATCCTAATTATATTTAACTTCATTTTATAGACGTCTCCATAGATCACTCTGATTTCCATTGGTTCACTGGAAGGTTATCAGGGTATTCCACTGACATTAAATTGGAAGAAAAGAAAAATGGGAAGACCAATAGTGGGGCCCGTAAAGCTATAATCAAAGAAACTACAAAATGATATCGCAAAAATCTACAGGAAGCAATAATAGCAGTACCGTATTTCATGTTAGATTTCAAAACTTAATTTGTTTTCCATTTTTGTTAGTACATGCAAAACTACAAAGCGGTATGTAATTCATTAACATAATATTATTCAGCAGGTTTCATTCGACTTTATGAAGCAAAATTGGTTAATATGATGTGTGCTGCAAAATTTTTGGCCAAATATTCACCCCATAATTATCAAAAGTAATTATTCTTGAATCACCTACGTTTTTTTTTTGTAATAAAAAAAAACAAAACTTGCTTCAGAGCACCAGACAGAGCGGTTACAGTATTTTAACTTAAATAAGACATATAATATGCAAGGATCAGCACAGTCATGTTACATGACGGACACCTTACAAAATACTGACCTCATTGGACTTTCCTTTGCCCCAAGAGGCGCCTCTGCTGAGTCAGAGCCCTTTTATGTGTTTTCAGATCCTCAAGGCTTCAGCCTTCGACCAAGCCCGGTCCTACGTAAAGGCGGCTCATCGGTCGGGGATCTCTTCCTATCCTAACTTCAAGTCTGGGCCATCGGCTTGCCTTCTATCCTAAGTGTGGGCTCTCTTTGTCCACCTCTGTCCCACTAACAAGCTTGTTTCTGCTTCCTCTATTCTACCTGACCACACCTCAGTTAAAAAAATCTGTGATCACTTTTCTGCGCGTCAATAAGGCAAATGTTTGCTATATTTATATTTAGTGATAAAATATATATTTACACTCAGTGCTTAATTTGTACAGAGAGAGGTGCTGGTGTCATGGCAAATTTCACTACTGTTAAGAGCTGTACATTCAAAATCATAACAATCATTTACAATCATGTATTCCACCTTTTCAAAATGCAAAAACGGGACACCCAGATTTTTTTTGTAAGGGGGGGGTATTGTATATTTACATATTTTATACTTTATATTTAATAACAGTATTTCAAAATTAAATATCAACAATTCAACTTTGGATGCTTCTTAATATTTTTTTAACCTCAGTTGCCAATTCTAAAATATTTTCTATATTTTCACAATGTATAAAATACTTGTTGAATCTTTTGCATTTTTCCTAATCCACATGTATGACCTAACCCACGCCTTTGAATTTGCACAGGTGCTCACTTTTGTTCTTTAGTGGAGTACGCCTAATTATATAGGGGGATCCTTTTTTTACCGACATATCAGTGTCACTTCAACTTTTAGAGTCAGCCATTTCTCATATACAAAGAAAACCTGATCTTTACATTTAGGGACTGTCCCTTTCAACTAGTGACGGATGGGCACCCTAATTCCACATCCTATACGAAGTAGTAGTATGCGCAAACAAAGAAAATAAAAGCAACTGCAGGACAAAAAAAGAATGAAAAATATGACAGTAATAAATGCGTACGTTGTCCATATTTCCTGAAACAATTTAGATGAGGAAACCCGCATTTTTGGTGCCATCTGATTCTAGGAACAATACCTGATGACGGCTGTCTTTGTTTGCTTGTGTTGCCTTGTCCCTTCCGCTGCTTGTAAGGGCAGGGATGGGGGGATGCAGAGTTTCCCTACTTTTGTTCAATATCAACCCTAACTGATGCATTAACAAAGTTTTTTGCAAAGACTATATATTAACTTGGCAAGTTTCATGTATTGTGATGGGGACATCCGCTATATATCACTGTCCCCGGGGGGAAAAAAAATCACGAGCCTAGATTTGTTTGTTATAACAAAGTCTATTGGAGGGAGATCATATGCTTAAAATTTATTTGCCTGTCGGTCTTGGCAAACACTGGGTCACTTTCCAGAGCGCATTCTGTTTTATACTGCGATGGCTGAATTCCAACCAGCTATTGTTGAACATTCATTGTCAGAAAACATGACACTGCAGCACTTTTCATTCAAACAATGTAAAACCCTGCATAGCTAAGGAGAGTAGCATTAGAGATTCAGTACCCTCCTGAAGTCATGCAGCCTTTACTCCAGTAGCTGGCAAATTCCAAACCTGCTTGTTAAGAGTATCAGGCATGTTACTGGAGATACTCGCCATGAAATGCTGATTTTCTTTGGCAAAGAACAGACACTGATTGTAACTCAAAATGAATATTTCTTACTCAAAAAAGAAACATTGTTGGAATGATAAGTGAAAAAGTATGCCAATGCAATTCTGACAAAGCACAATTTACAATTACAGTAGAACCTGTCATATCTGAGTCATTATACTATGTAGTTGCATTACAAATTTGTAAACTTGGTTGCTTTTCTGCAAGGAGAATCCACCCTCAACCAACACATCATCAGCAAGTGCACAAAGGCTCTGTGTGTTATTCTCCCATGTCGTTTCTTTTGTTTCGGCCTCTCAGTCACGTGCTGGGAAGCTGAAACGGGAGATGACCGCTTAGGGCCCGGAGGAAGGGCTACCTTCAGCCACGGATTCCCTGAGGTTTCCCCCTACATCACAAATTAAAAATATGTGAGTAGGGTTTTTTTTTCCTTACCTGAGCGCTGAGCGGTTCGTATTTAGTTCTGCGGGGTGCGTGGTCAGGCTGGAGAGGCTGGACTCTCTCCCCCAGCGCAGTCATGCTCTGGGGGACAGGCTGTGTCTCAGCTTCTCATTTTCATAAATTTTTCAATATTTTGGAGGGTAGGTGGCAGTGCGCCACTGTGGAGTGCGTTATTCATTATTATTATTTTTCCATTCATGGTTTGGCAGCCTTGTCTTTTGGGGGGAGGTGGCCCATAGACACTTCCTATCTGCGGCACTGGGATTCATGTAACTGTTCAGACCTCGAGCACCCATGGGACGAGGCCTCCGCCAAATTTATCATTCACTCGGCCCTGGCGCCATGACAGTCATCGGGCCCTGAGCACCCATCACAGTTATTTAAACCATCTGCAATTGCAATAAATAAATCATCCATTCATTACGGATTCTCTGTGCTGAATAATAATATCAGGTACAACAGTGTCTCTAAAACAACAAAGTACAGCCACGCATGTATACTATACAAATAAAAATCTGTGAAAATTGTAGCAAAACAAAGCATTGTAATACAGTATTTGTCAAGTTACAAAACAGCATTCCAATATCACACTTTTTTTTTTTTTGCACTGTAAGTGCTTGTTAACCTAAAACAGATATTATATTTAAAAAAACCACAACAACAAAAAAGCAAGCACACAAAGACAAACTGGCTTTGGAGGTCAGCAAAAAAAAAAAAAAAATCTTGTTTCAGCTTTTTAATGGTACAGTAACTATATAGTAATCCCTTGCTTTCTACTTGGCAGGAAAGTTTGGATTAAAACAATGAAAAGAAAAGAACTTCTGAAGTGAGGTAGCACAATGTAATGATAGACAGGATGGGTCAATATCTCTTCAGAAGCTAGAGGTTGCAGTGAATGATTGAGAACTGATACCTTTAAATTGGATCTACCTTGGTTTAAAGATGGAGTTTTGTTAAAGCAAAGCCAGAATCTCTACTTAAAACAAAACAATGACTTGCTTACATTTTAATTTCCTATTTATTTATTCAAGTTATTTAAAACAAGAGAGCTCATTATGACAACATTCTGCCTACTGGCCACCCTCTAATAGACAAAACAAAATTTAATCACGTACAGTTAAATGTGATTTAAAATGCAATTTACCCAATTCAAACAAAATATAATGATCATGTTTCATTTACTAGCTCACAGAGTTCAATTTGGTAGAGGTTCAAATGAGCTTCAATCACATTACAATAATTCCAAATCCAGATAAAAATCACTGAAATATTTATTTCCAAGTACTCTAAAGGAAAGGGATAAATTATTTTGTATAGCAATCACAGGGAGATGTATTTGTTGTTATCCTAATACACAGTCTCTTTCAGGAGTTAAACCCTTATTCTTATCACCAGCTTTTAAAATACATTGGTGGCAAGCCATTATGAAAACTTTTAACAGCCTAACACGGATAACATAATTACAGGTTCAGATTAAGACAATTCTGTGGAATGCAGTAATATTTTTAGGACTTCCAAGGTAAGTATTTTTTGGTAAGCAGTCAATCCTTTATGTACTAAACTACTTGGCTATTTAGGCATGAACACATAGTACTGTCATGGAAAGCATATTTGTACTCTGAATAAACAGAAAAATATGTATATTACATTGGTTTATGAGTTTTCATGCTGTGTTTTGGTATTCTCTTATTAGAGAGACCCACCTTCTGCAAATGATATGTAGTGTTTTCATTTAATCAATTTTCTTCCAGCCCACTTCTGCACAGCATCCTGAACTATAGATGCCATTTCTGTTACTGCAGATCAGCTTCCCTACAGCTACTGATGTACTGTATATTACTCCATTTTTTTCTGATTAAGCCTACATTGTTCTCACTTCAGACCTGCTTTCAACATTTTGGCTGTTCCTTAAGTTCACTATTTACTGAACATAGAGGAGACTCCATCACCATTTCCTTAGCAAGGCGGTAATGCTATGCTGTCTTAAAATCCCTGACTCAGTTTTAGGTCTCCAAATGTAAAACATTAAGCTGCTATATTAAGTACTATACAAGTTAACAGATACATTAAAGAGCCAGTATCACATCAATCTAAGTTATAGCAATACCTGTGAGATGTACTGGACCTTGCTGCATTGTTTCTTACCATCCCAGATAAATTGAAATAACATTCAGTACTTTTTTCAGGATTATGAACAGCTGTGTTTCCCCGATTACACCAAGCAATACAGGGTAGGATTTTCAAAAGGTTGTAAATGATAACTCCAGTGTTAATCAAGAAATCTGTAAAAAAAAAAACCTTACAAAAATGTATCTTTTTATGTGGTGTTTTTGGTGAAATCAGGGCAGTTATTGTATTTTGCTTCATTATTATTATTATTATTATTATTATTATTATTATTATTATTATTATTATTATTATTATTATTTCTTAGCAGACGCCCTTATCCAGTGAGACTTACAGTTGTTACAAAGTATCACATTATAAAATATCACATTACAGAATATCATAATACAGGTAAGAGCAGTTATGAAAGTACAGTAAGATCAAATTCAAGTAACAGCAAAATAAAGAATACAGTAATAATACAGTTATAAGTAAGAGCGAGTTCGACTAAGAGCAGTTAAAACTTATAGTAAATAGTTGCTTATATGAGTAAAGTCCAGTAAAAACAGGTAGTAAGTATGATAAATGGATGAGAATGAATGTAGGAAGAAATGATAGCCTGGAGATCGGATGCCAGTGCATAGATCAGAGGAGCGGTGTAGTGTGGGAGAAACAAGAAAGGGAATAGACTAGACAAGGCAAGCAACACAGTTTTGGATGAGCTGGAGCGGACGGGTAGCAGAGGCAGGAAGGCCAGCCAGGAGGGAGTTGCAGTGGTCAAGGCCAGGGCCTGAACTAGGAGTTATGTGGAGTAGTCAGTGAGGAAGGGGCGAATTCTGCGTATGTTGCTGAGGAAGAAGCGACAGGAGCATGCCAGAGTAGGAGAGGGAGGGGTCAAGGGTGACACCAAGGTTCTTGGTGGATGAGGTGGGAGAGAGGGTGGTGGATTCAAGAGGAATAGAGATAGAGAGATCAGTGGTGGGGGAGGAAGAGGGGGAAGAAAAGGTCTAATTTGGAGAGACTGAGTTTGAGATAATGCGAGTGCATAATAACTAAATAGGCTCTATTCTGTTAAGTGCATAATGCACACAGTATAAACTGAAACAATGGAAAGACATCATAGTATAACACTTTTAAAGTTTAATACACAGTATTAAATATCTACAGTACAATAAAAATCACACCACAGAAACTGTTCGAGAGAATTAAAAAAGTAACATACTAGTAAAACAATACTAGTATTTAAATGTCTTGCTAGTATGTGTCTTGCGGCTCTCGGCTATATGAAGATTTCGGTATGCAGCCCCCGTAGCATCACAAAGTTTGGCCACCCCTGATATAGAATAATATATGGGCTACCGTACCTTATGAGAAAATATTTCATTTTGTTTGGGTTTATTTGTATAGTGTGGTTTATGTAGCACGAGTGATTTAAAATGTATGTTGGTATGTGGGCACGGGGAAGTCACAATTACTTCACGTGCAGACTGTGCCGGGGAGAGATTGAATGATTTGCAATCAAGTCCTGGCACAGCTGCTTAAAAGGAGCACGAATTTCTCACTCGGGGTTGGGGTGTTCAGTGTGGAGAGAACAGGAAAGAGTCGGGGGAAAATAAACTAAAATATATAAATAACTGCTACCGAGCTGATCATTGTACCACACAGTATTTGTTTTATTATTTAGTGTTGGTTTATTTTGGCCACTGTGCTGTTTTGTTTTGCTTTTTAAAAGTGTGTTGTTTGTTTGAAACATTTGCTTTGTTTAATACATCTGCGCAGCAGCACCTTTTCACTCACCACACTGTGTCCAGCATTTCGTGGTCTGACCGTGACATAAACACATGATGTTTAGTTGCGGTTATCGGTTATACTCGACGTATACTTTTACTTTGTGAGATGTTTGTTTGAAATAAAAGTGCATTCTCAAAATAATATTTTCATTTATTTTTGAAAAACGTCTCGACAACAGGGAGGACCCTGTCGCTGGTTCAGCTGCGCTGCTGCTTTGGTAAACAGCTAAGCTGATTGGGAGGTCCTGATTGGCTAGGGGGCATGCCTGGGGAGCCTACGCCTGCTTAAGAACACAGCAGCACCAGATCGAGTCTACTGCACGGCCATAGCTACGCAGGCGGGTGCTGAGCGAAAGCTTACTTTGTTTACATCGAGGAGGAGAGGGTTCGCTCCACAGGATAACTACCCCTCATCTGCCAGTCAGTCACATTGCTGTTTGAGCACTCGGGAAGTCACATTGTTTGTTGGAGATTTTAATACAATCATCACTATACTGTACTCAAATTTAAGACCCAGGACATTTTTGAGAAGAAAAAATTGGTTTAAAAAGTGTGTCTTAAATTCGAAGGAATACGTTATGTTGTCATTTTGCTTCCTAAGATTGAGGTGCCTGAATCTGAGGAGTACGACGCCAGCAACACTATTGAATATTGGCTTACTTGTGGTACCAAGCATGTGAGGGGCCATAAGTGACATCTTTCTTTGTAACTCTCTGGTGCATGAGGCTTGGTGGAGTTAGAATCTTTTTTTTATTTTTTATTTTTACTTGGTTTTGTCATGAACACAAATTAGAAGGGTTCAAGTTTGCCAAATATGTTTGGACTGAAATACTTTTACTTTTTATCTTTGATTTCATGATGCAAAAATTATTATTAATCCCTAACTGACTGGGGAGGGGACAAGTGGGTTTTAAAAAGGACAGCATTCTAGCATTTTTTCCCTTGGACAAGAAGTTTAAAAAAGAAATCCACACCCCTGACACTAGACATTCTTTTTTTACATTGCATTTAGCCTTCAAAGAAATGAGATCATCACTATACATTGAAGAAGTTGCTAACCTGAGTGTCATTCTCCTCCACTGGCAGTACTTGAATGACAGGTTACTTCTATTTAGGTGAGCAGGAACACTGTCACAGTTACTTTTAAAAATAGGTCAGCATTAGTGATGTGATTTTTATTTCTAGCTTTTAAATTGAAAATGTACGAAGACATTTCTGAGGCCACCCTGTAAGAAGTGGGTCTGTCTGACTTGGAAATGCAAGAGAACGCCAAAACACAGCACAAAAACATTTTTCAAGTAAGGTAAAATTGTTCATAGTTTAAAAAGAATGCATGTACAGCACTATGGAGGTTAAACTATGATATGGATATTTAAACTGTTTCTTCATGAAACTCTGCTACACCACAGGAAGTGTTTTCATAACAAGAAGCATAAGAACTTTCATAGAATTGTCAGTAAAATATCATTAAATATTAAAAAGAAAAAATATAACTTTTATTATTTACAGGAAGCCTCAAAAATGCATGACGTGGCATGTTGAAAAAGTGGGTGTTTCTAAATTACATTGCTGCCCTCTACAGTGGAACAGAAAATAGTCATAATGAGATGAAAACTGGTAATGGGAAATGCTATATGGAGTTGGTACTATAAGCAAAAAAAATATATATATATATATATATATATATATATATATATATATATATATATATATATATATATATATATATATATATATATGAAAATAGAAGTAAGTGCATTTACATTGCCAATGTTTGCCCCTGATAAATTAGTCATGTCTTATTTCAATAGGACCCAAAAACAGTTGATCTAAACCAGAAGAAATATAACGTCTAATACAAATCAGGACTTATTAGAAGCTGCTTTGTGGCAAACCACATGATGACAATGCCATTGCACAAAATTAAAACTATAGAAAACAAGTAGGGATGCTGGGGGTCTTAAATCAGACACAGCATTGAACCCAATACAATGACCTTACTTCAGTTAAAACTACCATACTAAAGAAGAGACCAGTATTCCTTGGTGGTCCATGTTTTGGATTTCCAGCAACACTGTGCCTTTCACCCGATCCCACAATTAATATTGTTTACTCACCACTGAAAGTGTCATTTCTGCCTTTCAGAATCAAAAAGATTCTGAAGCAGAAATTCAAAAAAAGCATCAAGACTGAATTAATGTTGTCTAAATTAAACAAAATAAATTCCATAAAATATAGCAATGATTTGCTATTAAAACTTTAAATGCTCATACCTCAAAACAGCCAGTAATATAAATGTTGATTTCGTTAAACTGATCCAGATTACTGTTAAAAAAGCCAACCATGATTGAGTTAAAGCTTTCTTAATAAGGAATATAGTCTAAACATGTACCTGTACCATTTGTTCCATTTTGGGTTTTGCAGTACTGAAAAACAGACAGAATGTATTGTCTCATTCAATCTGGGAAACAACCTGCAGATGGACATCCATATAAAAATAGAAACACATTTTGAGAAACAGAGAGAATAGTATAATGAAGTATAGGAAAGCAACCATGGTTTAATAGGCATGACTCACATATTTGTCTGCTCTGAATGTAAGCAGCAGAATATATCAGTCTTTGGTTTCTGTACATCATAAACTTTCATTATTTCATAAATATTTAGTATTAATTCAATCGATTAACATGCACTGGAGTACAAAACAAGCTAATGTACTAGTGAGTGTGATGTCATGGGACCCGACCATTGGTTACATACAGTACTGTGCAAAAGTTTTAGGCAGGTGTGAAAAAATGCTGTAAAGTAAGAATGCTTTCAAAAATAGACATGTTAATAGTTTATATTTATCAATTAACAAAATGCAAAGTGAGTGAACAGAAGAAAAATCTACATCAAATCAATATTTGGTGTGACCACCCTTTGCCTTCAAAACAGCATCAATTCTTCTAGGTACACTTGCACACAGTTTTGAAGGAACTCGGCAGGTAGGTTGGCCCAAACATCTTGGAGAACTAACCACAGTTCTTCTGTGGATTTAGGCAGCCTCAGTTGCTTCTCTCTCTTCATGTAATCCCAGACAGACTCGATGATGTTGAGATCAGGGCACTGTGGGGGCCATACCATTACTTCCAGGACTCCTTGTTCTTCTTTACGCTGAAGATAGTTCTTAATGACTTTCGCTGTATGTTTGGGGTCGTTGTCATGCTGCAGAATAAATTTGGGGCCAATCAGATGCCTCCCTGATGGTATTGCATGATGGATAAGTATCTGCCTGTACTTCTCAGCATTGAGGAGACCATTAATTCTGACCAAATCCCCAACTCCATTTGCAGAAATGCAGCCCCAAACTTGCAAGGAACCTCCACCATGCTTCACTGTTGCCTGCAGACACTCATTCGTGTACCGCTCTCCAGCCCTTCGGCGAACAAACTGCCTTCTGCTACAGCCAAATATTTCAAATTTTGACTCATCAGTCCAGAGCACCTGCTGCCATTTTTCTGCACCCCAGTTCCTGTGCTTTCGTGCATAGTTGAGTCGCTTGGCCTTGTTTCCACGTCGGAGGTATGGCTTTTTGGCAGCAAGTCTTCCATGAAGGCCACTTCTGACCAGACTTCTCCGGACAGTAGATGGGTGTACCAGGGTCCCACTGTTTTCTGCCAATTCTGAGCTGATGGCACTGCTGGACATCTTCCGATTGCGAAGGGAAGTAAGCATGATGTGTCTTTCATCTGCTACAGTAAGTTTCCTTGGCCGACCACTGCGTCTCACGGTCCTCAACGTTGCCCGTTTCTTTGTGCTTCTTCAAAAGAGCTTGGACAGCACATCTGGAAACCCCTGTCTGCCTTGAAATTTCTGCCTGGGAGAGACCTTGCTGATGCAGTATAACTACCTTGTGTCTTGTTGCTGTGCTCAGTCTTGCCATGGTGTATGACTTTTTACAGTAAACTGTCTTCAGCAACCTCACCTTGTTAGCTGAGTTTGGCTGTTCCTCACCCAGTTTTATTCCTCCTACACAGCTGTTTCTGTTTCAGTTAATGATTGTGTTTCAACCTACATATTGAATTGATGATCATTAGCACCTGTTTGGTATAATTGTTTAATCATACACCTGACTATATGCCTACAAAATCCCTGACTTTGTCCAAGTGTACCTAGAAGAATTGATGCTGTTTTGAAGGCAAAGGGTGGTCACACCAAATATGGATTTGATTTTGATTTTTCTTCTGTTCACTCACTTTGCATTTAGTTAATTGATAAATATAATCTATTAATATGTCTATTTTTGAAAGCATTCTTACTTTACAGCATTTTTTCACACCTGCCTAAAACTTTTGCACAGTACTGTATATCTTTCTCCATCTTCAACAACATGGATAATGTTGGACATTGCCGTTTAGTCCGTTCTGTTAATATTTTAGAAGCACAGCCTGTCTAGAGATTTTTAAAAAATTAAATTCTATTATGTAGAGAAAATGGTGGGGGTGGATTTGATGAATGAAGGAAATGGAAGGCAGCATGGCTAATCCTCAAGACTTTAGAGCTTTCCAGCTACATAAATCAGAGTGACTTATTGAATAGCCTCACAAAACACAATGTCATTGCTATTCTGTTCACAGTGTACAGACTCTCCCGTTAGCATACAGATCATTAGGAATAAGCAATCAAGTAATGTGAGTCTGATGAAATTACTCAATCAATTCCCATGCTCTCAAGAGAAGCATTATGAAGAATCCCATATGGGTTGATACGTCACAGAACCTTTTTATAAGAACAAAGAGATTACAATGAGGTCATTCATTCTGACATGTTTAAAATGTTGCTTAATATAGTCTTTTCCAAAATTCTATATATCATTTCTGCAAAATCTGCCATGCAAAAAAATAATATCTGACTTTATGTGTTAACTCTGTTTAGAGACTTGCTGGTTAAAATATATATATATATATATATATATATATATATATATATATATATATATATATATATATATAATTACAAAACAAGAAATTAAATGCCCTCGGAAGACTATTGCTACCACCAGGGGTTATAATGCCCAAACCCAGGGGTAACAATAGTCTTCCCGAGGGGCATTTAATATTCCACTATGAGCTGAGTCTGCAGTACATATTTAATATATGAATCAGTCAAGAAAATAAGTGAGGCATGGTTGAATAGTAAATATGACTTTATATATTTTGTTTAAATATAGTTGATACAGCATAAGTAAATACATCAAATATTTTTGAAGTTCATACCATATAGTTAGCAAAGTTTTTCTCTGTCTGTCTGGTTTGCTGACTGCTGCATAATCCAGATTATATCCCGCTCATCATGTTTGTTTACATCGTCGAGTTGAATTTGTTTGAATTTCAGAGTCAGAAAACAGTGACGTTTTAATCACCATTTTAACGATGCTGGCGTTATAGTGAGGGTCCAAAAAAAACAACACACACACAACACCCTATATGTTTGCAATAAATTCAAACATTTTCATTTTTTAGTTATACAATTACAGTATCTCCAGGCTATTTTAATAAAACATAAAACTACAGTACTAGTTCTTAACACAACAGTAGGTATACTAGTGATGTTTTATCATTTTCCCACCTGTATGAAACATACATGGTTACTTTTGAGGAACAGTTTATACTTAAAGACTTATTTTTATTATTTTTATTAAGACTTATATAAATAAAACACTAATTTAGTTTCAAATTGCCCAAACAATAATTCCATAAAAACAAAATAGCATACGATTTATTTATTTATTTATTTATTTTACTGTACTGTCATTTTAATTTTAGTGTTCGTGGCACGACCTGTAACCCTGCTGAATACTATCTCCCATTGAACAATGCCATCTATTTATTCCACAAAGCAATTTAAGCTCAACAGCATTCTTTTTTAAGTTAAAAAAAAAAACATTGAATATGTACAGGCAAACACTTTTTTTTTAAATGAAAAGTAAATATATATATATATTTATATATATATTCTGCTGTTTACAAAACTGATGCTTCATTTGTGCAACACTTGTACATAAACAAATAAACCTCTTACCATACTTTTACTTTTTTAACATTTACTGCGGTTTATAAAAGTCACTTATTTTAGACTGCGTCAAGCCTTTTTCAGGTTAAACAAATTGACCCATTCCATCAAAGTAAGCCATTTGCTTTTATTCATTAGAATGTCCTTCGATTAACAGTATATGCCTCACTTAGGCGAGAAAACATCTGCAATGTCTTGCTGACTTGCATTCTTATTTTCAGATGCATACATGCAGATTTGTTTCTTTTGCTCTGGTGTTAAATGTAGGGACGACCCGCCATTTTGTACTTTCTGTTTTGCTTTGGGAGTGTTGAGACATTGGTATGAACGTTCAGTTAACAACGAACTAAGAAAGCGAGTAAAAGGTTAACTGCATAACTTTGTTGTTTTAATCGGCCATGATTATTTTGCTGGCACTACAATGAGGGAAACTACAATGCTTATATTTACGTTTGCTTGGCTTGGGAAGTTGGCGTGTGGCGGACAGCAGGGTGGCAATATAACGGGTACAAATAGCACTGTTTTTATACTGGTGACATTTGTTCAGAGAGAATAGCTGGTGGTATGTGAGGGTGGCATTATAAAGGGGGTGGTATAATGTGGGATAACTGTATATACAATCATAAAAAATAACAAAACATTAAAACATCACGCTGTGTAACCAAATCCATGTGAAGACTACGATATGTGACTTTTTCAATCTCTATTATGACTAGCTTTCTAGGAAAACAATTTCCCTTTGGTGGTCGTAACAAAGACATTCTACTGTAAAGATAAATAGGAGATAGATGGCTTGGATTCTGTTATGGAGATGTCACAAGACAGAAGGCTGCACAGTTTATAATCATCTGAAACCCTGAGGTGATACAAGTCATCTGGTATTGTTTATATATACTCACTGGTACTGTTTATTTTAAAGAATGGTTATTCTGCCAATTATACTGACAGAAAACCAAACACTGTCACACAAAGACAATATTCTATAACAGAGTTTCAAGTTGGTCAATAAAATTAATTTCCTTCTAAATTTCTCAACAAATTTCCCCTGATCCCTCTCAGCTCGTAACTAAAATATGCAAAAATATTTTTTGGTAGCAACATCGATTGATTGTGCAATGGTAACAGACAACTAAACATTTGCAGTCTTACAATATCTTAATAAAGTATTGAAAACCCTACTGAATGCTTATTAATGAGCAACAGGAATTTAGTAAAAAAGTATCGCAGGGTAATGATGTAATTCTGTTGACCTGTTTTATTGAATTTGTATTCGGTAAGTACAGTGAAACTCTGATGCAACGTACGTTGTTATAAACAAGGTATGTAATAACCAGATACACGCACATACCCGCCAAATCAAAACCTAGTACAGTACTAATTGATTAATGTTCATATACAATGTAAGGTTTATTACAGAAGAAACCACATAAAACAATGTAACATGTAACTAGTGCTGTACATTACTATACAGTATGTAACGTTCTGTATTTTAATTATTTAATACAGTAATTCTATGTCGCCTTGGATAAAGATGGTCAGCTAAATGAATTATAAAAAATAACAGATAAAAAATACAATAATAATACAATACAGTAATAATAAATTATAGAAATAATAATAATAATAATAATAATAATAATAATAATAATAATAATAATATACAATTCAATAAACATTCCCATACAAACTGTCAGTTCAGGTACAGTAATCACTGCCTGTACGCTATTTTAAGAAGTCTTTTAGGCCCTGGCCACATTAGCATTTTAGAACCGAGTTCAGAACCTGTTTAGTGCTTAAATCGATTTGCATCCACACTAAACACGGTTCATAACTGAGTTCAACAACTGAGTTTGAATCCTACTCAGGAGGTAGTCTCGAACTCGGTTGTCGGCATAACTGGGTTAGATAAACAGGTTTAACTGTAATCTGGACGTGAACCGTGTTCGAGTCTGGTTACACAGTATCCATAATCCCCCTGGTTACATGAGACGAGAATAAAGAAAAGACAAGCCCGAATTAAAATACAGGAGGATTTATTCTTGTCGTATTCCATTGGTACAGTCAGATATGCTAATGTACTGTAGTACACAAAACTTAAAATGTGTCCAAAACACTTATTAAATTATCTTAGATCACATCACATATTAGCAAGTTAAAGGTCTTTATTTCAACTTTTAATTAAATTAAAGAACATTTTATCCACCCCAGATTTTCCCTTTGTGCAAATGCCCATCTAATTTATTTACTATGGCGTGTGCATTTTTCCCCCATCCCAATTATTCCCATTTTGATTACTTAGGCACTTTCTCGTAGCTCCTCCGTTCTGCTCCCGTGTTCAATGAAAATAAACAACAACATTTACGAGGGGGGGAAAAAAGAAAGAAGAATGTGTATACATTACAGTGGTTTCTGGGATACAGTCATCCAGTGTTTTTTTCAACAACAGCTGGGTTAAACTAACGTTTCATTACGGCAATCTGGATGCTCTAACACTGTTGGACTAGTGTACAGATAAATCGGTTTTGAACTCGGTTGTCGATTTTTTTGCTCTAATGTGGACAAGGCCTTAGACGACTGCCTCAGCGACTGCTGCTTTTTAAACTTGAGCTCTTTAACAACATAATTCTGACTGCTTTTGTCCCTTTAAGATTTCTTCAATAATGTACAGTTTGTCCTTAAGTTAAATTGACTACTGTTTAGCACTGACCATGATAATACTGCATAAATTACAGTAATAGAGAGCAAGGACAAGTTCAAACAGCAAGAAGTAGGCCTATATGTAGGCAATATGCGCAGCACAAACTACTATGTGCCATTGTGGTGCGTGCGTAATAACAGGAAGTATGCACTATGAGAGTATGTACTAAAAGGAGAATTTAAACAGGAGTTAATACGATTTTATTCGGTTCCATGATACTGGTTCTTTATATCAGTGTGTACGTTATATCCCAGGTACATTGTAAATGGGTTTGATTGTACAGTATACGTTAGGCAATGTACACAGAAAAAAAATGCTGTAGAATATAATGTCTCAATGTCTCTGAAAGTAGCTTAAATGTTATCAATTACTATTATACATATAAGACTTTAGATCCCACATAAACCATGGTTTAACATACTGTACTCATATCCCAATAACAGATTAAGCATTTTTCTATATTATTGGGTATGACAGTTGACAAATTATTACTGTGGAGGCCCTGTTTCACACTGCAGCCGCAGGGGGAAATTAAGCATGCTATAGCCTCCAATGAAGGGGGATCTATGAAGGGGGATCTAGATGAAAGTATTCTCAAGATCACTTGGGGGAACTGTCTGGAATATATATCCACCTGGTAAGGCATGTATGTTTTGAATTGAAATATATATTATCCACTTTCACTTTAAGCATGTTTGACACTGATCTTTTACTAATGATTAACCTTATGATTATGGCATAGATTAGTGCCAATTAAAGATCATCTCTAATAAGGAAACAGGAAAACAAATTGAACTTATTTTAATGTTTTGGCTCTTAAGAACATTACTGGTTGCAGTGATTGACAGAATGTGAAACCCCAGTGACAATTTGATGGACACCCTTAGGCCTTCATCTGGTCTAGTTAATTTGTTAACACTTTATGCAATGTTGTTTGAAATTAATTCTTAAGAAACGAGATCATATTATACAAATAGACACTTCACTGTTCAATAAACATATCTACAACACGTTCAACATCATCAATACACTGACAGCCATTACAGTGTTTCATTCACAACGTTAATATTTGTGAGCTTTACCTTTTCATTTCCAAATCCATATTATTTAAAATTGCAATCCATGTTATTTTATTGTTTTCGTAAATAAAAATCAATATTCTGCAGAGAGCAGCAAAGCAGGTAACAGTCAATCAGAATATTAGTATTGCAGCTATACAGAAAAGAAGGTTGTTGGGCATTCTGTATAGCACAGCCTTTAAAAATGACATGTGCTTGAACAAAAAGATGCATAGAAATTGTGGGCCATTCATACTTACTAATGTGGGGCTCAACTGGCAGTCAAACAAATACAGGTCATCTATTTTACTTGCCTGTGTAATTTTTTTTATTTTTTATTTTTATCTGTTAAATCTGTAAATAATGTTCCACCTATGCTTTGAAATAGCCGATGGGTCAAGTTATGTTTAACAGCAGTATATAGGGATTATCTAGGGAAGCCTTACATTTGGAAACTAATCATGGTTTCAGTTTTTAGGGTCTTCAGTGTTTAATAGTATAATAATAAATACAGCATAATGTATTTAGGGATGTTACCCCCACCCCACCCCCCTCAAGTTAGGAAAACTGGACACTAAGAATGGACAGCGCTTGTGAGACCTACAGTATATCAACAATACAATAACCATGAAGTTATCCTGCATCCTTGTATTCTTGATAAACCTTCATTTTGGAAATCTAACCAAGAGACTTATACAGCAATGAAGCAATGATACATACCATGTTGATGAAACATTCTTGTTTACTGTATAAAATTGCTTTCATTATGAATCTGACCTGTTCTAGAATGTCCACATGACATCTCATAGCTTAACCTAATCAAAACAAACAGAAAGTCAAAAAATGACTACATTATTAAATATTTCAACAAGCTATTTTATTTGAACAAGTTGTTTATTTTAAAATCTTTGTACTATTCCTGTTTATATCATTTATATGTGTACAATACTTTTGGCACAGTCCTGCAATCATTGTTACAAATAATCTGCATCTACCCTTGTAGAAACGAGCATATAACAGCTGCTTTACCTCATCAATCGAAAAGAAAAAGATTACCTTGCAAACAAATATCTTACACATTTACTGTTAATCACTTTAGTTTATTGTAGAGAATCTCTACTGTTTTTATAGTTCTCCTATAAAAACAACTTTGTTTTTTTTTAAGTAAAGGGGTACTTCCGCCCCCATAAAATAATGGTTCCCAATCCAAGTCAGCAAGTGAAAATTACTTGGGTAAAAAATGGTATTGGAGCCTTGCTGTGGAGAACAGCCAACACTGCTATTAGGAAACAGGCTGTATTTCCTTGTCTTTCACAGAACCCATAAAAGTGGGTCTATATGTAAATCACAAATGTTTAATTGTAATGTATTGCTTCTCTAAATTGGGTCAAAGGGTACTTTTACACTGAGCAAGAGCACTTGAAGTGTAATTGCATGCATTAACATTGTACTTGCATTGCTGAAGTATCTCAATCAGAAAAGCCTTTTATTGGACACAAGGCATACTTTAAATCCTGATGCTTCAGTGGTTATGACGGTGGGCCATTTATCTGTGAAATGGTGTTGAGTTGATAGTTAAATTGAAGAGGAGGAATAATAGGGGAGTGCCTATTGAGCATCTCGACGTGTACACGTGTATCCAATCAACTCGTTTTTACTGAAGATTTGTCTGTCATTTATGACGTTTTTTACTGCTAATCTGCAATGACTCTAACCAGAATGTCATTCTGTGATTACCCTAAAACGGGGTGCATGCAGTAAATAATACAGTTCACTGGTTCTGCTGCATTTATAGACGGGGGAATTAAAATAGTAATTGTACATAGTTTTATAACCAATATAATATTCAAAAGTATAGTATTTTTTTTATAGTATTTAACTACTTTTCTTTATGAAATGACACAATACATACGATATATTGATATTTATTTGTAGGCTCCAATAAATTAATATAGCATATTTAGTTTCCTATGCAATTCTGGTTACATTTAAAACACTATTTTAAGCAATTTGATTATAGAAGAATAATTCAGGTTACTGCACTATAAAGCCTGACTGTGTTATTAATATGAGCGTATAATAATGTTATGCAAAACCCACAAGCAATCAGTCTACCTTTAAGCAATATATTGCGTTTGTTCAACATCAGTATTCTGCACATGCTTTTTGGAAGTACATGTAGTAAAAATGATTGAGTTCTTATAATCACCTAGAAAGTGTCTTTTAAAATAACAGAATGGTTGTTCAACATGTATAACATTAACCGAGAACATAGACGGAGTGATCATTTCCTTTAAAACCACATCACACACAATAATACTTGTATAACATGTATAGAATATTTATGCATTTCAAATGGCTGTTACATTTATTGAAACTGTGAATAACAAACAAAAAAAACTCAAAAAAAACTCAAGCTAAACCATCTCCTAAGCAACATTTTAAATAAACCATTTCAAGCAGTAAGCACAAGAAACATCCTCTTGGTTAGCTGGGATCCAAGAAATCACAACCACCTGTTTTCTGACAAATGGGCAAAACTCCATGATTACACGTTACTTGATACATTGCATTCATCTAGCAATAGACACAAAATAAACTTACACACACGCACGCACACACACACACACGCACGCACACACACGTGTGTGTCTGTGTGTGTATGTATGTATGTAAACCAGAGACGTAGCCTACAGTTTGGATAAAAGGACAAAACCAGGACTCAGACATAGACCAAATATATGCATAGCTTTAAAAAAAATGAGAATGCCTATTATATACGTTTTACAAAATATTAACAATTTGGAGAAAACGTGAGAAAGTGACGTGCTTAAATCAGAATTGAATGCATTTTTTTTAGAACATATATGATTCAGTACTTACCAATATGTATAATAGAATCACCAGACACGGAGTCCCAGGTTAGAGTCCAGAAGACTGGCAGAATGATGATCACGAGAAAAACTTCCATCGCCCTTTTCCTTTTTCAGATTTTTTTTGTTAGAGAAGCCAAAGGAGTTTGAGGCAATAGTTTTAAATTCCGATTGCCTGTGAATAGTTGGCAGAGGTAAAAATGTTTCTGAAAGGGGCGTTTTGTCTTCTTTGCAGCAACCGCGTCACTTTTGGGTGCTCTTTTGCATGAAAATAGCTGCCTTCAATTGCAAGAAAAATCCTCCCACATTCCGGCTTACAATTGCTATCTAAAATCAAAAGACGTTTAAATGGTCTTGATTCCTTTAACAATTTCCGCTGTAATGTAATCCAGTGCAATGAAGAAAACAAATCAAGGAGATTATTAATACTAAGATCACCCGTTGCTTATATATTCTTGAAATGTTTAACCTGGTTCAGTATTGAGGATCAAGTATCTGCATTATAAATAGCACATCTTGCCTCAGTCTAGAACTAACATTCCTGTAGGATTTAAAAAAAAAAAAAAGTGAACTTCCAGTTTTGCAATAAATTATTAAAATCAGAAGCTGTGCTTTAACTAAACACAGCAAGACAATTCCGTCTTGGTATCAAAGCGGTGGTGAATAGATGCCAAGGAAAACGGCGTAAGGTCGTTGGATGCTCCGGAGTTTCTCGTAGTACAGATGCAGGGTAGCAGCATCAGCACCCAGCAGCACGTTGCCTGGTAATGGATCACCTAGGAGAAAGAGAGAAAGATAGCAACGCCAGAACCAGGGGGAGCGGAGAGCATTACTCCTCCCCAAATTTAGCCACCTCCTCCCTCCATCTGCAGTGTACTCAAACAGGCTTCATGTAGGTTATCAGTAAGGCTGGACGGTATGAATCTTGGGAGAAATGCGTCGTAAAAAAATAAACAAAAACATAAAATAATCTCGATGTGCGTTGGCGTGTGTGGGGCTCTGAGATTGAGCTGTTAAATCACAGCCAGTTTTTAGAGGTACGGTAATGTATAGAAGTAATGAAAAAATTATGTCACGTTTTGAATGTTTGCTAGACCTAAGTGTTCTAGATATAAATACTGGGTTGTCTTCACTGAAATTAAATACATATATAACTAAATAATGGAAGTCTAGCACCCTTCACTGACTGCTGCTTGAATAATGTAATTTAAGCCGTATTATAAACATGGTGGCATTTGCGGAAATCGGTCGTTTATTTATACCATACAAAACGATTATTCATCTATTTGAAATTGATCAAACTGCACATTAGTGGTGGTAATTCCATTGCATTATGCCAGTTTCTGTTGTGGGATATGTGCTTAACTGAAACATGTTAGTTTGTCATGTAGGCTTTTTAAATATGTGAACCCCAGTATTGAACATTCATCAATACATACGTCAAAACGCAGGCGACAGAGAGTGTCAGAATGACAGCAAAATGTTTTACAAGAAACAGACGGGCATGGGTTCAAATCTCAACCTAGTTGCTAATTTCTGTGCGACCTTGAACAAGTCTTACCACCTTGTGCTTCTGTGAAAACTGGGTTTCAATTTTCAATTTATTTTATTTATATAGCACCTTTCATACCACAGTATCTCAAAACGCTTTACATGTCGGTTAAAACAGAAATAATTATACACTATCAAGAAGTAGTACAAATTACAAAATAATAATAATAATAATAATAATAATAATAATAATAATAATAATAATAATAATAATAATAATAATAATAATTACATCAAGACAAAGCTGTTTCCCATTGGAAGCAAGTAGCTACATTATTCTGGATAAACTAGGTCTTCTGTTTTTCTAGTCAAATATTCATTCCTCTTGGATTTGGCATTCCATATTTAGAGTACTATATACTGTAAACGTTTTACCGCTCCAGTATTGAATTTAATGGTATTGCCATGCTAAACTTAACATTAACTGATATAGCTTTAAAAGCAATGTATTGCTTACTGCCTACCACTTTAATTGTATTTTATTGTATTAATTAGTTTTTATCATTATTGTGTTAGTTTTGACAGAAAATGTATTTATTTTTCCCTGTAGCTGTTTCTTACCGTTTTCAGCTAAATTCAGTACTACACTGGAATGCTAACTGTTGGCTTTGCTTTTCTGTCTTGTAGTTTACTGTACTGACATGCCTAGTATAGTGTATAATAGGTATTGTATTGATAGGCAGAGTTGAAAGGTCACACTCTTGCTTGTTTTTTTTCTGAAATTAGGTAAGTAAATATCACAGGGATAATGTACAGTTCCATAAAAGTAGTGATTTCAGCTGGAAGATGTGTTGGCCCACATATGGTTATTGTTTCTGGGACAAATACATTCTAGCCAGACCAGTTTAAAATACTGCTGTGTGTAAGGGTTTAGAGTAATTGATCTTTCATCAACAGCATACTTAACTAGCACCACCAGCACACATGCATTAATATATTTAGTTTGTTATACAGTTCTGACTGTACCAATAAATAAACAATAAAAGCTATATTTTGGAATAGACAGTGTTCCATGCCAAGGCATAAGTGGCTATATGTACATAAGCATGAATACGTTAGGAATTACAAACCAAGAAAGGAGACAGCAGATTAAGAATGAATAAAGAAAAATCAGGATAAATTAAAAATAGAACTTAAAAAAGGGAAATAGTGGACTCCCGAGTGGCGGATCTGGCAAAGGCACTCCGCATGGAGTGCAGGATGCGCCCTACAGCCTGGATGTCGCCGGTTCGAGTCCAGGCTATTCCATTGCCCACCATGGGTGGGAGTTCCCAGGGGGCGGCGCACAATTGGCCAAGCACCGCCCGTGGGGAGGGAGGGTTTAGGTCGGCCAGGGTGTCCTCGGCTCACCGCGCACCAGCCACCCCTGTAGTCTGGCCGGGCGCCTGCGGGCTTGCCTGTAAGCTGCCCGGAGCTGCGTTGTCCTCCGACGCTGTAGCTCCAAGGTGGCTGCGTGGTGAGTCTGCAGTGTGAAAAGAAGCGGTCGGCTGACGGCACACGCTTTGGAGGACAGTGTGTGTTCATCTTCGCCACTCCCGAGTCAGCGCAGGGGTGGTAGAGGTGAACCGAGCTTAAATAATAATTGGATATTCGAAATTGGGAGGAAATAATAAAAAAATAATTGCAGACTACTAAATTTAAAAAAGGGGGGAAATGGCTTTTAAAGCTACAGTGTCACAAAGTCTTGTTTTTAGTAAATACTAAAAACCTATCAGTGTCTTTAATTGTTTTACAGTTTAGCCTTCTGTGCACTTTACTTAATCAAAAAGAATGAGTTATTTGACCAGTTTGTTTACATTCCCCAAATTACATTTAGTTGCAGGGACACAATCCTCTCCACATTAAAACATACTGGCCACCATGTGACTGTGAAAGGTAGGCAAGCTTCAGGATGGCAACACACAGAAATATTTAGGTCATATAATATGCAGTTGGTTCCATTTTAAATGTAGTTCAGTTGTGTTGTATGAATTAAGAAATGTATACTTCTATTAATTCACTTGGGTAAATAGTACCATAGTATATCAGAAGAAAATTACTCTGCTAAACCACACATTTTTTTATTGACATGACCGTGTTGTCCATGAATCTCCTTACCTTTTATATATTTTTTTAATATTATTTTTTACTTTCCATTTTACAGAACATAACAGAAAAATACAAAGAGAAACTGTACAAACACAGGAAAGAAAAAAATATATATCCATAGCAGTTAGTTGGCATATATCCAGTATATAGCACCTTAAGCATTAAATAAACAATAATAATAATAAAAAACTAGAGTAGTGAAAATTAAGCGCATTGGTTAGCGCACTATGTACAACATTTTTCACAGCTGTGCAATTTACTGTTCATGAGAATAAGACTTTTGAAAATTGCTCAATTTTCATTAAATCCAAGATGGCTGCCAAACCATGTGACCAAAGGCCACCATATTGACCATGGCACAACATCCTATAGTCCTGTACATCCGTGTCAAATTTTGTGCGTTTTGGTGCAGCCGATAAGAAGTTATAGGCAGTTTTATAGCCAGTTGCGTATGTTGATGATGTCATGATATCACTGTTTGACCTTTAGGAGAGGTCAGAGGTAATGGGCGATGACATTTTTTCATAGAGCACATATGACTTCCTATACGTGTTCCATTATAACTATGACTCAGTCAGCACCCCCTAGGAGTTAAAATTTCAACGTAAATTCCAATATGGCCGCCATGCCGTGTGAGCAATCTGTTTCAATCTTCAGCAGTTATTACTTTCCAATGGTCTGTGCAATTGTGTTGACATTGAAGAGCAAAAGTGCAATGGTGTTCTTGTTATGGGTTGCAAAGGTTTTTTTACAATTATCAATATGGCCACCAAACCATGTGACCAAAATGTGTCATTTTCACATCACCAGTACTTCACATGAGTCTCTATGGTCATATAAAGTTTCATGACTGTAGTGTATTGCACCTTGGATTTATGCACGAATGTATGAAAATAGCACCACCATGAAACGGTTATTTGCGTGCTGCGGCCATGTTTTGTAATGAAAAAGCGTGGATTTTACAAACGGTAGAAAGGACCTGGTCATGAACATGCGTGCCAATTTAGGTGTCGATTGACGTTGCGGTTTAAGACAAGAAGACTGTTGAATATTTGGCGCCAATCCAGCGTAGCGGGCAAAGTAATTGTTCAATCGACCTCGATTGAACGTATGTTTTTTATAGGCCATTGCTGCACTATCTGCTGCCATTGTCATAGTTCCACCTTAAGTTGTTTTTAACGGCAAGAGTTTTGAAAAATTCCCAAAATTTCCACGAAATCCAATATGGTGGTCGAACCATGTGACTTTTTCATTCGGGGACGCCAGTCTGGTTGTCCAGCCATAGGCATCTACTTATGTATGCGTTTTCATAACTCTGCGATGATGTTTGGGAAGAAAAATAAAAATAATAATATAACAATAACAATAGGCTTCCCAGCCTTTGGCTTGGAAGCGTAAGGAAGCCTAATAATAATTAAATAAAAAATATGTTGTACAGAAATAAGTACATAAATGTAAAAATTGAGAGATTGAGTATAACTGACAGTTCACCTTAGATGTCCTATTATAATATATAAATGGCTGTAACCTCTACAATATTCCTATAATATATTAGGGTCAACATGCCTCAAAGGAAGTCCCTCTATGTAATCTATATAAGGTTGCTATATTTTATAAAATATGTTTATCTTGTTTCTTATTGCATAAGTATTTTTTTCCAAAGGTAGACAGCCATTAATTTCAGAAAACCACAGTGAAACTGGAAGAGTGGAGTCTAGCTTCCACTTCAGAGTTATACATTTTTTAGCTATAGCCAGTGCCAGGCCAGTACATTTTATTGCATGTTTTTTTGTGAGCTGAACTCCAGAGAAGTTCCCTAGCAGACAGATCTGAGGGTCTGCTGGGAAAGCGATATCAAGAATCAGCTACAAAGTGCCACAGACCTCCTGCCAGAACAGCTGAAGATTAGAGCATTTCCAAGTGGCATGTAAAAATGTACCCTCCTCTACCCCGCATCTAAAACACACTGGCAATACATCAGAGTTAAATTGATGTAACTTTGAAGGGGTTAGATAAAGTTGGTGCAGGAAGTTGTGTTGATTTAGTCTGTATCTAGAATTCAGCATGGAAGTTACTGCTTCCTCACACAGCCCTGACCACATCTCCTTATCAATAGAGTCTCCCAGATCTGTCTCCCACCTAATCCGTGAGAAATGCAGGTTTGGTTTTGGAAGCTCTTGCATGAGTGTATTATAGACTCTGGATATAAATTTACAAGATGGTTGGTCCTGATGAAAAAGAGATTCAATCTTTGTTATATTGGGCAACCTCAGTTGACCTTTAAATGTTGTTTTAATGAAATTTCTCAGTTGTAAAAAGCAAAAAATGTTTATTAGTTTAAATTTTTCTCTTAATTGTTCGAAGAACAAAATCATACCATCCTGATAGCACTGTTCTAAGCAGGTAATCCCTTTCTCATGCCATGATTTCAATTTTTTTTTTTAAAACGCTGGCAATAAGTTGTTATCCCATATAGGGCTCTTAGGTGACAAAAATCCTTCTATATTAAAAAGCTTGCGTAAATTATACCAGTGCTGTATGGAGTTAATAATGGGTTATTTGTTTTTTTCTTAATAGTTTTTGTGTCCCATTTATATATCAGCCCCTACATCCTTGTTTATCTCAACTTTCTCAATCTGAAGCCAAGTTAAGGGGAAGAGAAACAGGTATAGGAATCGAGGCAGCACATTCATTTTTATGAAATTAATTCAATACCCAACATAGGTGTCCATCGATCTACTCAGGTCCTCATCCACCTTTTGCAAGTAAGTGTAATTTAGCTTATATATATATGCTTTAAATCACTGTCTACATATATTCCCAGATACTTAAATCCCATTGGGGACCAAACAAAAGGATTATTCCTTTTACAGTTATTGTAATCAAACTGTGAAAGAGGGAAAATTTCACTTTTATCATAATTAACTTTGTATCCAGACAATGTACTATAGGAAGTTATAGCAGGTTTGAAAGTGATTCTTTGGGATGTGTTAAAAATAAAAGAATGTCATCAGCATATAATGAAATTTTATGACAAGTCTGCCCCACCTCAAAGCCTCTAATCCCTGGATTTGATCTAATATCTTCTGCTAGTGGTTCTATTAAAGGAGAACAAGGGGGCAATCCTGTCTAGTTCCTCTATATAAGGGGAAAGGGGCAGAAGTCATACCATTAGTGTACATTGTGGCTTGCGGAAGTCTGTATAAAGAATTAATCCAGTTAACAAAAGTAGGGCCGAAATTAAATTGTTTAAGTACCTTAAAAAAATATGGCTATTCCACCCTGTCGAATGCCTTTTCGGCATCCAGGGAGACAGAAATACTGGGTTGTATTCTAGCAAGGTGCACTTTATTAAACAGCCTTCTGAGGTTATTTACAGAGGATCGATTAGTTATAAAGCCAGTCTGGTCTTGGTTTACTAATTGAGGGAGATATTGTCATAATCTACTGGCAAGTAATTTCATAACAATTTTGTAATATGTGTTAAGAAGGGATATTGGTCTATAAGAACCGCATTTCAGGGGTCTTTTTTTTTAAGGATTTCTGTGATTAAAGCCATAGAAGATGAATCGGGTAAACTTCTAGTTTGAGTTGCTAGATTAAGGACCTCTACCAACAGGGGTAGTAATAAAGATTTGAATTGCTTATAAAATTCAGGAGGGAAGCCGTCCTCTCCTGGAGATTTATTGGACTGTAAAGAGTTAATGGCTGTAGTAATGTGTTTCCAAAGCGTCTTTATCAGCCTGAGATAGTTTGGGCATTTTTATAGCATTAATTCTACACCTGCTTTCCTCTGCCTTAAGTTGCCACGACAGTGTGCTTTCTCACCTAATTCATAATACCTTTGTCTGGTCCTGAGAATGGCTTTTTCAACCTTGAAGGTATGAAGACAATTATATTTCAGCTTTTTATTTACGAAAAGTCTATATACCTCTTTAGACCCTGTAGCCTGATAATCCTTTTCCAGTGCTAGTATTTCTCATTCTAAATCTTCAAGTTCAGCATTGTATTTTTTTTTTAATCCAATTTTGTAAGAAATAATCTGGCCCCTCAGGTAGGCTTTAAGTGTAGTCCATAGGCTAAAACTATTTGGGGAAGAAGAGTGATTAGTTTCTATGAAATATTTAATCTGATCGTTAATAATAATACAAAAATCTGCCTGTTTTAGAAGTGATGGGTTAAGTCTCCATCTATATGCCCCTCTCACTCTATCAGCGGTTGTTATTGATAAAGTTGTGGGAGACTGGTCTGAGATGGTCCTAGAAAGGCATTGTGTATTCATTACTCTATGAGTTAATGGTGCTGAAAGGAAAAAGTAATCTATGCGAGTATGAGTGTCATGAGGGCTACAGTAGAAAGAATAGTCTCTGTCCTGGGGATGAACATGTCTCCAGATCTCCTTTAAATTTAGATATTTTAAAAAGGACAGTGTCAATTTGGCAGATTTGACATAGGTGAAGCAGAAGTGGATGCTCTATCTAGAATGGGATCTAAAAAAAATTAAAATCTCCCCTTACCATTAACAAACCCTTGCAATCTGAGACTTTCAAAAACAGGTCTTGAACAAATACATGATCATCAAAACTGGGGGCGTATACATTAAGCAGAGTCCAGGGCTCTGAATCTCTGAATATAGGGTTCCCTGAATCAAAATGTATCTACCTGAAGGGTCAGTAAGTGACTTAGTAACGCTAAAAGGTATATTTTTATGAATTAATATCGCTACCCCTCTGGCTTTTGTGTTAAAAGAGGAAGCATATACCTGTCCCACCCATTCTCTATGAAGCTTCTCATGCTCTCTATTGGTAAGGTGTGTTTCTTGCAGGAACACAATATCAGATTTTACTTTTTTAAGATATGTAAGGGCCCTATTCCTCTTCACAGGGCTATTCAGTCATTTCACATTCCAAGTAACCGAGTTAACCTGATTAGATATACTGACCAACAATAACAAAAACCTGTTCTATAATGAGTGGAAGCCCCAGGGGAATAATAATAATGCTAGTGCCTCTTTGAGTTTCCTGAGTAAAGGTAATGCAGCTCGATAGTGAAAGCAAGAACACGCAGAGCACCAATTACCCATCCTATACTGAATTACGCAGCTGCCAATTCACAGCTTCAACTAGCTAAGTGAACATAGAACAGGAGCTCTCATCTAGTCTTGGAAAATTTCGGGTTTATTTATTTATTTTTTCCCCTTCCCTATCTGCTTACATACACCGAAATACAGATATTTATATAAACCTATCCTATTACTCTACCTACCCATGTATATACCTATATATACACTACTGGTCAAAAGTTTTAGAACACCTCCATTTTTCCAGTTTTTATTGAAATTTACGCAGTTTAATGTCTCAATGTACTCTGAAATTAAAGCATAGAACAAATAAACAATTGGAGATAAAAAAGAAATCATGGAATCGTTTTGTTTAACAAAATTTAATCTGAATTTTTGACTCATAAAAGTAGCCACCTTTTGCAGATATAACAGCCGAACACACTCGTGGCATTCTTTCTACAATGGAAATCAAATATTGTTCGGAAAGTTCTTCCCAACACTGTTGCAGAAGTTCCCACAAATGTGTTGCACTTGTAGGTTGCTTTGCTTTCACCCTTCTGTCCAGTTCATCCCAAACCAGCTCGATAGGGTTTAAGTCTGGAGACTGTGCTGGCCATTCCATGATTTGAAGCCTACCGTCTTGTTCTTTTCTTCTAAGGTAGTTCTGACATAGCCTGGAGGTATGTTTTGGGTCATTATCTTGCTGTAGGATGAACCCTGACCAACTAGGCGTATACCAGAGGTATTGCATGGTGCTGCAAAATGCTGTGGTAGCCGTTTTGGTTCAGGGTGCCACTCACTCTGTGCAAGTCGCCGACTCTGGATCCAGCAAAAGAGCCCCAGATCATCACGCTTCCTCCTCCATGTTTGACAGTTGGTGTCACACACGAGGAACCATCCTTTCGCCTACTCGGCGGTACAAAACCCTGCGTGATGAACCGAAGATTTCAAATTTTGATTCATCGGTCCATAAGACCTTCTTCCAGTCTTCAGTAGTCCACTGGCGGTGCTTAATGGCCCAGGCAAGCCTCTTTTTCTTATTTTGCCATCTTAGCAATGGCTTTCTTACTGCCACTCGACCTGTCAAACCTGCAGCTCGAAGTCTTCTCTTCACAGTTGAAACTGAGACTTGCTCACTTCGACCCGTGTTAAGCTTTGCTTGAAGCTGTTGTCCTGTGAGCCGCCTATCACGCAAGCTGTTGACTCTCAGAAACTTGTCTTCTGATTCTGTTGTGGCTTTGGGTCTGCCAGACCTCTTCCTGTCAGAGTTTCCTCCAGTTTCCAAGTGCCTTTTGATGGTGTAGGAAACTGTACTCACTGACACCTTGGCTTTCTTTGCAATTTTTCTAAAGGAAAGACCTACACTTTTAAGGGTTATAATGGTCTGTCTGTCTTCCTTTGTTAATTGCCTTTTTCTCGCCATTATGATAGCAATATACTACTTCCTGCAGTACAATACTGTCCAAATAATGCTTAAGAGGGTGTAGTAACACAGTCTGTTCCAACACTGCTTTTATACAGACAGAGGGTTTGTAAGTAATCAACAAAAGTTCGGACACCTGTAGGAATTGTTAGCATCAACTTTCAAGGCTTAATTTACTTCCATTGCTGCAGAACAGCTGTAAGTTGTTAACCCATTACTTGTTCCCTGAAAAAGGCCTTTTTGTCTAACTCTGTATAACTCTTATTTTTCAGTTTTTGGTAACCTAAACTTTTTTTTTAACCTCTGGCAGTTTACCGCTTACTTTTGTACCATTTCAGGTTATTCACTGGACTTGAACTGCTTAAATTTCAATAAAAACTGGAAAAATGGGGGTGTTCTAAAACTTTTGACCGGAAGTGTACATATACACATATATACATACATACATACATACACACACACACACACTATATATATATACAGTACTGTGCAAAAGTTTTAGGCAGGTGTGAAAAAATGCTGTAAAGTAAGAATGCTTTCAAAAATAGACATGTTAATAGATTATATTTATCAATTAACTAAATGCAAAGTGAGTGAACAGAAGAAAAATCTAAATCAAATCCATATTTGGTGTGACCACCCTTTGCCTTAAAAACAGCATCAAGCATCAATTTTTACTAGGTACACTTGCACACAGTTTTTGAAGGAACTCGGCAGGTAGGTTGGCCCAAACATCTTGGAGAACTAACCACAGTTCTTCTGTGGATTTAGGCAGCCTCAGTTGCTTCTCTCTCTTCATGTAATCCCAGACAGACTCGATGATGTTGAGATCAGGGCTCTGTGGTGGCCATACCATCACTTCCAGGACTCCTTGTTCTTCTTTACGCTGAAGATAGTTCTTAATGACTTTAAGCTGTATGTTTGGGGTCGTTGTCATGCTGCAGAATAAATTTGGGGCCAATCAGATGCCTCCCTGATGGTATTGCATGATGGATAAGTATCTGCCTGTACTTCTCAGCATTGAGGAGACCATTAATTCTGACCAAATCCCCAACTCCGTTTGCAGAAATGCAGCCCCAAACTTGCAAGGAACCTCCACCATGCTTCACTGTTGTGTGCAGACACTCATTCGTGTACGCTCTCCAGCCCTTCGGCGAACAAACTGCCTTCTGCTACAGCCAAATATTTCAAATTTTGACTCATCAGTCCAGAGCACCTACTGCCATTTTTCTGCACCCCAGTTCCTGTGTTTTCGTGCATAGTTGAGTCGCTTGGCCTTGTTTCCACGTCGGAGGTATGGCTTTTGGCATAAGTCTTCCAAGAAGGCCACTTCTGACCAGACTTCTCCGGACAGTAGATGGGTGTACCAGGGTCCCACTGTTTTCTGCCAGTTCTGAGCTGATGGCACTGCTGGACATCTTCCGATTGCGAAGGGAAGTAAGCATGATGTGTCTTTCATCTGCTGCAGTAAGTTTCCTTGGCCGACCACTGTGTCTACGGTCCTCAAGCGTTGCCCGTTTCTTTGTGCTTCTTCAAAAGAGCTTGGACAGCACATCTGGAAACCCCTGTCTGCCTTGAAATTTCTGCCTGGGAGAGACCTTGCTGATGCAGTATAACTACCTTGTGTCTTGTTGCTGTGCTCAGTCTTGCCATGGTGTATGACTTTTGACAGTAAACTGTCTTCAGCAACCTCACCTTGTTAGCTGAGTTTGGCTGTTCCTCACCCAGTTTTATTCCTCCTACACAGCTGTTTCTGTTTCAGTTAATGATTGTGTTTCAACCTACATATTGAATTGATGATCATTAGCACCTGTTTGGTATAATTGTTTAATCATACACCTGACTATATGCCTACAAAATCCCTGACTTTGTGCAAGTGTACCTAGAAGAATTGATGCTGTTTTGAAGGCAAAGGGTGGTCACACCAAATATGGATTTGATTTAGATTTTTCTTCTGTTCACTCACTTTGCATTTAGTTAATTGCTAAATATAATCTATTAACATGTCTATTTTTGAAAGCATTCTTACTTTACAGCATTTTTCACACCTGCCTAAAACTTTTGCACAGTACTGTATATATATATATATATATATATATATATATATATATATATATATATATATATATACTTTTTATATTTTAACCTTATAGGATTGAACTGTTTATTTAGTGGCAGTAATGAGAAAACAGAAGTGAGTGAACAGAAGAAAAATCTACATCAAATCAATATTTGGGGTTGAAGGAACCTCATC